>WBNO01027060.1:3662-32928 GCA_013400575.1 Peucedramus taeniatus | reverse complement strand
ATTTTATTTTATTCCATTCCATTCCCCAACCAAGTGGCAAAAATACCTTTTAGACTGAATATTAGGGAAGGACTGCTGGATTTTCCTCCCAAAGCCTCACGCTCAGTATTTGCCTCAAAGCTTCCAAACCCCAGCAGAGGGAATTTGGGATATTCCCTCCACAGGTTTAATTCCAAAGTTTAGGGATTTGTGCTAGGAGGGCCTTGAGAAAATGAATGGGGAATGGAAATATTCCCATGAAAACGGGGTTTGGAAGTCCCGGGGACAGCACTGGGTGCCTTTGGAATGCTGTGCCAGAAAATAGAGGGAAAATTATCCACATGGATCTGGGGAAAAGGGTCAGGAGAGCTCTTTACCACTTTGGCTTTGCAGGACATCAAATGCTTTTCCTTCTGTCGGGTGGAATTTGCTTCCAGGGGGGAATTTTGGCATTCCCTCCCCCTCTCCTGCCCTTTTTTTGCCGGAGCATCCAAGGAAGCTCCTGGCTTCTGCAAGGTTTCCAGATTTTCTTTTTCCACGATGTAACCTTTGAAAAATTCTTCTCCCCTTAGGAATCTTGGGATGTTTCAGGTTTCCTTGGCCAATCCGGAGCCTTGCGGAGCTCAAGCTGTTCCTTTGAAGCCACAAAAGGCTCAAATGCAACCTAAGGAATTTGCTACCAGAAAGGGTGGAAAATTCCCCCTCCTCCGGGATGTTCCCTGCCGGATTCGGTGGCAAGAAAAGGGGAGGGAAATAAAAAGGGCAGGAAAATAAAAATGAGGAATAACTCGGCATTTGGGGCCCAATAAAAACTGGGAATCTTAAAGCAAAGTGAAAACAATTGAGAAGGTTTATGGGTGTTTGAGGAAAGGTCAGATTTTACTGGATTTCCTCCCAAGAAGGTCAGAATTTCAAAAGGTTGATCAAGAAATGGCCCCTGCCAGGTTCTGCTGAGCAAAATATGGAAGTTGTGGGGTAGAAGTGGTGACAAATCCCACGAATTTTTAATTTCCTGCAATTCATTAATTTCTCTTTCATTGGCTGGAGATGAAGCTTTGCTCAGATCCACGGTGGGGATGTTGGGATGGTGCTCCAGCTTGGGGCTGTCTCAAGACACCCATAAATAATTGGAATTACTGGATTTTCCAGTACTGGCTCCTTCAGTTCAATGGGGATGTGATGGAAAAATGGGAACACCAGTTTGGGGACAGGGTCTGCAACACCTCCTCATCCCAAACATTCCTGAGGGGGATTGTCCCTGCTGTTATCTGGATTCTCTATTTGGAGATCATCGTGTCTTCAACAGAAAAACAATTTCAATCTGATCCAGCCTGTTCTGGATCCCTCCAAACCAAATCCAGAAATCCCATCTCACATGGAATTATGGAATGATTTGGGTTGGAAGGGACCCTAAAGCTCATCTCATTCCACCCCCTGCCGTGTCAGGGACACCTCCCTCTATTCCAGGGTGCTCCAAGCCCCATCCAGCCTGGCCTTGGGCACTTCCAGGGATCCAGGGGCAACCCCAGCTTCTCTGGGAATTCCAGCACAGGAATCCTCTCCCTTCTGGCAAAGCCCTGATGAGCTCAAACACCCGGCCCAACACATCCCAGCAATTCCAGGAGCCCCTCCAGGCAAACCTCGGCACAAGGAGAGGCAGGAAAGGGAATTCTGGGCTGCTAAAAATATTCCTGAGGGGAAAATCCCACCTCAGCCCCTTTTGGTGACACGATCCCAACTTTGCACTTGGCTGTGGTGGCGGCTCCTGCCAAAGGCTGAGTTGGAGCTCCTGCTTTGTGCTTGGGCTCTGGCTTTTGCTGGTTTTCCTTGGGAGCAATCAGGATTTGCACGTTCAGACAACCTCCTGATGCTCATCTGGCAGCAGGCAGGCCTGGATGCGGCGTAGGAAAGTTCCTTTGTCTCCTGTTTCCATTTTTCTTGGAAGGGAGGGCAGCGCAAGAGGCGGCGGCCGAGGAGCGACGGGCTCGGATCCGCCGGCCAGATTCCTGCATCCAGCAGCTGAGAGCAGGAAAAGGGATTTACCCCTGACTGGAGTTTTGGCTTGGAGGCCACAGCTGTGATGGGTGCTGGGCTGGAAAACTCCGTGGGGGATTCCCCTCCAGTGGATGGATCCAGATCAGGATGGGGAGATGGATGGAGCAGTGGGATGAGCATGGGAAGCAGACCCCAGCAGGAATTCAGATCCCCAGTTGGGACACTGGCACCCCAAATCCTGGGACAGTGGCCCCCCCAAATCCCTTGTTACTCACTGACTCCCTCAAATCTCCAGCTGCCAGAGATTCCTGGAGATTCCCAGGTTCGTTTGGATTAAAAACGATGGAACTGGAAGCCCAAGGAAACGTTGTCAGAGTGAGGAGAGAAGAGAAAATCCACCCCTTTTTTTCCCCAATGGAATTATTGTGAAGGCAGCATCACTATGCCTGGCGAAACCTGACTCAGGAATTTTGCCTCCTTGAGGCTGGCAAGGCTGGCAGCAGGACAGAAACATTTGCTCCAAGAAAACTTGGCAGAAAGCGGGGTTTCCATTAAAAAAACCCAACCCAAACAAGAAATCAAGTTAATCCCTTCATTTTCTCTGTAGCTTTTCCCTCCCAAGCTGCCTTTCCACAGCCTGCCTGGGTGTGTTTCGGATCCCAGGTGCCTCCCAGCAATTAAGTGGAGTTAAAATTCCTTCCTGACCTTGGGTTTATCAAGCGCCGCGCTCGGGTTTGGCATCTGTCAGGCTGCTAAAAACAACATCCCGCATGCCGGGGCTCGTTCCCGAAGCCTGGAGGCACAGGGGGATCGGGAGCAGGTGGGACCGGGAACAATGGTGGAGGCGGGAGATGCTCCTGTGGAAACGCGGAGCTGCAGGCTGCTGGAAAATCCAGCGGGAGGAGAAGGAGGAGGAGGAGGGCTTGGCAGACAGCCACGCCGACAGACACTCCCGGGAGGTACCTGTCCTTCTGGCTCTGCCTTTGGAATTCTTCATCCGTGTGTGGATGAAGAGTTTGGCTCTTCCTCTCCGCTCCTCCTGAGGGAGCGTGGAGAAGTCCATAGGTGGGACAGCCATGGAATCGTGAAATAGTTTGGGATTGGAAGGGATCTTAAAGCTCATCCCATTCCACCTTCCGTGGGACACCTTCCACTAGCCCAGGTTGCTCCAAGCCCCATCCAGCCTGGTCTTGGAGACTCCGAGGGATCGAGGGACAGCCACAGCTTCTCCAAAAAACTTCTGCCAGGGCCTCCCCACCCTCACAGAGAATAAGGTATCCATTGGTCCTGGGAGACAAATCTTCATCCCAAATATTCCCCGGTGGTATTTCTGATGGTGACCGGAACTGGTTTGCCCATGTGGGGAAATGGGAAACACTGCAGCACTTCCCTTTTCCAGCTGCCTGTGGTCAATGTCCATGTCAATCCCAACGGGATGACATCTGGAGGCTTGGGTGGGATGGACATCTCGGCTTTGTATGGCTGAAATAATCTTTAGATCTGGAAAAAGTAAAAGGAACTGGGACAGTGCCCTGGGATTTGGCTGTAAAAGCAAGGGATTACTTTAGGTTCCTGTGTCCCACCTGATCCTCATGGCAGGTGGCTTCTTGTAAGGCAAGAGGGTGTGGGAGAGGGAGATATTTATCAGGAATAAAAAAACAGGCAGCAGAGGATGCAAAATTGGCCCAGATTCCCAGAATCCATTTAAACACGGCATTTTTTAGACTGTGTGTGTGGAAAATGTCCTCTGCTCATGTGAGGGAATGAACCCTCTTCTCCCACTCCACAAAACCCAGGTTAGGTGGGATTTGTAAGTGGAAACCTCCTCTGACCAAACTTTACGTCTTCATTTCCTCTGTAAAACTGAGAAATCATCACGTTTTTATTGTGAATCAACTGTTCGGCCCCAGCTCGGAGCAGCAAGTTTTCCCTCGGCAGAACTGCTGCTCCATCTGTCCAAAGGGAGCAAAAATTCCAACCCAAACCTTTCAAAAATATCGCAGAAATGGCTTGTTTTGGCTGGATTGCTCCCGTGAACTTGCTCCAAGCTGGCAGGGAAGCGAGGAAGATCTGCTGGAGCAGGGTGGATGTGGGCGAGCGCTGGAGGAAGGAGAAGCCCTGGAAAGTTTGGGTGGATTTGGAGGACAGCAGCTTTTTGGGGTGGTGTGTGGAGGGAAAAGCGACTCTTCCATGGATCCAGCTGAATCTGAAGGCTCCTAAAGCCAGCAGGCCAAGATGCCACTTAAGGAATTCTCAAATTCCTCCTGATTTAGTGGATAATAATCCCATTAAAAAACCTCTTTCCTTCCATGGCAAGCAAAGCACATACCTTGAAAAAACACATTTTGTGATGAAAGATTTCAGTTCTCCATCTCAGACCGGCCCCAGAAAATCCTTTTTTTCCCCACTTTTCCCTTGATTTCTGTTATTCCACAACGCTTTGAAATGAAATGATACCAGCAGCGGGAGAGGAGCCGAGCGGATTGTGCCAAGCCCTGTCCAAACAACCCCGCAGCCTCGAGCTGCTCCCAGCTGGATCCTGGAATTCTCTCCTGTCCAAACAACCCCGCAGCCTCGAGCTGCTCCCGGCTGGATCCTGGAATTCTCTCCCGCTGGCTGATAACGTGAGCGTGATTCACGCTCTGGCAGATCGCGGTGTCGGCTCCACTCGCGCCCTCACAGCTCCTTTGCAATGCAATTCCCTTTGGTTTTCACGGGAGATCTTGGGAAAGCTGTCAGGAAAAGAGGAACAGGAGGGCAAGAGAGGCTCATGGGGGTTGGAAATGCTCCAGGGTCACTTTCTGGGGTCGCGTTTTGCCATCCAGGGTCTCTGGGACAGCGCTGGGATGCAGGAATTATGTCTTGGATGGAGCTGCTCTGCAGCACTTCCCTGCACAGTGGCGTTTCCCACTTGGGGAGGTCAGATTTTCCTTGGATATCATGGTTAGGAAGAGTTGTTGAAGCTGTGCAGGGATGGAGGGGCCACAAAAATTGGCTTTTCCCAAAGTGTTGCTGTCGTGCTCTGATCCTGTCGCTGGCTCCGGTGACTCCAGCAGGAATTTTGCACCCGTTCAGCGCCGTGGCTTTGCAAAACTGGGGCTGGCTGGCACCAGGGTCCCTTCTGCTTCCCAGAAAATGAATTTTGGAATGCAGGTTTGGAATGGAGGTGCTCCTTGGATTGTTTTGTAAAGGTCACATGGCTCCGGCCGCCTGCAGGAAATTATTGTGCCCCAACTCCAGGAGTTAAGACAGGGGAAGGAGAAATCCCTGGGAAACAAAACAAAGGGAAAGATGAGAGTCCTGAGAAATCCAGGCTGTCCCTTAGTGAGGCAGCGTGGATGGAAGGGAAATTCTGGCCAGAACAGTTTTGTTGAAGGGGAAAAGAAGGACACAGATCTTGTGCCGCTTCCCTCGGGCACTGAAGGGAAAAACATCCCAAAATACCTGGAGCATCACAAAATTCCACTGGGGAATGGGAGCACCCTCGGTGCTTCCATTTTTGAAAAAGTCAAAATGTCACAATGATTGAGATGGATTTGGTCTAGGTGAGGCTCTGTGTTCCCCAAAACAGGTTTTTCCCACAGCTTTTCAGCTCATTCAGCCTTCAGCTTTTTCTTGGAGCTGCCCTCAGAACATTCCCCCCTCCAAGTTCACTGGAATTTGCAGTGAACAAAAAAAATCAATTTTTCCAGCCCCCCCACCTGAGACTGGGATGATTTACTGGGAGTTTGGATTTGCAAAGTGCTGAGTGGTGATTCTTGCTCTGGAAAAGTCCCCTTTTTCCATGGGAATTGGGCTTCTAAGCAGGAATTGTTGGAAACAGCAAATCTTCTGTGATTTATTGGTCTTTGCTGGGTTTGGCCAGGGATTGGCATCTCCATGGCTGCTCCTGGGGGTTATGCTGGGTCCCAGAGCTTGGAGATGATATTTTCTTGATTAAGGCATAAATAAAATAAATTTTAAAAAAATAAAATAGAATAAAATGCTGAAGAAGATCTAGAACTATACTGTGCAAAACAAAACCTACAACTTTTCCAAGCTTTTCCCCATTCCAGACTGATGAAATCCCAGCCAAACTTCAGCAGCATCCCTACATCTTAGGTGATGGGAGAAAGCAAACCCTGGCATGGAAAAAGGGGGGGCAAAGAAATTTCCAGCTTCCAAAGGGTGATGGACATCCAAAGAAAATTGGGCTGTGGCTGCTGAAATCGTGCTGGGAAAGTTGACGTGACCTGGCTGGGTCGTGGTTGAATCCTGTCTTTTCTCAGCCTGCAGTGAAGGAATTGGAGATGCTTGGACAACATCCTGGGAGGGGGCTGGATCTGTCCCTCCATGGGGTTTGTTTGCTTTAGTCTGGGGCGAAGCTTCTGGAGCGCTTTGGAAGCGTTTCCCAGCGCGTCCGCCGGCTGCTCCTCACGGAATCTGCATTTTTCCTGGTGACCCTCTGTACTGTCCATGGCCTCTCCTCCTTCCCTCGCCCCCCTCCCCTTGGCAGCAATGGTGTCAACAAAACTCTGCTCCCAGAAGTGCAGCCTGACCCTTTTCTGCACAATTTTGGAGGCAGTTTTTGCCGCACTGTTGTCCCAAGTTGGTGGAAAGATGGATGGATGGATGGATGGATGGATGGATGGATGGATGGATGGATGGATGGATGGATGGATGGATCTCAGTTTTGATGTTGAGTTTTCCTGGCTCGTACCGGCCTTGGAGCTGGGGATGCAGGGAGGTTTGTTCTGGGAGCACAGCGGGGTTTCCTGGGAGCCTGGTGGATCCCACTGGAAGAAAGCTGGGGTCAGCAACTGGGGCTGCTCCCCCTCAGCAGGGCTCCGCCACGTGTTGGGGAGAAGGGAGCTGCTGCTGGAAAAATTCCTCAAGGAATTCTCTCTGGGATGGAAAGAACAAGGCTGGATGGGAGGACTGCGCTTTGAGGTCAGATCCCTGGCTTTGGGGTGGAGCTCCTGGATTATGTGGGAATGCTCCTGGGTTATGTGGGAACGCTCCATGTGATGCTCCAACCTGTTCTTCTTTATGTGCTTGGATGATGTTGAAGCATTCCCACAGGGATTTCTCAGTGAAGGGCTCCCTGTCCATGTCCAAGGTTCCATCATCTCTTTTTGGCTGCTGTGGGAGGCAGCTCCACCACGGCATTCCCAGGAGGATCCTTCCATCAATCCGAGGATGAGGAGAATGGACAAGGGGCGGAGGCAGCAGATCCGGGCTCTCTCCTCTCTGGAATGACGCCATCAGTTGTGGGATTGAGAGGATGAGAACTGGAATGAGCTCTCTCCAAGAGGGTGGAGGGAACGCTCAGGGGATGGTGGCAGAGATTTGGCTTTCCCCAAACAGCTGGGAGCAGCCAGCTCCACACACTCCGAATTATCCTGCTGGGTGACTTCCAGCGCTCGGTTCCCATTGAATTCCTGGCCCCAGAGCATTATTGTCAGGATGCTTTTGTCTGACTCAGGCCACTCCAGTCCCACCCCAAAGTGTCTCCCAGTCTCCTCCCAGCCAGGAGCACAGTGGCTGCTGGGTTTCGAGGAAGCCTCCTGCTTCCCTGTCCCTTCTCAGTCAGCTTTTCCTCACCCTCCCGCTTTTGGGGCAGGCTGGAGCCCATCTATAGGGTCTTGGAGCCCATCCATGGGATCTTGGAACCCATCCATGGGATCTGCTGGTCTATTGTTTGACTGCTTCCTAACCAGCTTTTGTCTGATTGCTTTTTGGGGGTGGCTCAGTAAGAGCTGTTTTCAAGGAGACGCTCAGAGAATCCCAGAAAATCAGGAAAATGTGGCTGCTGGAAGTGTCAGAGCCCATTCACAGTGCCAGACATGCCCTTTCTGCTCCCTGTCCTTCACCATTCTGCTCGCTCTGGGTTGGTTTTTCCAGGAATTCTCAAGGCTTTAAATAGCAATTCCAGAATGGCAGCAGCTGGTGAGGAGCTGAGTCCACTCCCTGTCGCCCAACCCATCCACACTCCATGGGAATTCCTGAACTCAGACACCAGAGGCACTTGGGAAGGGCAGAGCTGCAGGAGAGCTACCAAGGAGCCACCCAAAGCCACCCCAGCCTTCCCCACCCACTGAGTGTTTCCCAGCTTTAAAACTGGGAATGGGCTTGGGATGGGAGGGTTGTTGGTCCCCAACATCCTCACGTGACCTTGGCTGTAGATCCATAGGATCACAGCTTCACCAAGGTTAGGGAAGAGCTCCAAGATCATTGGATCCAACCTGGGACTGATCCATCACCTGGAGAGGCCACAGAAGGAATTCCTGCAGGAATGACTGGACCATGAAGTCCTCACAAGTGGCAGCAAAGGAATTTGCTCCCAGCTCCTCATGCCTGCCTCTCTCCATCTGCTCCCCTTGGAGAAGGGACGCTGGTCCTGCTGGGACAGTGGCTGTGTCCAGGAGGGACCCAGGATCCATCATTTTCCAGCTTTGGGAATGAGCAGAGGGCTCATAGCTCCTCTGCAGGCAACCCTTTGGAACCCAGGACTGAAAGGAGGCACAAGGAAAGCAGGCTGTGTGATGCCTCCTGCAGCCAGGCAGGATTTGTTCCATAAATTTCCACATGGAAGGAGCTCTTTTTGAAGTGCTGGCACCACTGCAAAGCTCTGGGGGAGCTGCAGAGGCAGCAAGAACACCAAGACCCCTCTGCAAGGTGTGCTCACCTCGTTGGGACACCCTGGAAGTTTTCCCTAAAACATCCCTGAGGATGGATTTTGGGGAAAAGGGTGGATGTGCTCCAAGACCTTGCTATTGCCGGAATGGATTTCGGCCCCTGCTGCCCTGAACTCACACATCGGGAGGGACCAACCCCAAACTGCAGAAGCCCTTCGCCCTCCCAGGTGCCACCTTGCCTTTTTCTGGGGTTATCCACCCCAAATTACAAGTCTGGGGTTTCTCCTCTGCGCTCTTTGGAAGGATGAAGCTCCCAGATGAGAAGGCTCCAAACTTCCCTGCGGTTTTCCAGCGCCACTGAGAGGCCGTGGCCGCCCAAAAGGAGCGGCCAGTATCAAACATCTGGGTCTGATATCTCTGTTTACCACAGGCTCATTGGGAGCCACATTCATGGCACGTGAAGTCATCTGGCGTCCTCTGGAGATGCTTCCCTGCAGCACAAAGTGGCTCCCTCGGATCCGCCGCGCTCCCGCCCCTCATCCCACTCTCCATCCCTTTGGCTGCAAGGAGACGGAGGGGAAAAAAAAGAAAAAGCTGTGTTGATTCGAGCATTGTGTGAAAGTATTTTCCCATCGTTTTCCATGAAAAGCATGATTTAATTAACATTTTTAGATGTTTATTATTGAAGAAAGCCTGTGCTGCTGCCGCTGCCTGGGTTGGGTTTTTTTTTTCTTTTCCCTTGGTTTTCCCCAACTTGTGTTTGTTATGAAAGAGTTGAGTCACATTCCGTGGGATAGCTGGGAGGGAGGGGGAGGGATGGATGGATGGATGGATGGATGGATGGATGGATGGATGGATGGATGGATGGATGGATGGATGGATGGATGGAGAGCACCCACCCATCCCAACCTACTCCACCTGGGATTTTGTGGGATGTCAGCTTGGTGTGGTTGGTGTCCATGCATGGAATAAGTCAGGAATAACTTTCAATAGCCTTCAGATTCCCAGACTGGCATTTTTTTGGTGGTTACACTACAGATGTGAGAAGTTCCATCAACCTTCTTCCCGTGGTTATCATGGAATCTGAGAATAGTCTGGGCTGGAAGAGACTTTCTGATCTGACACCTCTGGTTTAAGCAGCATTTCTTGGGACTTATGGCTTTTAAATCACTGGTTCTTGACCTTAGGAAACGGAACTGTTGGGATATGCACTTCCAAAGGAAGATCATCCAAACCCAGGAGAGGAATTCAGGTCATGGAGGATCTGATGTCCTGACCTCAGCAGAGCTGCTGGAAAAAGGAGATTTTTAGGAGATTTGGGACTTTAAGGGAGAGTGCCAGGCTGGTTCCTGATGGGATGTGAAAATCCCAGTGGACAAACTCCCTCCATCCATCCCAGCAGGTGAACTGAGGTCTCACCTGTGGCTTGGCAGTGGAGGTGGATCTCAGAATGCTGGGAGATCTGTCCGAGCTCCTAGGAGTTATTTTCTGGTTTTACAAAGATAATGAAAATATAAACATAGGTCAGAGGAGGCATTCTCACCTAAAAATCTCACCTAACATTCCTTGGGCTTCCTGGGAAAGCCCCTGTGGATTTCATGGAGTGGGAGAAGGGGGTCCATTCCTAATCTCCTCTAAGCATGACTTGAGGGCTCACAAAGCCCCATTCAGTTCCTTTTGAGGGTCCACAAAACCCTGTCCAGGTTCCTGATGAGGGTCCAGCAAACCCTCTCCAGGTTCCTGACTCAGTTTTCCTGGAGAACCCTTGGTCTCTGAGGAGGTTGGTGACAGATTTGTGCCAAACTCGGGTGCTGGCTCTTGAAACCAAGTAACGTCTTCAGGTGAAAGGTTTCAGATCTGGATCAGGGCTGTTTAGGGCCAAAAAAATCCCAAATTGAGGTCCAAAGTCCATTTTTGTCTCCAGGGCTCTGCCAAGGAGGGGGTGGTGGTGGTTGCAGGTCTCATGTACCAGTCCCAGGGATAGGTTTTTTGCTGCTTTGTGGCTTTGCTTAAAAAAAAAAAAAAAAAAGGCAAAAAGAGAAAGAAAGAAAATCCATTTTTAGCCCTTTAAGCACATCCTTAACCTCACACCAGCTCCAGAGGCTCCCCCGCACCAGCGCTGGGGCTTTACTCATCAGGAAAGTAAACATGGGCTTTAGGGCTCTGAACAGCTTAAATCCCAAAAAACCCGCCCTGGAGGACAGGGATAAACAGTGCTCCAATGTTATCGTTTGTGCAGGGGGTGCTGGACGCGGCCGTGACCGCGAGAGGTTCCTCCCCAGCACGAGAAAGTGCCTGGGAGTTTGGCTGGGAGCAGCTGGAGCAGGGAATGGATTTGTTTGGCATCATCTGCCCTTAAAAACAGCCCCCTCATCTTCTGGGGGGGCCCCATCCCAGGGGTGACTGCAGGGTGGTTCCATCAGCACGATGGGTTTGGAAAACTCCCTCTCCCAATGCCCTGATCCTCCGCAGCCGGCGCCGTTTCCAGAGGGTCCCAAAATGGGTCGCAGTCAGCTCTGGCTGGGTGGGAGCTGATCCTGAGGATGCCCTTGGACTCCACATGGGATTTTGTGCCTGTTAATGGTAGGGCTGGATGATCTTGGAGGTCTTTCCCAGCAGGAATGATTCTGGGATTCTCCTCCGTGCATCAAACCTGCGCCAGGAGTTTGCGCCGCTCTGCTCCGGGAGACGCCGTAGGAAGCAGGGAAGGTGTGTACACATATTTATATCCCAGAAAAATCCCAGCCCTCGGAGGCTGGAATTGCAGAGGGGCCCTCTCCTTGTCTCTCTCTGGGGCTAAAGATAGCCCTGAGTGCAGCTGAGCCGTGAATCAGGAGGAAAAAATGTGGGTCAGCTCCTGAATGGAGCGGGGAGCACTCTGGGACTCAGCTGCTCCCGACCTCACCGTGCCGGGGAGGAATCAGGGCTCAGCCCTACAGACCCCAAAGCTGCTCCAGATCCCCCTCCAGAGGCTTCAGGAAAGGCTCCCAAACCCCTGGGATCAATGGATTGTGGGGCTGGGGTCTCAGCGGGGTCAAGTGAGGCTGTTCCTTGGGGATGGAGTTGGTGCTGGGAGCAGGGATCCAAGTGGTTAAATCCGGAATTCCCAACCCATGGATATGCACACACATGTGTTTGGTGTGACATTTGTGTGTGCCAGGACAGGGTGACCACAGGCACGTGTCTGTGGACACACTGATGGTCACTCATGTCCATGCACACACTGATGGTCACTCATGTCCACAGACACACTAGTGGACACATGGATGGACACATGTCCATGGACACACTGGTGGACACACGTGTCCATGTGTGCCCCCTGGCCATGGGAGCGAGTCCCTCTTTTAAATCAAATTTTTTCCTCTCCCACTGTTGCAAAATCCACTCCCGTTTTTCCTTGTCAGAGAAAAACCTGACCTGGACTCGGAACCGGGCAGAATCCCAAAGGACAGGCAGGAGGCTGGAGCTGGGAGTCCTGGGAAATGTCCCCGTCCCTGTCACACACTCAGGTGTGCTCACAGAGGAGTTGCTCTATTTTTCCATGCTTTGCTTTTCCCTTTTCTATCCCAGGAGTGGGTTTCCCTCTTGAGGGCAACTCTGCTCCCAAATTACGTGAGGAAGAGGATGAAGGCAGTGGTGCCATTTCTGGAGGGTGGCATCACCTGGGACCCGGCTGGGTCACAAAATCATGGAATGGGTTGGGTTGGAAGGGACTTTAAGCTCGTCCCATTTCCTGAGCCATGGGCAGGGACACGTCCCACCATCCCAGGTTGTTCCAAGCTCCGTCCAGCCTGGAATCACATCTCCCCATGTGGAAGGGACATTTGGTGCCGTGCCACAGGTTAATCAGTGCCTGAACCGCTTCACCCTCTCCCAAAACACAACAATTACGG
Source organism: Peucedramus taeniatus (assembly GCA_013400575.1). Classification (NCBI taxonomy): domain Eukaryota; kingdom Metazoa; phylum Chordata; class Aves; order Passeriformes; family Fringillidae; genus Peucedramus; species Peucedramus taeniatus. Next base: position 20,444 of record WBNO01027060.1, on the reverse strand, counting down.
GCTGTGAATCCCATCCCCGCTCTCCCTCTCCCTCCGTCACCGCTGGAAGGTCCCGGCAGAGCTCGGAGGTTGAAGAGACAAAACTGGGACGTGCTCGGAGCCATGACCTGCCAATCCTGGGAGCAGGAATTGCCGTGGGCGAGCCGGTGCCTCTCGCTTCTGCTGCAGCTCGGCCACCGCTGTCCCGAGGATTTCCATCTTCCCGAAGCCCCGGCGCCAGGAAATAGTTAACCACTCCAGGATTTTGATTAGCAGAGCCTTAAAGTCAGTAAAAAAGACAGTCGGGGAGAACTCTCAGGAGCATGCTAATGAAGTGAAGTCATCCGCACACACCAGAGGAGTATCCATGCCTGCTCCACGCCGGAGGATTCCCGCAGCCCGGCGCAGGTGGAGCGGGGCTGGCGGGGACCCGCGGCTCGGCCGTCCCGACACCTTCGCTCCCCTCCCTTTGGATATTGCCACGCTTTCCCTGGGATTTTTTTTTTTTTTTTCGCCTCACTGGAGCTTAATGATATTTCCAGCTCGGCGGGAGCTGCGGGAAGACTGGAGATAGTGCAGAGAGAGGCTTGGAAAGGCGGCAAAGGCAGCTCCCGGCTCTGCGGGAAAGGTGAGGGCATTCTCTTGGAAAATCCCTTTTTTTCTTGGAAAATCCCTTTTTTTCTTGGAAAATCCCTTCTTTTCTTGGAAAATCCCTTGGGTTTATCTCTATCGCCGGCGCTTGTGGCACTGCTGGGGGTGGGGAAAGGGGGAAGCAAACGGTGCTGGCTGTGCAGCTGGAAAGTTTGGGAAGCGGGGTCTGGGGGATGGAGATGTCCCAGCGGTGTCCAGGTATGGAACTGCTCGGAGTTAGAGCAGCCGCCTTAATCCCGCTTGGAAAAATCCGTGGGCAGTTTTTAGAGCGTTAAAAAACATCCTTCTCCTCTTGTGGGACTTTGCAAAGAAGTTGTGCAAAGGTTGGATCGTTTCTCTTGGGATCGGCGCCTCACGGGTCCTACCTTTGCTGTAAAAGTTGGATTTTTGGGAATAATTCAGACACTTAGGACAGAGCAAAGTTTTAATTAAGCCTGAGGGCTAAACCCGGTAACTCCAGCGTGGCCAAATCCACGGTGGAGCTGATGAGTCGCCGGGGCTGTTTAATTTATAAGAAGTCCCCCCACGAAAACATTGCAGTTTTGTTTATGGGAAATGCAAGAAAAATATGCAGACGAGGTTTTGCTCCCAAAGAGCCGAGGTTAACCCATTCAGGATGGTGGTTCCAGGATGATTCCTGGGATAAGCTGACCACAGATCACTTTCCAGCGGTTAGAAACGAGCTGGTGACTCAGTGGCTGCCTCGGGTTTAGCACAGTGCAGATCCTCATTCTGGCTGTTCCCAAATTTTGTATTTTCTGCCTCATGGAATTTTAATTTTCCTTTCGGAGAAGTGTCCAAGCTTGTGGCACTGCGAGGATTTCGAGGCAGGCAGAGAGGCAGCTCCTGGATTTTGGAGATGCCCTGGAGTACCTCACTCCTCACTGCAAAAATGCATCTGTGAAAAACAAAATCTCCTGATTTTATCTGTGTGGGGTTAATGGGATATCAGCATTTACTGGGTTTTAGGGTCTGGGAACTCCCAGCAGGGCTGGTGACAGGATTACATTTTTAATCCTCTGTGGAAGCATCGCTTCCTCATATCCTAAAAAGTCAGAGCTACTCTAAAAGCAACATCTCTGTCCCAAAGCAAAGCCCTGCAAACCCCATCCCTGGAAAATAGCTCAGTGTTCCCCTCTGTCCCGTGGGATCACCTTCCTGGGAACTTTGTCCCTCTTCAGGATCCCTGTGCTCCCAGGAAAGGCACATTAAGGTGACATCTCTGCAACCCTGTGCTGGCAAGCCCGGGTGACCAGGTTTGGGGAAGAGATTCTTCCCTGTGAGGGTGGGCAGGCCCTGGCACAGGTGCCCAGAGCAGCTGTGGCTTTCCCTGGATCCCTGGAAGTTCCCAAAGCCAGGTTGGAGGGGGCTTGGAGCACCCTGGGCCAGTGGAAGTGTCCAGGGACTGGATGATCTTCAGTGTCCCTTCCAATCCCATTCTGGGATTCTGGAATTCCCTGACCCTTGGTGATGTGTGCCATCTCCGTGCCGCCTTCCCAGCCCAGCTTCCCTCTCCCAGCTCTCGGGGTGATCCTGGCATTCCCCAAATCTGAGATTCCTTCCCCTGGTACGTCCTGCCTGATTGGGGCTCGTGGCTGCACCGAGCTGCCCAAGGAATGATCTAAAATTCCCAATTCCTCCTTTTTTCGTGTGGGTAGGGTCTGATCTCCACCCTCAGCAGCGGGTCCAGATGTGGCCAGCTGTGGGTGGCAAAGCCTGACCACTGGCCCAGCTCTGGCTGCCTTTGGAGGGAGATGGGAGCACGTTTCAGAACCTGGAATGCTGGAATGCTCCTCTCCCCAACCAGCACATGGATTTTGTCCATCTCCCAAGCCCCGTTTCAGCTGGAGCTGCTCCATAACCTTCTGGTTGTGCATCCCATGCAAATATCCCGGCCGCTCCTTGTGCCAGTGGGATTTTTCCTGCAGATCTCAGGGGGTTGCAGGACTCTTGAGAGCCAAAAAAATCATCCAGGGGGAGCTTCCCGTGGGGCTTCAAACCCTCTTGGAATGTCCCCCATCCCTTTTGGCTGGCGGTGCTTGGAGCAGAAAGGTGTTAAAGGGCCCGTGGCCACTACTAAGCAACAGTTACCAACAACCTTAGGCAAATAAAATGCGGGAGATGATGGAAACAGGGAACGGCGGCCACTTCCCTGGCTGAGTCAGGAGCGGGTGGCTGCTGCTCCCTGCTCCTTCCTCGATGACAGCATCCCCCCATCCAGCCCTTGGAGACTGCAGATCCTGGGATATTTATGATGCTTTCACACAGCGAGCGTTTCTCTGGCTGCCGGCGGAGCGGGGAGTGAGGAGCTGGGATTTGCACGTTCCCATCCTCTGGGCTGGGTTTTTAGGGCTGTTACGGGATGTTCCTGATGCCCTGTGCTCTTTTCCTGGGGGTTTTGGGCTCCTTGAAAGTCATCAAGGCACCAGCCATGAGGGAAATGCAGGTGTGGAAGGAAGTGCATTATCCCAGCGGTGCTTGACACAGATTCTTAAGGAATGGATCACTCTAGGGTAATTTTGGGGAGGCTCTTGCACATTTTTTCCAGAGAAGTTGGGGCTGCCCCAGCCCTGAAAGCCAGACTGGAGCAACCTGGGATAGTGAGAGGTGTCCCTGCCCATGGCAGGGGTGGGATGGGATGAGCTTTAAGAGCCCTTCCCACCCAAACCATTCCAGGATTCTGTTCCACAGAATTCCCCCACAGGGCTGAGTATTCCCAGGGAAATGCCTGGGCTGCATCCAAAGTTGGGAAAGCAGGAATCACTTTTGGAGTTGCCCATCCTGCTGCTGATTCCCATTCCAGGGAATACAAAGAGAGCACAAAACTGACATTTACTCAGAACCTCTAAAAGTCAGTGATTTTATCCCAAGGCTGCTTTCCCAGGATGGCCCTGCTGCTGCTGCTGCTGGAAGGGCTGGAAGCCACTGGAAAGGTGTTTTCCATGGGCAGGTGGATTTATTTCAGCTCTGAGGTGCCATTCCCTGGCTCCATATAAATAACAGCCACAGACATCTGTCCGTCTGTCCGAGCCCATTTGCAGAGGTGTTCCCTGGATCTCCTGGCTCGTTGTGTCCCCAGAATCTCCCAGGATTTGGGGACAGCAAAGAAAATCTGCTGCAGGAAAAGTGTCAGTGTCAGGGCTGCTTCCCCATCCCACGGGCTGTGCTGCAGGCTCTGACTTCCCAGTGGTCCCAGCTGTGGAAAAAGGATGGGATTTGGGTTGGTGGAGGGGACCTGGCTCCTGCAGTGGTGTGGTTGTGACCTTCCATGACCTCCGTGCCCTCTCCAAGGTGGAAATTCTGGGCTGTGCAGCGTGGGTGAGCCAGCAGAACCCAGCTCTTGCAGGAGAGGTACAGAACAGTAGCAGAAAGTCAGGAAATCCCTGTGACAGGGAAGTGCAGCTGCTTTTCCCAGCACATCCTTAAACACATCCCAGTACAGAGCCCGTTCCTCCTCACCCTGGGATTGTTTCACCACTGCTGCATTCCCATCATTCCCATCCTGCCACTCCTCACTGTTCCTGGGGATGCTCCCTCACCTTCCCAGCCTCTGTCATCCCAAGAGCTGCTAAGGAACCCCTGGAATTCGTGGCTGCCACCTCCAGCTTTTCTTGGGCAGGTGACACTTGTGAAAAGGATGGAGATCTTTATCCAGGTGCTCTGGAGCCGTTGTCCCTTTGCCCTCCACCCTCTGGCATCACCCATGAGCCCGGCTGGCCGCAGTGACAGTCACAAGGACCTGGCTGAGAGGTGACATCACTGCAGGACGTGGCACTGCCCGATGTCCTGGAGTGTGGCAGGGACTGGAGGAACCTTTCCCGGAGTTTCCACCTTTCCCTGGGAAGGACAGGGAGTAGGAGACAGATCCAGCACAGGGGCTTGGGTCAGAGAGTGACCCCAGCTCCTTCAGATGTGCCCCTCTGGGAAATCAGGGTGAGGGGATGCAAAGCCCTTGGAAGCTTCTGGTTTTGTGTGGATTTGGGGTGGCATTGCTCCGGGCAGAGGTGGCTACACCAGCATGGCCCTGTCCCCTCTGTGCTGCATCCCTGGGGGTCACACGTGGAGCAGTCCCTGGGAGCATCCAGCACAGCACAGGAGCTTCCTTCCCTCTGAGATGAGGAATTCCTCCCATGGCACAGGGAGATCCCCCCATCCCAGATCCATTCCCGCTGCTCCAGAGCCTCGGTGCCCGCAGATCCTGCAGAATTCCAGCCTGGGAAGGGCAGGTCCATGCTGTGAATGGGATCATCTCTGCTTCCCTGTGGGAGTTCTTCCCTCTGCTCGACACCCTCGTGTGTCCCATCTTTGCATCCCAAACACAATTCCTGTGTCTGCATCCACCTTTCCCAAAGCATCCCGACTTTCCTCTTCCAGGCTCTAGGCAAAAATGCACTTTCAAGGGATGGAGTTCTGTCCCATGCCTTGATTAAAACACAATGGAGGGAGAGGCTTTAGCTTGAGTTTATCCTAATTAAAGTGCAGGATAAAGCTTGGGATCACCGCGGCACCGCTCTCCTTGGTTCCCAAAGAATTCCCGGGGGGAACACGGGCCGAGGAGGCTCCCGAGCAGATTTTGGACAGCAGCCGGAGTTTTGGGGCGGGAAGCTGAAATCCTGGAGTACAACATCGCCACCTGTTTGCCACACGCGAACGTACAGCGGGAAAAATCCCGGCTGGATGGATCCACCGGGATGCACAGCGGTCGGGATGGATCCCAGCAAGATGCGACTCCGCGGGGATGGATCCCATGGGGATGAGCTCCAGCGGGAAGAACCCACCAGGATACAGCCCACCGGGATGAATCCCTTTGGACAGCCCCAAATCAGGATGAGTCTTACCAGGATGCAAACATCGGGATAAATTCCATTGGGATGCAACTCCATCTGATGCACCCCATCGAACAGCCATCCACCAGGCTGCATCCCATCGGGATGTATCCCACCAGGATTCAACCCCATCAAGGAGCCCCATATCAGGATGCAGCCCATTGGAAGGTCCCAAATCAGATGAATTCCACCAGGATCCAACCCCATCAGGATATATCCCACCAGGCTGTATCCCATCAGGATATATCCCACTAGGATGCATCCCATGAGGATATATCCCACCAGGATTCAACCCCATCAAGGAGCCCCATGTCAGGATTGGGAAGTCCCAAGTCAGATGAATCCCACCAGGATACAGCCCCATTGGGATACATCCCACCAGGATGGGACAGCTCTCCATCAGGAGGGGATCAGGATGGAAACCCAAAGTTCAGGGTCACCCTCGTGTCATGGGGAGTCACTGAAAGCCCTCAGAGCCTCCAGATAGAATCCCAGAATTATTTGGGTTGGAAGGATCTTAAAGCTCATCCCATCCCACCCCTACCATGGCAGGGACACCTTCCCCTATCCCAGGTTGCTCCAAGGCCCATCCAACCTGGCCTTGGACACTTCCAGGAATCCAGGGGTAGCCACAGCTTCTCTGGGCACCCTGTGCTTCCCCACCCTCATAGGGAACAATTCCTTCCCAAAATCCCATCTATCCCTGCCTTCAGGCAGTGTGAAGCCATTCCCTGCATTCCCTATTGCAACAGGCCCTGTTAAAAGTTGGGATATTTTGGATATATGGCAGCAAACCAAGGATCCCCTCCATGCTGGGTTTATCCTCCTTCCCCTCAGAGCTCAAAGCTGCTCCAGCACGTGCAGGATATTCCAACCCTTGGGATAAACCCCCCGTGCTCCCCCCGTGTCCATGGATAACGTGCTCATGGATTAAGTGTCAGGCTTTTGTTTGAAAGAAGCCTTCAGGAAAATGACTCCACGAGGCCTCCGTGTGTTTAAATTTGTCAGGATTTGAAATATTTGGATTCCGTGGATGAGCCCGGACGTTTAATGGGCAGCCCTTGAGTGGAAAGCTCTGGCTGCTGCAGGAGGGAGCTGTGTGCCCACAGACCTCTGCCCCTCTGGAAAACGGGAATGAGCCAACGGGGATTGTTCATTAATGGGGATTTATGGCACAAATCCGCTACTGTTTGGTCGGGACAAACAGCCCTAAGTGAGATTTTAGTGCTGGGAAAGCGGCCCTGGGGCTGGGGCTGCTTCCCAGCTGCTCACAGAGGGCTGAATTCCCTCTTCAGGGGAGCACAGGGAGTAACTGGAGCCAAGAAGCACCGGGATTTGGTGTAGGAAGCAGAAATAAGGTCAGGTTCATGGATTGGGGTCCTTCACCTGCGCTGGTTTTCTCCCGGGGAGTTTTGGTTGGGGAACTCGCTCCTGGTGTTCCCTTTGCTGTTTTTGTTCCAAAGATGTGTCAGTGTTTATCCAGATACAAATAACTCCGTGCCTGGGCTGGTCCTGGATCCAGCTGCTGGGGATGGAGGTCCTGCTCCCTGGGAACTGGGATGTGCTGGATTCTCCTGGCGCTCTGCAGAAACATCTCAGAAGGGGCTGGGATTTGGGGCCGGGCTCTGGGGCTGGGTGGCCCAGGCTGGTGGCACCGTGGGGGACAGGGCAGGGCCGTGGCCGTGGAGAGACTTTTTGGGGCAGTGGAGCCCAAAAGTGGCTCAGCCTCCACCTCCAGATTTTCAAGTGGGTTTTGGGTGGCAGACACAACCTTGTCTCCATCCATTGAGATGGATCTCCATAGATTTGTTCTCTCTTGGTTTGGAACTCCAGGAATGTTGGCCAAAGCCATGTTCCAAATGGTTTTTCCTGCATTTCTGCTGGGATTGGGTCTGTGCCAGTGGAAATGGGGCATTTCTGGGCAAAGCAGCACCAAATCCCTTCCTCTCCCCACCGCTGAGGTGAGAAGTCTTTCCTCTCACCCCTGAGGGTGTCTTCCTTCTTTTCCCAGTCCCCATGCCATATGAAAATCATGGAATGGGTTGGGTTGGAAAGGACCTTAAAGCTCAGCAAGTTCCAACCCTGGCACCTTTCCCCCTCCCAGATTTCTCCAAGTCCCATCAAACCTGGCCTTGGACACCTCCAGGGATGGGAACTCCAATTCTCCCTGGGCAGTTCCAAGGCCTGAGCACCCTTTCCATGCAGAAATTCCTCCTGATGTCCAACCTGACCCTCCCCTGGCTCAGCTTGAGGCCACATCCTTTTGTCCTGTCAGAACTTTGTCACCTTCTGCCTCCCGTGGGTGGCCCTGGGACCCTGTGCTGGCACTGCAGGTGACACCTGGGGACAGGCAGTGCCTGGGCCCTGCTGGGGCTGGAGCTGGTGGGAGGTTGGGAGCTGTTTGTGTGGAGCTGGAATTGTTCTCCCCACGCTGGTTGTTGTAATGAGAAGCCAAGTCCTAAAAAAATACTGAATTTTTTTCTGCTCTAATTTGGAGGAAAAGCACTTCTCTGGAATTCTGCAACATTGGGGGGGGGGGAGTCCCTCCATCCCGAGCACCTCAGGGTGGGAATGAAGGCTGTGTAGAGCAAAGACCCAGACCAGAGCAGAAACCTCCTCCTTCTCCTCCTCTTTTTATGATTTTTTAACCCTCCAGCAGCTCAAAACCCTCTGAAAAGCTGCTTTTGATTCACATACTCCAAAAAAAATTCAGGCTGAGCCACTGTGGCTCCAATAAAACTTTAAAGAGGGTCTGGACTTGGTGGTGGGAAGCAGCTGGGATGGAAGTGGGAATGAAGGAAAGCCTGGTTGGTGTTAGGGGAAATTTGGGAAAGCTCCTGGCTGTGGTGGCATTGGGGGATGCAGCAGGACTGGAAGGAGTGTCCCGAGCCCCCAGAGCATCCTTGTTCCAGCTCTGGATCAGCCATGATCCATCCAGAGAGGCTCTGGGGTGATCCCTGCAGGACTGAGGCATGGCCAGATCCAGGATAGGAGGAAGAGGAAGGTGCTGTTCCCTCCTCATTGCTCCTGTTCAAATGCCCAAAAAAAAGGAAGGAAAAGGATGGAATTCCAGCCAGGTTCGGGGGGCTGGAGGCAGGAATGGGCTCGGGGCTGCTCCAGCCTCTGCAGGTGACACCCAGGAGGTTTGTTTGGAAGTGCTGAAGCTGGAAAATCCAGGATTAACTGGATTGATTGGAGATGAAAAAGGACAATCAGTCCTGTTGCTGTGCCAGGCACAATCCTGGAATCCAGAACTGGAAGCTGTGGTGGCACCTCTGGGCAGGTGACCCCCGTGGTGGCCAGAAGGTGCCAGGCTCTGGGACACCCTGCCTTGGGGAAGGTGCTGCCTCACTCCTGGAAGATTCCCAGCTTTTCTTTCCCGAGGACACTCCAGATCTCCCTCAGGAATCCCAGAGCACAGATGGAAATCCCAGAGCAGGGACAGCTCTGCCGTGGAATCGATGCTGAACCCTTGGCAAAGGTGGCTCCTGCTCCTGCCAGTGCCAGCGGTCACAGGAGCCACCTGTGGCACAGGATCTGCATCCCAGCAGCCCTGGGGACATGGGGAGGGAGCAGGAGATGGATCTGGCTGAGCCCCATCCCAGCTGGATGCTCCAGAGCATCCCTTCCTCCCCACGGCACAGGAAAGGTGTGGCCACCTCCACGGTGCCTGTTTTGGCACAATCCCAATTTTCCTGTGCCTAAAGAGCTGGAAAATGGAGCCCTGGAGTTTCACACGTCGAGGTCAGACAGGTACCAAGCCCTGGATGCGTGGGGGATATATGTTATTAAAATATAATGTCTATAGAATATATGGGGTTTATATATATGGTCTATATAATACATGGGGTGTGTATATATATATATATATATATATAAAATAAGAGCCACTCTTTCAGATCCAAAGCCTCTCCAGTTCCATCCAAGGCCTATTTTGGAGGAAACCCAGAACTAAAATATTGGGGTTTTTTCCCACTTTGCCTCCAGCACATCCCAACAATCCCCAGCTCTCCATGGGGGAACACTCCTGGATCCCAGTTCTCCCAGTGCCCTCCCAGTGCTGCACTGGTTTAGCTGCTTCTTCTCCAAGCTCAACACACGTGGGGCTCTTCCCCTGATTTTTCCTTGAGGGAAACAGGGTTTTCCTATAGGATATTATTCCCTGGAGGGAAGGGATGGCAGCCTGGGAGCGGGGAACGGGGACACAGCAGGGCCACCACGCTGGCATTCTCCCTCGCGATGGCATCAGGCCCCAGCAGGATCCCACATCCCTCCAACCCAAACAGGAGCCTCGGGAATGGGGCAGAGCACTGGGGCCACCCCCCGTGACCCCTCCAGTGCCCCCAAATCCCCAGAGCCACATTTCCCTCCTGCCATCCCCAGCTCCGCTCCGTTTCCCGCTCCCGGGCACGGGGTTGGAGTTTTTTTGGCTCAGCAGGAGCAGAGGCCGGGCGAGCTTTGGTTGTTTTGATTCCAGTTCAAAAAGAAGCTCGAAAGCAGCCGTGGCTCCGTGTCCCAATCCCAAATCCACACGTCCCAGCCGGGCCAGCACAGCCAACAGCAAAATCCTCACGTCGGAGGAGCAGCTCCAGCTGGGGAGAGCCCGGGGACAGCAGCCAGATCCCAATCCCAGGGTATCCAGCAGCCAGATCCCAATCCCAGGGTATCCAGCAGCCAGATCCCAATCCTGGGTATCCAGCAGCCAGATCCCAATCCCAGTCACAGCCAGCAGCCAGATCCCAGTCCCAGGGTATCCAGCAGCCAGATCCCAGTCCCAGGGTATCCAGCAGCCAGATCCCAATCCTGGGTATCCAGCAGCCAGATCCCAATCCCAGCCTCGAGCGTCAGTTTCCCCAACCACAAAGAGGGAATGCTGGGTCTGGCACATCCCTGGCGTTGTGCCTCAGTTTTCCCTTCCATAAATTGGGAATGCTGGGTTCACACCCAGCCAGGCTTGCACATTCCCGGCCCTGCTGCTCCCTCCAGGACTGACCTACTTCCCTCCAGCAGAACTTTCTGCTCCACTCATTTGACCCAGCACCTTTCTGTTTGCCTAAAGCCGGGAACGTTTCCCCTCGGCCGGGCCGGGCACACACGGGCAATGTTTGCTGGAGACACAAACCCCTGCTCTGTGCATCCCCGGGGGAACCCAGACCCCTTTCCCCGCTGCAAAATCCACCCTGGAAAGCTGCCACGTTTGGCTTTGCCCCCTTTTCCCCCCATGCCTCTGGTGGTGCCGGGGACAGGGAGGAGAAAGGTGACATTGTTCCATCCTGGAAGCGCCAGCAGCATCCCAGCTCCCGGGCTCTGTGGCTGCCTCAGTCATGGATGTTTGCATATGTTAAAAATATTTAGTCCAGTGCTAAAAAAAATATTATCCCCGAGCTTTTGGGGCCAGCTGAGCATAATGGCACCTATGTGTCCGTGGAGGCACACAGGGCTCCTCTTTGCCTCTGGAGCCATCCCAGGGATGCTGGGAGTGATCCCGGTGCTGCTGCCTGCCCGGAATGCTGCTCTGCCCCTGGGAGAGGGGTTTGGGGCTGGGGGAGCTTCACTGGGATGTCTGGGGCAGGAGGGATGAACGGTCAAACAAAGGTGTGGGCTCTGGGAAAATGTAATAAAAGCTGGGGTAAGTGCTGTGCTCTCAGCTGGTGGAATTGGGGTGAGCAGGGAATGGCTCTGCTCCCCAAATCCGTGGATACACGCCATGGAGGGGAGGGCTGAGACCTCCCCAGCTCCTTCCACCTCCTCCCAGCCTCAGCCAGGCTTTGCCCGTGGCCTGGAGGTACCCAGAGCTTCTGGGAACGGGGAGAAGCTTCCAGCTGAGTTTCACAGAAAGAATTCCAAGACGGCCGAGAGTGTGGGAGGGAAAACATTTCCCCGTAGTAATCTCCCCGTGAGGAGCAGCAGAAAGGAGCGTGGAGTTTGTTCTGGCTGCAGGAGGAGGACAACAGCAGCGAGGCCACGGGATTTTTGTGCAGCAGCACTAAGGAATCATTTCCACGGCTTTTTTCCCCTTATATATTTATTTTTCAAGCGGGAAAAAGGAGCTGGAGGAGGGTGTGGAGGTGAAATAATCCTGTCTGGAGAGCGTGAAGGGATCATTATACCCCGTCCTTCGGGTTTTTTGGAGCTTTTTCCCCCCTTTTCCGAGGGTTCTGGGAGCAGCCTGTGGACACTGCTGCCATTCATGGCTCGGCTGGGGGTGTGTGGGGCGCGTGGAGACGGGAATAATTCCTGCACAATGTGGAGCAGGGAAAAATAGCCCGGTTGTCTGAGGTGGATGGAGCTGGATGTATGGAAGTGTGAGAGCATCAATGCAGCCATTTATGAGCAGAGCTTTTCCCCCTGAATAAACTCCACAGCTCCCAGAGAAATGTAAATGTTCGGGAGCCCTCGGAGACAGAATTTCAGGGAAAAATAAGGACAGCTTTCAGGGCTGGGGGAACGGCTCCTGCAGTCCCTCATTGCTGGTCCAGGGATTATTTTCCCCCCTTCCTGCAGCTCCTCCGTGGTTCTCCCTGTCCCCACGTTGAGGGAGTTGTGTCCCGGTGTCCCAGGGAACGTTCCCCGCCCGCTTTGGAGCTCGGGAATTCCTCTGTGAAAGGTTCCATTCATCCCTGCCCTCCCTCTGCAGTCACCACACCCTGGGCCTCTGCTCTCCTTTCCATAGCTGCATTCCCAGAGGGAAGGCTGGGAAGGGCTGGGAAGGGATGCTCCAACACTGTCCTGGCATTGGGATAATCCCCCCTGCCTTGGTCTCTGATTTCCAGGTTTGAGGAGCCTGAAAGAACAAGAAAATGGGGGAGATGAGTGGTGCTGCCTCCAAATTTCCCATCCGTGACTGGATGGGCTTGGAGCAGCCTGGGACAGTGGAAGGTGTCCCTGCCCATGGAATGGGATGAGCTTTCAGATCCCTGCCAGCCCAAACCATCCTGGAATTCCATAAATCAACTCCTGGCTGCTCTCTGGGATTGGATCCTAAACCCCTTCCTTGGAACCATCTCACTCCAGCGGTGGGAACATCCTGGAGGAGCAGAGAAACCAGGAAGCCAAATGCTGATCTCGTGGGAATGATGCTGCAAATTCCCTGTCCTGCAGCAGCTGGGAGCCTCTGGATGAACGGGATCAAATCAGGGGGAAAATGTTCCAAAAGAACCAGCACTGCCGTGCATTAATGATGAATAATTAATACATAATTAGAGTTAATTAAAAATTACACATCCAGCTGTACTTGGAAAGTATTTTTAAGGGTAAGGTGATGGTTTGGACCCCACCTGATTCCTAGGGAATTCCCATGTGAGTTAGATGAGCATGGAGGAAATTCCATGTGCCAAAGGCCAGGCCACTTCCATCCTGCATCCTAAGCTGATGGGATCCTCCCCCTTTGGGGAGAAAACCCCAATTCCTTGGGAACCAGGGAATTCTGAATCCACCAGAGGATGGTGTGGGCGTTCTTTGAGTGCAGCTTTTAAGGAATATTCCTTGGTGAGGTGATTCCTGCAGGAAAATGCTCCTGGGTTGGATTTCTGATCCATGAGGAACGTCCTGGCCGAGGGAGCAGGGCCGGGAAGGGGGGAACCATCCCAGGGGTTTTTTTGTGCACAAGGAGAAGCTGCTCTGGGACAATTCCAGGAGGAATCAACCCATGAATCCAGCAGGAATTTTAAATTGCATCATTTTGCCCTGGGAATGAGACTTCCAAAATCCATAAGCCAGACCCAAGACCCAGGGCAGCCCCAAAGTTCTCTGGGTTTGCCTCAGGAGCGTTTTTCCCTCCTCCATCCCTGCTCCTGGATGGGAGTTCTCCATTCCCAGGGATATTTACCACATGGAAGCTAAAATCCAGCCCAGGGTACCCCTTTCCCTGGAATATCTGTGCTGGATGTAGGGATTTGCTGTTCAGGACATGGATTGGGGTGTTTCCCTCAAGGAAAAATCAGGGGAAGAGCCCCACGTGTGTTGAGCTTGGAGAAGAAGCAGCTAAACCAGTGCAGCACTGGGAGGGCACTGGGAGAACTGGGATGGCACCAGCAGCACCCAGGAGTGTTCCCCCATGGAGAGCTGGGGATTGTTGGGATGTGCTGGAGGCAAAGTGGGAAAAAACCCCAATATTTTAGTTCTGGGTTTCCTCCAAAATAGGCCTTGGATGGAACAGGAGAGGCTTTGGATCTGAAAGAGTGGCTCTTATTTTATAGATTTATTTTATATATATATATATATATATATACACATATACATACCCCATGTATTATATAGACCATATATATAAACCCCATATATTCTATATATATTATATTTTAATATATTCCCATACACATCATAGATTATATTCACCACATTTTTCTGTGTGTCCACACACCATCTGTTACATGGATCTTACATTTTTAATATATTTATTTACACACACCCCATATTTCTAGAGGGGATTGGAGAGCAAACCCAGGGATCAGAGGTTTTCCATGTCCCAGAGATGCCAGGAAATGTTTGCTCTCTTCTGGGGCTGGAAAAATGCCAGAAAACAGCGGGGAAAAAAGGTGTTAAACTCCCAATAATTAAATGTGAGCAATTCAAACCCAGTCAGGAGTTGGTGCATCCCGGTTATCACCATCAACAACGGCCTTTTCCAAGGATTTCCGAGGATTTCCAAGGATTTCTGCAGCCGCTGCTGTAAATAGGGATCGGCTCTTCCAGGGGCTTGGATGGACTCCAGGCCAGGGGTTTGGTTGCAATTCCACTCGATTGCCGGGATTAAAGGAGGGCTCTCCGCGCTCGGGGGAGTGCCGGGGATACTCTGGGGATACTCTGGGAATACTCTGGGGATACTCTGGGAATACTCTGGGGATACTCTGGGAATACTCTGGGGATACTCTGGGAATACTCTGGGAGTACTCTGGGAATACCCTGGGAGTACTCTGGGAATGCTCCAGGAATACTCCGGGAATACTCTGGGAATACTCTGGGGATACTCCTGGAATACTCCTGGAATACTCCTGGAGTACTCTGGGAATACCCCATTAATACTCCGTGAATATTCCAGGAATACGCTGGGAATACTCTGGGAATANGAATGCTCTGGGAATACTCTGGGAATACCCCGGGAATACTCTTGGAATACTCTGGGAATACCCCATGATTACCCCATGAATACTCCGGGAATACTCCGGGAATACTCTGGGAATACCCCAGGGATACCCCGAGAATACTCTGGGGATACTCTGGGAATACCCTGGGAATACTCTGGGAATACTCTGGGAATACTCCGGGAATACTCTGGGAATGCTCTGGGAATACTCTGGGAATGCCCCAGGAATACTCTTGGAATACTCTGGGAATACCCCATGATTACCCCATGAATACTCCGGGAATACTCCGGGAATACTCTGGGGATACTCTGGGAATACCCTGGGAATACTCTGGGAGTACTCCGGGAATACTCTGGGAATACCCCATGAATACTCCATGAATACTCCGAGAATACTCCAGGAATACTCTGGGGATACTCCGGGAATACTCTGGGAATACCCCATGAATACCCCATGAATACTCTGGAAATACTCTGGGGATACTCCAGGAATACCCTGGGAATACCCCGGGAATACTCTGGGAGTACTCCGGGAATACCCTTGGAATACTCTGGGAATACTCTGGGAACACCCCATGAAGGTGGCACTGTGGGAGATGCGCTGAGCCCGGACTCAAATATTCAATTATTTGAGAATTATTCCATCAATTTACCCCGAGATGAGGGGGAAACCTCCCAGATCCTCCTGCCCGGACAGGGAGCGTTTCCCGGAGTTTTCCCAAGGCGGGATCTGCTCCCAGAGGTGGCTCTGGAGTGACTCCGGAGCCGCGGGAGCGCGGGATGAGCTCCTTTGATATCGGAGCCGGGGCTGGCAGCGCTCCCCGCTCTGGCAGCGCTTTGGAAGCGTTGCCAGCAGAGCCGCTCTTGCAGAGGGGCCTGGAAATGCAATCCATGATCTGATAGTTGGGAGCAGCTTTTTTAATTAAGGCTCTGGCCGAGGGCTGGTTGAGGAGGTGGGGAGGGGGGGTTGTCCCCAGGGGTTTGGCACATCCCGGCCTCTGGCACCCTGGGCAGCTCCAGGGCTCACTCCTCCTCCGGTGTCACATTTGGAATGAAGCCTTTTTGCCCCCTTCTATCCACTTTTCTGTCCCCTGTTTTTACCCTTTTCTATCTTCCCCCCTCCTTCCTATGGCCTTTTTATCCATTTTCCCCTTTCTTTACCATTTCCCCCTCCTTTCTATTCCTTTCCCCCCTTTCTTTAATTTTCCTTTCCCCCTTTGTATCCCACTTCCCTCCCTTTCTGTCACCTTTATTTCCCTTTCCATTCTTTTCCCTGTCTACCTCATTTCCCCTTCCCCCCTTTCCTCCTTTCCTTTTTCCCCCCTTTCTATCCCCAGTTCCCCATTTCTACCCCTTTCTATCCTTTCCTTTCCCTTTCCTCTATCCCCTTTCCTCTATCTTTTTTACTCCCTTTCCATCACTTTTTTCTTTTCCCCTTTCTATCCTTTCTTCCCTTTCTATCCCATTTTCCCCTTTCTGTTCCTCTTTATTCCTTTTCCCCTTATATCCCTTTTCCCTCCTTTTCCAACTTCTTTATGCCTTTCTTCCCTCCTTTCCATCCTTCCCCCTTTTCCCACCCTTTTTTCCTCTTTCCCTTTCTATCCTTTTCCTCCTTTCCCTTTTTCCTCCCTCTCTACCCTTTTCACTCCTATCACTTTCCCCTTTCCCTTTTCTCCCCTCTCTATCCTTTTTCCTTTCCCTTTTCCCTCCCCATCCCTTTTTCTCCTTTCTCTATTTTTCCCTTTCCCTCTCTCCCTCCGTTCCCTCCTTCACCCCTCTTCCACCTTTCCCCTTTCCCTTTCCTACCCTGTTTCTCTTTCCCTTTCCCTTCGCCCCTTTCCACCCTTTTCCTTTTTTTCATTTCCCCCCTCTTTCCATTTTTCCCCTTTTTTTTCCTTTTTTCCCTTTTCTACCCATTTTTCTTTCCCATTCCCTTTCCCCACCTTTCTGGACTTTCCCTTTTTCCCCCTTTTTCCCTTTTCTACCCATTTTTTCTTTCTCGTTCCCTTTTCCCCCTTTTCTGCCCTTTCCCTTTTTTCCCTTTTCTACCCATTTTCCTTTCCCTTTTCCTTTCCCTCTTTCCCTTTTTTACCCGGTTTTTCTTTCCCTTTCCCTTCCCCTTCCCTCTCCCTTTCTGCCCCTTTCCCCTTTTCTACCCATCTTTTCTTTCCCATTCCCCCTTTCCCATTCCCCCTTTCCCTTTCCTACCAATTTTTTCTTTCCCATTTCCCCTTTCCCTTT
>WBNO01027059.1:414570-451608 GCA_013400575.1 Peucedramus taeniatus | reverse complement strand
CACAGGATCGGCTGTGCCCTGAGGGGGGAAAGGCCTGGCACAGGGCTGTGGGCACGGCATCAACACAGGATCGGCTGTGCCCTGAGGGGGGAAAGGCCTGGCACAGGGCTGTGGACACGGCATCACCACAGGATCAGCTGTGCCCTGAGGGGGGAAAGGCCTGGCACAGGGCTGTGGGCACGGCATCACAGGATCGGCTGCGCTGGAGGCCATTACCTCTGGGATCACCGGGTACAACCTACGGCCAGCGCCACCATGGCGCTCAGTGCCACATCCAATTTTCCCTGAACACCTCCAGGGACGGTGGCTCCAGCGCCTCCCTGGGCAGCCGGCGGTGCGGCGGCACCGGGCCCAGCACTGCGCCCTGAGCTCCCGGGGAAAGCTTCTCTATGAAATCGGCCCCCACAGTGCCCAGGCGGTGCCCCTGAGGACCCTGCACCTCTTGTTGGCCAGATCAATACTGGACCCAGGACCAATGATCTCCTTGTTTCTCTCTTCCCACCTTTTTTTATATTATTCTTTTATTTCTCTTGTTACTAGGAGATAAGGAGCTAACTTATACCAATTAACATGCCACGTGTATAATTGACTAATAAAACTTTGTATGTTTTTTTGGACCTTCTGGCATTTGCTGTTCCTTTTCAACCACAGACATCTGTAAATCTTGGCTGCTCCCTTCCTCTTAGGTGACACTCGCTCACAGGAGCTTGCTATGAAATTGGTCCATGTGGGAACTGGGATCAGGCAGCCTTTGTACAGGGGTGTGGTGGATTGGCCTTCACACACCAGGTGAAGACACCAAGACACTTCATCTCTATCCCTTCTCAGCTGGACAGAGGAGAGAAGACAGGAAGCATAGGCTGAGAGAAGGCAGTTTGCTAAATCAAAAATGAAAGGTTGCATGCACAAAAGCAAAGCAAAAAACCAAAGATTTTTTTTCTCCCATCAGCAAGTGATGTCCAGCTAATTACCAGGAAGCAGGACTTAAGCATCTCATCTGTGCTCCAGAAGGTAAATATAGTAAAATAATGAATGTTCCCCCTTCTGCCGCCTTTCCTTAGCTTTTACATCTGAGCTGGAGTATGGTATAAAATATCCCTTTGGTTAATTTGGGTCAGCTGTTCTAGCTGTGTCCCCTTCCAAGATCTTGTCCACCCCCAGCTACTGTTGGGGGGTGGGAAATTGGAGGGACAGCAATGGTGCTGTGCCAGCACTGGTCAGCAGTACCCAAAACTCTTGGTGTGGTGGCAGCAGCTTTCTAGCCCAGCACTGCAAGGGCTGCTTTAGGAAAATGAGTCCAGCTCAGCCAGACCTGGTACAAGGTGTGACCTGACAAAGAAGCACTGGCACTGTCCCCTCCCTGGGAGGCTGCAAGGATGGGACTGGAGCCCTTGGCGCCTCAGCCACATTTGTTTTGTTTGTTGTCTTTTCTCCTGGGCATCACTAATGACACAAGCTCAACTCTCAGGGGCCAGGCTTGAAAGTCATGTGAGTTATTTGCCAGAGGACAACCAAGAGGGAATCCATTGCCTGGCATTCTCCTCTTTCTTCTCTTTCTTCCCTTTCTTCTCTCCCATTCCTTCACTACTAATTTCTCTTGGATTTTACTCCTGTTTGACATTTCCTCTGGCAACTGCTGCATTTGCCATGCATCTCAGGGTTGGTTCAGCATGAGGGGTCTTGAGCGAATCCCCCCAGGAGCTATCATCCTTTGTGATGTTTTCACAGCTGTCTGTCTTTCCCAGGAGTCAAACTTTTCTTCTGTATGTTTTAATTGTAAGTCCCTTGCATTGTAATTTCAAGGTATCACCCTCTCTGACAGATATGCTATCACCTTGATTTACACTAGTGCCTCTCTCCTTACAGGGAGGAGGAAATGAGAAAGTAATGGTCATATTTCAAAACCACCTACAGTGCAGGTGGCATAAAATCTTATCTGACAATTATATTTGAAGGTAGAAACTTAAATTAAATCACTTTAATATTTAGCAATTGATCTACTTCAGATTATACAGCAAGCAGTTTAGCCTAAGGAGGTAGGCAGGCTGCAATATTTCACTCTCTGGGCCCACACTACCACAGCATAATTGAAAACTTGGTCCAAAACAAAAAAAGAACAAAAAACAAAAACAAAGTAAAACAAACAAAGCAAAAAAAAAAAAAAAAAAACCAAAAAAAAACCCAAAAAAAAAACCACCCAAAGGGAAAAAAAAACCCCAAACAAATAAAAACCAAAAAACAAAAAGCAGAAAAAAACCAAACAGAAAATAACCACCAAAAAACCCCAGGAAAATGTAGATTTCTTATATTCAGACTATTTCATTATTGTCAGGGCCCCAAAAGCATGAATAAGTCTTTATGCCCTGCCCAGTTCCATAGCCATGGACCCAGAACCCTCATTTTGGCTCAGCTCAGGGCCAACAGTCCCTGCCTGGGCTGTGCTAGAGCCACGTGTCCCATCCCTTGGGGGAACACCCTGCTCATGCTGATCCTGCAAGTCTTCTTTTGCCTTTTCCTATCAGCACATGCTCCTGTACAAATATTTAACATGAAATAGCTATGAAATAGTATTGACACAGGTATGATATGACATGGTGAGCCCACACAGAAGAACACAAACTGCGAGTGGTGCAATGGGACCTGGGGGAAATCTCTATATCTGTAGGGTTTGACCAAAGAAAAGGTTCAAGGTCAGCCCCAGCCTGGCCCAGCCCTGGCTGGGACAGCCAAAACAAGGACCTTGGTTCTTGGTTTTCCCTCATTTGCACAGCAGCATAGCTCACTCTCTGCTTCCTACACCTTCCTTTCTCATCTATAAATAAAGTTGATTTGTGTGTTAAGAGAAGTCTTAATGCAAAGAGAAGATGCTGTTTAATAGGAGGAATTTCGTCAGTATTGCAAAACTAGCAGGGACCAGCAAGCAGCTGCTGCGACAGTTTTGGTGAGCTTATCCTTTAATTTTATCTGGTGTGTGGTGTTTGATCAGAAACCTGGAGTCAAAATCCTGTGAAGGAGTGAGTGTTCCAGAGAAAGGCTCTGGGGGGCTTTTCCCTGCAATTTTAGTGCCCTTTTACCTCACCAGGCAGCAAGATCTGTGACTTCAGGAGACTGGAGGATTATCTGTTTTTACTGTTTGTAAAATACCATTAATTTGTTCTGTGGGATTTAGCTGCAAAGTCAGGAAGGATTGTTTATTCTTGAGGTCAGTGTGTGCTGCAGGTACTGTAACCAGTAAATAACTATCTGAATAAAGGTAATCTACCTGCATTTAGACATATATCATGGCCAGTTTGGGTGGGGAATTCTCTCCTTGAAGCTGCAAGGTGAATCTGTGTCTCATATACCCTGGAGGCATGCAGGAAAAGCATGATGTGATGGGAGATTCAAAGTCAGGCAGGCAGACCTGTCTCTGTGACCTGGCTGTGGGTTATTTCTGCACCCACATAACTGTGCCTGTCCCCCCTGATTTCAGGAAAGTACCTGTATGACAGCGTTTCACTAAGGTGCTTCTCAGGTTTGTCACATCTCCAAAATCAGGTTAAAATTTTAGAGCTGAAACTTAATTCCATGTTTTCTCATGGTTTTAGGTCGGCTCCAGTAAGAATAGAATTAACACTTGTTACGTAACAAGTGATTAGTTCTAGAAAACAATATGCAGAAATTTCACATTCACAGGAATCCTAATATGCAGTAAGCAATTTTTGTTTATAATTTCTACATTACATCATATGAAAACCAAATGGTTTCCAAGCTATATGATTTATTTGTTACAGTTTTAGAGCAGTCCTAAAGGCTGGCTGTTAGTTTTTTAATGAAATTTGGATTTTTACTGCAGCCAATCAGGAAACTTCTGCAGTTAACAGAGGTGATGGAAAAGCAAGTTTGGAAAACAACTGTAGTAAAGCTGGTTTTCCAAGGAAGTAATCCGATTTATTAAGTTCCACACACAGCATTGCTATTTTTGGTGTTTTTTTTAACATTATAGGATAACATTGGCATAAGCTATCACCTCTGTCTGTGGGTATTCCCAGCTAAGCACACTGTGTTTGACACTGCAGGATAACCTAATGTCTGTGAGTCTGTGCTAATAGTCCAAAATTATGCTGTCCCTGCTCAGAAGCCAAAACTGCTTGACCTCTCAATTCTGCCTGTTACATTTTAACTTTGGTATGTTGTCTCATACTCCTTCTCTGGAATTAATTTTTCCATTTCTGCCCCTCTTTCACATATGGATAACAGGGAAGGGAACAAATTTCTTGGAGGTCATAGCAATAAAACAGAATCTTCAAGAGGTCAGGAGCAGATCTCTAGTCCAGCTTTCTGCTTACAGCCTGTCAAACACCATATGAGAGCAGCTACACCTCTTGAAAATACTTAAGGATGGTAATTCCAAATCCTCTCTGGGTAACCAATTTAAGTGCTTCACTATCTGCCAGTGGAGAAAATAGTGATGAATATTTCTCAGTCCACTTCTCAATCATGCCAGATGGTGAAACAAGAGCAATGAACAGAAGTTGTTGTTTGGCAAGTAGAGATTAGATAATCTCTAAGTCCCTGGAAGGAATTGCAGGCTGAAATGAGAAAAACAAGGAGCAGCCCCAAAGCTGTTCTGGAAACAAGGAGGCAAAGGAGAGTAGGGAGCAGCAAGCAATTGCATAGATTTTAAAGCAGGACAAGTTTGTCTTTTTCCCCACAAACGAATTTGAAAAGCAAATCCCTGTTCTGCAAACTTAAAGTAATTAAATCCCAGTTATGAAACTATTTTCCTTCAGAATATACACAATGAAGATTAAAGCCAATCCTGTGTTTATAAATTAAGGGTTTTGATATTCAAGAGTGGATTTCAGTAGCTTATCTTGGTGGGCTGTTTTTCATGGTGTGGTAGAAACTACCTGACCCATGAATGTCCCTACTCTTGCTTCCATTTTCTTCCTCCCACTGTTTTGAGCTGCAAGTGTGATTGAAAATGTCCAGTAGAACAAATATTTGCTGTCTGCTCTGGGAGCCCACACAATTTCAGGACCTTGGTCACCTGCACCTGTTTTAGCACATGGACTGGGAAAAATGATGTGGTGAGTCTCTTTGGCTGGAGCTGCCACAGATGGACACTAGGAAAGAAACAGAGCAAGCAAAGAAAGGCAGAAGAGAAAGGAGGACACAAAGAGCACTAAGTTGAGAAGGTGGCACTCTGAAAACCAAAGAGGAACCTACTGAAAAGGAAGAGGACAGAAATACAGAATTTGGAAAGCTCTGAAATGGCTTAAACCCAAGTGGAACAAGAGCCCTGTGGAGCAGCCCTCATCCCTGGCCTGCAGCTGCACATGGAGCCTCTGCCCACAAGTCCCTGGCTGTGTCCATCTGGCCAATTCTTTGTGCCCTGTTTAGCCCACGCTCCAAAGCCAAGGCTCTGCAGTGTGGGGCTGGGGCTGTCATGTGGGATTGTGTCCAAAGCCTCACAGGGGTATATCTGGGCATATTTTCCTAGCTGTGGACTTCAGGGCATGGCAATTAGCAGGCTCTGCATCTGAGCCTAGTCTCAATGGCGAGCTAAAGGGAAATATAAAACACAAATACAATTGGAATTAGAAAAGTATTAGCTGCACTCAGTCCACTTCTTTGCACTGCTTTGGTCTCCATTTCATTAGATCAGTCTAAAAATGTTGACTTTAAATAAAAAGGTATGTTTAGCTCATACCCATCAAAACCTTAGCAAGAGCACAGTGTGGGCTGTGTAGTGCTAAGGAGGGCTGTAAGTCCAAACCCAGAAAAAGGCCTGAACTGCCACACTTCCCTGATAACCTTTAGCCTGTGAAACATGGGCTTGGACAAGACTTTCATTAAGATGCCTCATCTAATCTAGAGGAAATTTGATCATGTAACTTCTGTGGGTGATTATCAACATCCAACTGAAGTCCTAAATCTGGATGGAGGCCAGAATACACTGAATAAACACCACATGTCCAGAACGTCTCTTGTGTGGTACAGTAAGGCTGTTTTGTTGAGCTTTTTCTACCATTTTCCCCAGTGTAATGAAGAGATTTCATACACATTAGTAGAAATGCCACTTTTTGTGAGAGTGGAGTTGAAATGTGGCAAGTGTCTCATGCACAAAGCACAAAGGAGGGACAAACAGCACCGAGATCCATTTCTGTTATTCTGTCCCCTGAAAGGGCAGCTTTGGGGGCTACACATAAGTCAATTTATTAGGTTCTGAATGGCTTTATTTGACAGGCAGCATGCAGTTGCCATACGCATCTCAGAAGACAGAATAAAATACATCTAAGGTACATTTTATAACACAATTTGAAACATTGTTACACTGGCCATCAATATAGTGCAGAGCAGCATGCGGTGCCTCTCTGACGGGAGTTATTTAAACTAATTAACACAGTCTATCAGGATGATCCAGCTGGGTCATGTGAGGGGAGTGGGAGAGATTTCAGGTGCTTGCTCACTGGCTTTAGCACATGTATAATTTAGCATTGAATGGCAAAAAAAAATACACATTTTCCACTCTTTTGACACAGGTATGGGACACCAGCTCAAATGAATGTTGATCTGAAAGGTCGGGACCTCCTTACTCTACAGAACTACACAGCTGATGAACTGAAGTATTTGCTGTGGATGGCATCAGATTTGAAACAAAGGATAAAGCATGAAGGAGAGGTAAAATGATTTAACTGTCATTTAGGTCCCTCTGATGTTGAAATAAATACTTTTCTGAAGGGTATTGTGAAAAAGCCTTTCAGCTGTCTTGTCCTAAACAAAATCTCCTGAGCTCTTAAATACAGTAAATCATGTGCTCCAAATCAAAGAACCTTCCTGGAAAGTGTCCAGAGATATTCTTTAAGCACTTCAGAGGACTTTGTGGGTGGAAAGGTTAAACAGGTTTGTGCAGCTAGCTCCCTGTTGTCAGCTAACCCCATCCATCCACACACAGTGTACACACAGCACTAAATGTAGGAAACAGAAGACACTTCCCTGCATGGGATTAAATTAGTATCTGAGTTCTCCTCAATGCTGGCTCAAATTGAGTGCCAAAATGCAGTTGCTTTTGGGCCTAAAATTACTTCTTTGCCTTTTAACCTTTCCACTGCTAACAAATTTATTGAAGGGCAGGAGAACAAAAACATAGGTAAAAAAAAAAACCCACTTTTGCAACTTTTCTAATGGTGAATTAAAATGTGCGAGAAGTATTTCATACTTTAAGAGTATAACAATTATAAAATTGAAATAACTTCATTTTTCATGTTTCAGTATTTGCCTTTGATGCAAGGCAAATCTTTGGCCATGATTTTTGAGAAGAGAAGCACAAGAACAAGATTATCTGCAGAAACAGGTAGGTCTGAGCAATGGCACAGTAAGACTTTATATGAAACTGTATACATTGAGTATGTACTGAAAAACACTGCATCATTTTGCATGTAGCATTTCTACTCAGGAGAAACCTAAACTTTGAAAGCAAAAATAAGAAAATAATGGGGGCTTTTTGTGTTTCACCTTGCATATTAATTTCACAAGCAGATGGCTTTGGTCACTGAAATTTTGTCAAAATCTTCCAAAACATGGTAGATCAGAAATACAGTAACAGGCAGAAGTAAACATTTCTGGTGTAAGCTCCCAGCTGTACTGGCAAGATGTACATTTCCTGGAATCTACTTCAGTAAGCATCACAAATTTAATTTTGTGCAAGCTCTAATAAATATTTTTCTAATGTAATATGCATTACCATTGTTACATTTCAAAGTATGTGCTTAGGCTGGGAATCACAGTAATGCCTTGATATAAATTCAGGGGAAAAATTAACATGATTACCTACAGGGAAAGATAACTTAATGGAGACTCAAGGATATTAGCCTAATAATATCAGGCACTTGAACATTTTTCTTTTAGGTTACAGTCCTGCAAACACTGAAACATGTACCTATGGTATCTTTATTTACATGGTAGTTGTTCTAAATTTAATGGCACTGCTGAAATAAATCACTCATCAGTCAATCATTCATAGCAAGAAATAACCCTGAACTGGTGATGCATCAAGGAAGAACTTGCTCTTCTCTCATTTAAGTTGACCCAGCTCCCCTCACTTTTCCCTAGTAAAGGAACAGGGAGCCTGTTGAGTTTTTACATTTCTTTACAAGTTGTAAGAGAGAAGGTAAAAATAGTGGAAGGAAGAAGCAGATACATTAGCTCCAAGCATTTCTGAATTTGCCTTTGTATTGTCTGGCACAGCCATTTGCCTGCTGATCCTGCTGTTTAAGCAGACTTGTTGTTGCTTTCTGTTTTCTCCTGATAATGAGGACTTACTAATGTGCATTCCCTCTCTGTGATGACCACCCATCTTTTAATTCCTGAGTTTTTAGTCCAGTTTCTTGTTTCCTGCCATCCTGGTATATGGCCAGGTAATGAATTCTCTGGATCTGTTTATCCTTCGTTCTTCTGTATTCTGGGGGAAACACTGCTTAGTCCATGGCTTTTGAAGGCTTATGGAAGGGGGAAGCTCAGGAAAGTTCAAATGAATTAACTTAAGGATGGGAGTGAATGCACATAAATTCATCCAAGAGAGAATTAAGCTCCAGTGAAATAAAACAAATTTATTTCTGAGTGAGAGCTTCCACAAGAGAGTTTAATGCAGTTCAGCTTCTGTGCATTAACTTCACACCTTCAGTTAATTGGTCTTAAGTCTGTTAAGCCTAAGACTTTGCTTCAAAGGCAGACTCAAGTTTTTTCAGTCCACAAAACTCTATACATTTCAGCTGCTTTTTTAACATAAACGATTCCCTCCTTGGAATTTCTAACTCAAAACAAATGTGGAGCCACATGTGTTCCTTTTAGCTAAACAAGATAATTTAATACCAATTTTCTAATGTCTAGTGAAAGTGGACAATTGCAGTGGATTGAAGTGTTTATTTATAAAGTTCCTGAGTCATCTCAAATAGCACTTCCCAAGAGTTGCCCCTTCAATAACTTGAGAGAGGTCACTTGTAGGGCAAGGTCCTGGGGATGAGATTATTCTAAGCAAACTGCAACTCTCAGGAACAGCTAAATCAGTGCATTTCATTACAGAGCAGAGACTTGGAGTGCACTGATTGCAAAATCTTCTCTGTGCAGAGTCTAGGAGTTTATTGGGACATACTAACACCATGGAAGTCTTTTCAGAATTCCTACTGTCCCTATAAAGAACGTCATTATTGAAAAACAAATAAACAGAATGGTTGAAGTTGGAAGTAATCTTTGAAGGTTATCTGGTCCATTCCATGCTCAAGCAGGGTCTTCTAGAGCCAGCTGTCCAGGACCATGTCCAGAAGCCTTTTGAATATTTCCAAGGGTGAAGATTTCACAATTTTCTGTGGCAACCTATGCCATTGCTCAATCAGCTTTTCAGTAAATAGAATTCACTACTCAGAGGGATCTTTCAAGATTGTGTCCATTGCACTACTGAAGAACACCTGGCTCTGTCTTTGTCTCTCCCTTCAGGTGTTTATATACATTAGCAATATTCCCCCTGTGCCTTCTGTTCTCTAGGCTGTGCTGTCCCAGCTCTCTCAGCTTTTCTTCTCATATGAAATATGCTTCAGTCCCTCAGCCATCTTTGTGACCCTTTGTTAGCATGGACAGACCAACTGCATCCAATATGTCCATGTTTCTCATACTGAGGACCCCAAATCCAGACTCTCGAGGTTTGGTCTCACCAGTGCTCTATAAAGAGGAAGGATCACCTCCCTCCACCTCCTGGCAGTATTTGTCTGGTGCAGTCCAGGACACCATTCACCACCCTTGCTGGAAAGGTACACACACTGCTGGATCATGTTCAATTTGCTGTCCACCAGGACCCCCAAGTCCTTTTTTGCCAAGATGCTTCCCAGCTGGGAGGCCCCCATCACATCCTGGTGCAGGGGCTGTTCTTCCTCAGGCGCAGGACTCTGCATCTCTGCTTGCTGAACTTCATGGGGCTCCTGTCAGACCACTTTTCCAGCCTCTCAAGATCCCTCTGGACAGCAGCATGACCCTATGATGTACCAGGCACTCCTCTCAGTTTTGTGTTATCAGCAGAATTGCTGAAACCACACTTGGTCATTGAGACCCTTAACACAGGTGTTAAACAGGACTGGACACAAATGACCCCGAGGGTACTCACTGGCCCCCAACTGGACTTTGTGCTGGTGGTCACCACTCTCAGGCCTGGCCATTTGGACAGCTCTGACCCATCCCATGCTCTGCTCATCCAGCCCAGGCATCCTCAGCTTGGCTAGGAGGATCTCATAGGAGACACTGTCAATGCACACAATGAAATCCAGGCAGACAAAACCCACTGCCCTCACCTCATCTGCTTGACCAGTCAGAGAATCACAGAGGCTGATCAAGTTGCTCAAGCATGACTTCCTCTTGGTGAAGCCATGCTGACTATTCCTGACAATTTTCTTATCCTTAGTCTGCCTAGAAATGGTTTCCAGGATTAGCTGCTTCATCACTTTCACATGGATTGAGGTGAGGCAGCTTAGCCTGTGTTCTCTGGGTTCTCCTTGCTCTTTAACTCAGGGGTGACCTTTTTGCATATCTCCCAGTTGTCCAGATCAATTGAAGATTATCAAAACATTAATTTATGATGCATTGTAATAGATCAGTTGATATTTAAGGTTTTCCAGCATCCTGTTCTCTGATTTGTTTTATTCTAATGAATAATTGCATTTGTACTATATATATATATATACCTCTCCTTGGGGTATAACTCATTGCCTCTTTAATCTTGTCCTAATGTATATTTCTGAAACCCATATAATTTTACCATTTCTCGGATAAGTAGTGGTGTTGTAAGTTTAATACAGAACTAGAAGTAACTTCCCTAGAGTAGTGGCAAAGTAAATCCAGTTCTGTAAGTCTAGGAGATTTATTTCTATCACTGGCTATTTTATTGGAAAGTGTGACATATTTGCTATTACACTGGAAAATGTCATCTCTTCACAGTCAGAATCCCATAGCCATTCTGCATAAAATTTTGTGTACTGTTTGAAAACAGAACTATTCACATGGTCATATATTACTTGTAAAATAAACATTCTCAGGCATGGCACAAAGGTGAATGCCCTGTTTTTGTTATAGCTTTGGTGTAAAATAATCTGATTGTCACTGTTGCTCTTAAAATATACAGCTGCTGTTATGTTTTAGTGAATAAATCATAAATAAATCCAACCATTTCACAGATACTGAATGCAGACAATATTTCACAGGGCAGAAATGGAGAGGAAACTCAGCTTACCTTCTCTTGTTGTGCACTGGAATATGCAAGATCTTAACAGCCTTATGGGGGTTCAGTGCCACTGGCTTTAGTGGAATTACTCCCAGTTCAGTCCTCCTACACAGTGGGGTGAGAGGAACATGATTGCCATGCCTGAAGACTGCTACACAGAGTCACAGAAATAATTGCATCATAGCATATGAACTATGAAGTAGTGGTTATGGTATTATATGGTACAGGGTCTGTTTTCTGTTGGAGTGGCTAAGTATTATTTAGCTTGGCCTCATTACAGAGGGCCCAAATGCACTCTTAGTTTATTCTTCACTTAAAAGGGTAGCTTAAAAATAACTTTTAAAAACTGCTTATCAGTTTTTTAGCTTCTGCTTTAAGAATGTTCTGCAATTGTTGCCTAGGAGAGTTCTTTGTTATCAGTCTAAATGGAAAAAAACTTTCTATTTTGTAAGACTGGGCAAGCAATGAGGAAATTAATAAATGCAAATCCATATGTCTTGAAATTCTGAAAAAGATCCTTCCTTTGAGTCTGAGCAGATGCCTCTGTGTGTCTCCTGGTGACAGCCCCAGAACTGTGTAGCCAACCTGTGAATTACATGATTCATTTTGGCCCCCTTGCCCCATGCAGCAGGGACAGCCTGGGATGAAGATTTCACTCATGTCCAGTCTGAGTCTGCATAAGTGGGGTCAATAATGTGCCACAGCATGAGATGGGAAACTGTGTATTTTGAAAACTAACAGTAGTGAGAAGAGTGGACATGAGGTAATAATCTATTCTGGATTTGCAGTATGAACATGTAGTAGTTTATTGAAGATATCACAATTCATATAAATATTTAGCATGTGGCCTTGGATATGACCAAGTTGTGACAACAAAGAGGATTAGATCTCCCAGTTAACACAGCACTCCAATGTTTATTTGCTGAATTGGTGACTGCATACCTTCAAAAGTCATCTTTTTTTTTTTTCACTTTCTACTGGTAGTCTGGATGAAAGAATCTGAAAAAGATTCTGTCTCTGCAACTATATACAAAGCTCCTGTATTTCCAGATGGAAAGTTTTGTATGGAAATATGTTCCCAGGCCCTGCACAGATGGCCAGTTCATGAGCAGAAAGCCCAACACATCAGGGCTCTGCTATGTACACAGACTCCAGGTGGCAGCTCTGACTGGGCTGCCTGACGTCTGGCAATTCTGAATAAATGTTCAAATTCCCATTTTTTTACCTGGGCATCATTTCTAGAAAACAGAACATGTCCATTGGAGCCTGCCTGGATTGTGAATCATCTACCAAAGTGCATGCATTTAGAATCCTAAAATGCAGAGCGGCTGTATTGTGTGGAACTTGCAGGAATAAATAACTGACATTATTTTATATGACTCCAAAAAAATCCACAAGAATTTGGGAAGGAAAAGTTACTGCCAACGATAGTTTATCCTTGAGGTCTTGGCTTAAAAATTTGCACTGAATAAACAGGCTGTAATGTGTAGTTTGCATACACTGTCCTTTAAATACAGTGTTTGTGTCTGAGCTGCAGAGGGGAGGTGAAAAAAAGAATAAATGGTGCTTCATTCTTAAAAGTTTGCTCTGTCTGACTTGCAATATTGTTGAGATTTGGAGCAATTCTTAATGAAAACAACAAGCAATTAAAAAGGGCCATTCAATAAAATGAGTGTACACTGGCTAGGGGAGCAGAAATTTGCCCTTCAGGTGGGACCTGGAGCAATCATTACTTTTAATCTGACATTTAAAAAAACTGAGGCTGTCCAAAGACAATGATTTACCTGTATTGCCTTTTATCTATTGTATTTTAAACTCCAGAGGCTGGCTGAACTGAAGCAAAGCAGAAGACCTCACCTCAACCCTGCTGCTGGCAGGAGATGGAATTTAATAAGGGTTGCTCTGAGTAAGGAGCCCAGCTGTGGGGCCCAGACCTGTGGCCTGTACCTGTTGGTTTTATCTGTGAAAGGTTTCAGTGTTCAGTCCTGGATTAATCCTCTTTTAACGAGTAGCTGTGGGATAAAGTTTTTAATCTATGGCAGACCTGTACAACCACCGTGCTGAAGTTGCAGAGCTGAGTCTGTCAGCAGTGCCATCTAATGGATACAACCAGCTTGAGCAGCTTTTGACCTTTTCTTCTAGTTTTTTCTTCCTTTGCCACTTCTTTTTTTCTCTCTCTTTTTAATTTTTTTTTTTCCTAACAGCACGAAATTCATCAGCATCTCCAAGAGATCACAGTTTGGTAAACAAATTGGGGTCTCTACTCCTCTTTGCTGTGTGCAGCCTTTCTCTTCCTGGCAATATAAATATGAAGATGAGCTTCTTTCTAGATTTTTGCCACAATAAAAGAACCACACCGCCACAGTGTTGTCTCGACAAGGCTGGTTTGTCCATACTAAGATTCTCTGGAAATTTCCTCCATCAGAAATGCTAGTGACAGGGCAGGATCTGCCTGCAGAAATTTTCTGCACAGGAAGGGAGCTGTTCTTATAACACAGTTTACAGGGCTATGTACAGCCCAGCTCAAATCCTACACTTTGTATATCCCCAGCTGTGGGACCCTGTGTTCCATGCTAGGCTTACACTAAACCATCTGTGACAGTTCATAAAACAGCCCCATCAGGCCCATCCTCCCAATGTGTGGCCACTTTACACTCAGATCTAGTAGAAAGAGGCTTCAGACTTAAACCAGACAAAGGCAGAGAAACTCAGATGTTGGTGAAAAGCAGATGTTTTCTTCCCTGTCTGTGTCAGATGTTTGTTTGTGATAACTCTACTGGTGGTGCAATTAAAATAAAGCAGCAGAGAACCTGAGAGTTGCCCTTAACATGTAATTTGTCTTCACCCAAAACACTGTTCAGACATCTTTGAAGTTCCCCAAGGTGTTTCCTATTCTTAAATGATGCTCAAGTCTTTCCATGGTTTCCTTCTCAGGAATGGATTTTACTCTTCATACCTAATCCAGCCAGTTCTTTGGACCTCTGTGCAAATTCCCAATTATTGCAGGATAGGGGGATTGCTGGCAGGGCCTGAGACCTGTCCTGTTCTCTCTCTCACATTGTACTTTTTAAGGCCCTTGGTCATTTGAGACCAAATTCAAGTTTGTTACAGTGTGTGAGGAGGCTTTTCTGTCTGAGTGACTTCACATGAAAGAAAATATTGATCCTTGCTAGAATGTGGAAGTGCACCAGGTGACTGGGATGGCCCTTCTAGGATGCAAAGTCCCATGAAGCAGAAATGCAGCATGATGAATGGATTACCTGGCTCTTAACAGGGAGCAACAGTGATGCTTGTGGCAACGTGTAGCCCTGGAGCTTGAATCACTGTTCCTGTGATCACAGATAGGAACTCATGGCTAAGGATTTCAGTAACACATACATTGGAGTGGGTTTATTCCAAATCACATTTTTATTTGAAATTTTGTGTGTCAAATGCTAATCATTTTAACATTTTGATGTCCTGCTGAGTTCTACTTTTAAAATACATTTTTGCAAATGTATTTTATATCAAGAAGATTTTGAATCTTGGCTGTAAACACGAGGAGCTGGTGTTTAATTTCTCTTTTTTTAAATTTTTCCTCACTGTAGGATTTGCTCTCCTTGGAGGACATCCTTCCTTCCTTACAACACAAGATATACATCTGGGCACTAATGAGAGTCTCACAGATACAGCAAGGTTGGTAAAATGTCACTTTGATCACTGCATTTGGTTATTATTGAGCTGACACCTGTCTTACAGAATTTTGGAAGCTGATATTTTCTTTCTGGAAAATGTCAGAAGCTAGTCCAAATTTCTTAAATATTTACAGATCAGCTCAGAGAATCTGTAGCTCAGTAAACCTTTATTCCATCCTCTCAAGCTATCCTACACTTCCCACACTGAGAATTATTTTGGCATATAGAGTGTTAATCTATATATATTTTGGTATATAGAGTTACATTTACAAATGGAACAATTTTATGAACCTCAGTTGTCATGTAATTCCACTGATGACAGTACATATATTCTAACAAGACTCAAACCTTCTGGTTCTGCTGCCCTTGGAGCAAAGTCAAAAAGCAAAGACAATTTATGTTAGTTAGGCCAGCTGCTGGTGGGCCTTAGCCTGCTGTAGTGACAGGGTGGCACTGAGGGCCTTTCTGATCCCCCTATTTCAGCAGCATGAAACTGGATTAACACTTTGTAGTCAGTTTCAGATTTCCTGCACCCTCCTTCCCAGCTGGGAGGACTGCTGTGGAGCTGGGCTATGGCTCCCTTCTCCACTGGCATCCCTGGAAGATGGCAGTCATGCCCAGTCTCACAAGCAGGCAGGGATGGGCAGCAGCCTGTCCCATTGCTGTGGCAGGGAGGACCTGAGCTCAGTGTTTTTCTACAGTGGCCTGCCTCTGATGTTGCAGAAAGCTGGCAGAACATGAGATCATGTTTTGCAGGTGCTCCTGCTGTTTTCCATTCTATTAAAGCTCCATCCAGCCTTAGCATTATCCTGCTTTCTAGGCAGCCCTTTTGCAGCCTGAGGTCAATTCAGTCAGGCCCAGCTGTTGGAAGGTTAGCAGTGTCTGAGTGGTCCTTTTTGTTCTGGTGAAAGATATGCTGTGTCAAGGTCATCAGGCTCAATTCAAAATGTGCAATCAGGCAGATGAGTTCCATTGCCTTTGCTGAATACCACAGTTCTCAGTGAGTGGGAGAGACTGATTGAGAACTGTGTTGCTGTTCTCTGTGATGAAATCCAATAAAAATTTAAAGAAAAAGATCAAACATTTGAATATCTTAAATTTTTCTTCCTTGTTTTTTACTACTGAAATGGAAGACATATGGTGTTGCTAGTAGAAAGTAAAAATCTCAGTCCCTTGGGGTCTGGAAGTACTTAACTCTCACTCTCTGCTAGATACGTAACTGCCAGAATCAGAGTGAGCTGCAACAATAGAATCATATAATATTTTGGGTTGGAAGAGACTTTAAATATCACCTTGATCCAAACCCCCTGTCATGGACAAGGATACTTTTCACTAGACCAGGTTGTTTAGAGTCCCATCCAGCCTGGCCTTGAACACAGCCAAGGATGGGGCATCCACAGCTTCTCTGGGAAACCTGTGCAGGGCCTCACCATCCTCACAATCCACAATTTTTTCCTAATATCATCTAAACCTACTCTCTGTTAGTTTGGAGCCATTGCCCCTTATCCTGTCACTCCAGGCTCTTGTAAAATTCCCTCTCCATATTTGTGTGGGCTCTGTTCAGGTACTGGAAGGCTGCAATTAGGTCAGTCTGGAGCCTTCTCTTTTCCAGGCTGAATAAATAATGCCTTTATTTATTTATAAATAAACTCTCAGCCTTTCCTTGTAGGCAAGGTGCTCCCTCCCTCTGCTCCCTCCCTGCCCTCATCTGCTCTACTGCAAAGCTGGCTGTAAACCCCAGCAGCCAAACCTTCAGGAAGGGGAAGGATGAAGTCAGGACCCTTCCAAAGCACTTCCCTTTAATAACCTCTGCAAGCATTGTCCCACCATGCAGGACTGTCACCTGGAGCCTCTCTGCCATTCAGATGCCAACCCTACAGCAAATCTGACACAAAAGCAGATATTCTTAATATAGGCTAGTTTTCATTTCTTCTTCCCAAATGTGACAGTGAAGGGACATTAAATCTTTTGTTTACAGTGTCCTGCATGGCCTTTGTTTGCACAAGGAAAAAAGGAAAAAGGCAGACAATTAACTACAAGAAACAAGGCAATAAATAGGAGCAAATAAATCTTCCAGCTGTTCTGAAGGCATCCCCATTCTGTGGATAAAGTTCCTACAATAGCCACTTCCAAGCAAACCTTCAGCCCCCTTTCCTCTGTCACTGCTTGCTCTTCCAGGGCAAGTCCCTATTTATGACTCTTTCCTGGGGATTTTGCTCCTCTGCTGAGTCACAGCTCCCACCTGCTACAGCGGACAGGGGGTTTTCCCAAATCCTTGCAGAGTCCCAGTGCTCTGCTCTCATTAGCAGAAATACTACTGACTGCATAACCAAGGCTGAGTAGTTTACCCAAAAGAACAACTGGAGTGTTAATTCCTTGGTGCTTCTTGTGAATGAAAGATGACATACCAACCTCATTCAGTTAATGTAAGAACAGAAAAAGAATGCCTGTAGTAGACCCAGAGGGTATTTCAAATATTTACAGGCATGTGTCTGGGGCTCTGAAGGCCTTTGAAGTACTTGAGATTGAGACTTAAAGCAAAAGGGGCACAGATCCATAAAAGTCACAGTTTTTATTAGAACTGCTGCAGGTAAGGGTTGAAAGCATTGCTGCTGTGAACATATTTTGAGTGACTTATTACCTGCTCATAAATCAGTTCCTCCATGCTTCACAAGGTATTTACATTTATGCTGACACTGTGGCAAAAAGTTACCACCCATTAAGGAGCTCTGAGCCTTTCAGTGCTGTTTAACATGTCTGATCTATTACCTGAAATGAAATATAAGTACTGTGTCTCTATTTCCCACTGCAGAGCAGTTCCACTGGGCATCACTAAAGCTCAGTGGCCATCAGGTTCAGTGGCAGCTCTGAAGAGCTCATAGGGTGATTTTACCAGTCCACTGGAATTATTAGGGCATTAATCTCTGCATTTATGGGGAAGTCAGTCTGGAGCCTGAGGACACATCCACTGTCTGTCCCTGTGAGACTATGAGTGGAAGTGGTTTTTTCAGAAGTTTAAAGCTTTTGAATGGATATAAACTTTCAAAACAAAAGCAAAATTACCCTGCATAGCAGTATTCTATACAAAATATATGCAAATGCCCCATTTTCAAATTCAAAGGTCTGCCATACCAAAAAGGCATACTCTATGTTTCATTTTGGATTCCTCAGAGGATACAGTTGAGGAAAAACAAAATTCAGGTTTTCTCTGTAGAAATAAAAACATGAGAGATATGCAGCATTTCAATGTACTCAGCGTTCCAATATAACAAATTTCCAGGCTCTGGGATTTTGAAATTCATAGTCTCATGGTTTTGAAAAAGAATGAAAAGAGAGAAAGACTAGTTGTTGATAAAATAAGAACCTTGAATGTAGTCACCTGATGAACTTGTGCTTACAGCCCCTCAGCTTCCAATACTTCACCTTTGATAAGACTCTTATATATTCAGGACCTTTTTTTTCCTATGCAATTCCAGGCTTACACGGTTTCCTTTGAACTGATTCAATTACTGGAGACTTCATCATTCCCCTGTAATCAGAGACCTCCATGTGAGGGTTATTGGTTTGTGGCTTTTTCCCCCCAAGTTTAGTTTTATTTTGGTTTCACAAAGAATAAAGCCAGTTTACAGCTGATTTTCCTACTGTAAAATATGACATCTAGAAATGCTGGCAGAAGGACTGTCTGATCTCCTGCTGGTATGTGTCTAATAAATCTGATATCTACTTCATTAGTAGATTTTTATCTACTAAAGATAAAAATCCAGCAGTTTCCACTAGTTGGTGATTATGACTGAATTTTCCCTAATGGCATACCCTATGAAGGAACCATCTTCTTTAATTTCTTGATTAGCTGTGTCAAATAGAAATCAGCTGTCCTGACATTCTAAAGGAAAAAAAAGCTATAAAGGAAAATGAGCAATTTCCCAGTGTGATTGCCCATTTCCCTTGACACTGACTATATCTTGTTTAGGGTGTCCACCAGTGAGATTGCTAACAAAAAGAACCATGCATCACATCCCTGATGGCCAGTTCAGAATAAAACAGGTTTCCTCCAGAGAAAGGAACTGGTGAGCTAAGAAGAAATAATGGAACCAACAGCAACTGTTCCAGTACTTTGTAATCAGTAAATACCTTGTTCAGTTCTTCCTTTTCATTTGTAGCTTCTATTGACACTCTTTTCTTCAGAGAGAGTTCTACTGGCAATCTTGTAACATTTTATAAGAGCTTTGCTTGTGTGAGGAATTTCTGGTGTCAGTAGAAAATACTTATTACTGACTTCATCAGGAGACCTTGCTGATGATGTTACTAAGAGCCTTATTTCCACAAGGGGAGATGCAAGAATTTGTCATGGCTAATCAGGAAGGCAGATACTGCAAGGATTTTTTCCATGTATTTCTAATTCAGTTCTCCCTTGTTTTGTTTTAAGGTCCCATTTCAGATAACATGAAAACACACAAAATGCTACTTCAAAGTCAGGCTTCAGGGCCTGATTAAACCACAGAAATGCAGAGAAATTAAGAGCTCCAACCCATATTTAATTTATCTTAAAAATTCAGAGTATACTATGCTAATCCACTATGCTAATCTCTGTGTCTTTCACACTTCAGCAAATGAAGTTAATGCCAGAGTGGTACATGGGCTTCTGCAACCCTTTCCCTTATTCTGAGTTTGAAATTTGGGCATTATTGAATGCTGATACCATATGAGTCAATACACAGGTGTGTAGGTAGGAGAGAGCAGACCAACAACCCCAGCCTGCTCTGTTTCTGTGTTTATTAAGATCAGCAAACAATTGTGGTAATCTGAGACAGATCTGTATTGCTGAGCCTCACAGAGTCAGGCTACCATACAGTGCCTATAATATTCAATGCTACATTTGTTCTTTGCTAAAAGACCGAAAAAATCATATACTTTATCTCTCCTGATGTTATCAAATTCTTCAATTGTTACAGTATCACACAATCTCTTATCTTAGTTCAGAGAGCTTAACATGTATCAATGTTCCATCTGCAATGAAATGCTAAAGAGAAATAATATAAAATAGAGCAGCAGTTTTCATTTACTTACTATAGTAGTGTTAGGAAGTGAAACTTCTTACTCATTAGCAGCTTGTTAAATGACTACATTTGAGTCTGTTCTGCAGGCATGATAAATTATTCAGATAGCTGAAAAATATTGATTCATTACCATTTCTCATTAATATTTATGTGTTGCATGTGAAGAGTGCAATAGGGGTATATTTATTATGTTTGACTTGAGTATTTTCTGCTATCTCTAGGGTGCTGTCCAGCATGACAAATGCAATCTTGGCTCGAGTTTATAACCATAATGATCTGGACCTAATGGCAAAAGAAGCCACGATCCCAATAATCAATGGATTGTCTGATTTATACCATCCTCTTCAGATTTTAGCTGATTACCTAACGCTTCAGGTAAAAATATAAACTTTTTTTTTTTTTTTGCTAATTCTTAGTAAGTATTTGAGGAAGCCATCTTCAAAACCATTTATCCCTAGGTTTTTCAAAGTAGCAATTATATGCCACTTGTTGTTTAAAGAGATCTTCATCCAGCAATATAATTAAGGACCTGTTTAATTTAAAACAATTACATAGTCCTATTAGCTGTAGTGGGACTGAAGTAAAGCATAAAATTAAGTATTTCATTGGAATTAGTCTGCAATTCAAAGAATGTACAGAAGGCTGTACATATTAAGACGAAGATGAGAATCTGGCTCAGGCAAAGCCAGCAGAAGTTTTCCTATTGGCTAAAAAACACTCAGTAGTTTGCTCTTGATTCCTCCCTAATCTATGGACAGCTTAAAGGGAATCACTTTTTATATATTAGGAAATTGGTTGAACAAATTTGTTTTGAAAAGCCAGTTAATGTTACCAGTACAAATGCTTAGTCTTGGGGCACTTTAACCAGTTTAAACTTTGCTCTCATCAAAGAACAGTTAAAAGAGATTGTATTTTTTATTTTTTATCTAATGCAGTAGTGGATCTGACAACAGGTTAACATTTCACACACAGAATACCAGATGTTTATCTGTGAACAGAAGGACTACATGGTTTTACAATCAGTTGAGGATCTGGCTTATAAAAAAGATTATTATACTGCAGGGCTGGTTGACAACTATGATGAACTTCTCTGACCTTGTTTACTTTCTGAATGAATAAAAAACACACTGCTTGAAAACGGTAGGGCAGAACAATTTCCTGATTCATTCAACTATGTTTCTCAGTTGTTGGGGACTTTGCTATGGGACATTCAGTGTGTGGGAAAGATCTAGTGAGAGTAATATTAAATTATTCATGCTTTAGGCCTTAAATACTGGAAGACTCATGAGTTTCGTGAAAATCACTTTTTTTTTATTTTAAGGGTTTTTTTTTTTGTAAATTCACAGTGAAGAGACCAGCAAAAATTGGTGAACTTGAGACTAAAATGCTTACAGACCTCAGGATAAGGGAGATTTGTGAGACCACATTGAGCCAGCCTCAATGTTCAAATTGCATAAGAGACAGTAACCTGTAATGAGAATATCATTTTGTTGTAAACACTGTGTGCAAATATAAGTCAGGCGAATCTTCTGGTTGTGTTTTGTGGGGTGTTTTTTCTTGCACACACCTTATTAATTAGTATTTTATCACTTGTGAGTTACACTCTTCAGAACAATCTGTGACTCACAGCCCACACAGCCATGGGTATCTCTGCCCCTAAACCAGGTTTTATCTTGGCCACTGACTCCAGCACCCAGGCCCACAGTGCTGTTGCCCTCCACTCCACCTCCAGTTAATGAGGAGAGTCCAATGAGCATCCCAGTCACCTTCTGGAGATGCATCTCTTTCTGCACTGATCTTAGGGGGAAGCCTATGGAAAGCAGCAGGATGAGGACATGCCCTAGTGATCACCCTCTGCTCCTCCACTGCATCCTCATACAGGGCAGCTGTGGCAGAAGCTCTGGGTGAATGAGCCCAGGCTGCGGTCTTCCCTGGCTTGAATGCCAAGGGCAGCACCAACAGCTGTGGGTGTCCTTGCTGCACCAAACGCCAGGGAGGATGTCTTTGGTGGTGAAGAACCATAGCAGCTGGTGCTCAAACAAAAGACATGGAGAGATGTCCTGACAAAATAAGCACTTACAGAGATCACAAGGAATGGATCAGCTTTTAGATAGACATGGAAAGTTTTTTTAAAATTTGCAGCACTTTGACACTCAGCCCAATAAGCAGAGCACCATTTCCTCCATCTGCCTATCTCTCCCTGACTCTTTCCAGTATGTTCCTTAGTCCAAAATTTGTCAGGAGATCTTTATAGGGCAGCTGGGTGGCCACCCTGCTGTGCCAAGGGCATGTTGCACTGCTGGTTGCTGACTCACTTTCCATTGCTGCTTTCTTATCCAGGAGAGAGGGGCAGGCAGGGGAGAGCTCTCAGCAGCTCCCTGTGGGTGATGGCACTGCCTGAACTCTCCCTTTCTGTTCCTCTGCTCCCTTTTTTTCCTCTTTGCACTGTACAGTGAGTTGGAGAAGACTGGAGTGGCATGTAATGAAACAATGTTTTAATCATATAATGAACTTTGCCAGGCCACAGAAGTGAGATTAACTCTTGAAGAGGTGTGAGATTAACTCTTGAAGAGGTGTGAGCCACAGGGTCTAGTTGCTACTTACCCCAATCAAGCCTCTCATGGATTTTCAGCAAGATGTTGTCCAAGCACTGCCTTCAAGAAGATTAATACAGGGATGTGGAATGGTAGCACTGATTCTTTAAATGAGTTGAAAGACCATATATAACATTTAGACTGTTCCTGTGCAATGCAAAGGCAATTTATTTGATTTATACATATATGCAAACTACAGTTGTGGCACAGACTGCTAGCCTAATATTTAAATGTAACTACAGATTTTGTGCGACTTATTTCTCTTTAAAAAATGTCTCTTCCCCATTCCCATAAATATTTTCCTGCCTGGATCTGTTCCTCCCTGCTGTCAGTACAAACCCAAAATGTACCTTTTTTTATTTTCTTTTTTTTCCTTCTCTGTTTTCCAGTGGAGCTTTATATACACTCTGTCCCTCTTCACGCTTAGCACATTTTTCTTCTTCCATTTTATATATCCTATTAATTTTGTTGTGTGCCTTCTTGAACTCTCCTCAAGTACTTTCTCTTTGGTCTGAAACTACATAATTGAATGGTTTGTTTTGAAAAAAATGTTTTCTTGCTTCTAGCTTCTGGTTCTTTTTTCACAGGTTCATTTTAGTATCGTTATTTTAGTATAGTCCATTGCATCCCCCAAACAATGCAGCTGGTTTATTTTCAGGGCTGTCAATTCTTATTCCATATTCAGGGCAAACTCTCATCCTGGAAATGTTCTTTCCAGATCATGCAGTTTTCTCCTGTTATGGATATTGGGGTGAATCTTCAGATTCAGCATCCTTCTGCCTAGTGCCTTCTTCCTGAGCAACCTGGATCCCCTCACATGTTTGAAGTCTAAGCTGGCTCTGTCCTTTATTATTGTGCTCAGGGCTAATGCCCTCTATTAAGCCAAGATAAATGTTTTTCTTAGCCTATACATACAGACTATCTTCCTTCTTAAAGGTTGTGTTGAATTGAGTGTGCTTGAGTTATAACCCACTCAAAATGGTTGCAAACACGTGAAGAACCCAAATTTGAGGATTTGGGGATTTAGCCTTTAAAGACTGTGAGTTTGGGAGCACACACTGAGCCCCTTTACTCCCCTGCTTGTGCTGTTACAGCCACGAGCTGAGTCCACCCAGTGCCCCTCGGTGTTCTGGGCAGGAGCTGTGGCTCAGCTTCTGCTCTGCTCAGTGTGGCTGGAGGGCAGCATCACACAATTTGTATTCCAGAGACAGCCCGGGTATTGACATTGATTCAATTGATATTAATGTCACTGGCCAAATCAGCTCACTTGTAGCTGACTGCAGGATGGCCAGACTGGTAATTAGAGTGGATCCATATGCCACTAGCTTTTTATGTCACTGGTCTGGGGGGAATTTTCTTTTTCAAAAAGCAACGGTTGGCATAAGAAATACATCGGTGATTTCTTTTTAAACTGCATAACAAATAATCTTGCCCAGCTTGAAAAGAGCTGCAATATATTCTCAAATTCTCCTTGCTGTGTGATCCCAAGACCTCAAATTATTACAATTTTCAAAGTCATCACCATCATCATCCTTATTATTCTAACAATTAAAAATCCCAACTAAGATCTGTCCTGATCCTCTAAAATATACTGTATCAATAACCATGACAAAAACCAGTGGGGGACTAAGAAAAATAACTGGCCCAGCATCTGCCTTAAGCCCAGTTTGAGAACCAGAAGATCCAAGTTTGCCCAGTTTCTCATTTACTGGGTTGCACTGTCTCCCGAAGGGCTAAAGCTTTGATTAGTCCCTGGCATTCCATTTTAAAAATTGACAGATTATTGATTCATTATTCAAAAGCTTGTTTTAATTGAGGGCTGTTATGACAGTTGTGGTCAAACATTTCAGAATTAATCTATAATGGTGTCAGAGTTTCAGTCTCGCTGGAAGCCAGTCCAGGCAGAGGCAGACACAAATGTCCCTAATTAGTTAACCCAATCTTCTCCCCACATACAGCAGGGTCAAACCAATGAGCAGACTTATTTTTTCCCAGAGTTGCCAGCACTGATACACTGCAGCCATGGATAAGAACAGAATGAAACATTGTAAAAGCAGCATGAGGGTGAGAAAATTGAATGCAAAATTTGTATTATTTATTTAGCTGGGATTTTTCATGAGAATAACACAGGCAAGTTTTATAGCACTACAGCAGCAATTACTAGTTTGCCAAAGAGGCTTCATAAGGGAGAAGGGCTCTAGACTTTCTAAATATGTTATTTTTTTGTGTGTGGTTTTATTAGGAGTCATGTTCCACATGTAGAGTGAAACTGCAGAACACCCATGCAGGAGTAAAGCCTACATCAATATAACATAATTTGTAAAAATTGGGGAGGGATGCAAAGGGGAAATATCTTCAGAGGTTCTGAGGATCAGCAGGTATTGTAAAGACTCTCATATAATTTACAGTGTCACTGTCATGGCAAAACACTTTTAGCAGGATTTCACCTGTATTATTGTGTAAGCACATAATATAAAAGAGGGAGTGGGCAGGAGGGAAAGTGTGTCTCATTTAATGTAGCTTTTGTATTGCCTCTGATCTTTCTGGTTCTGACCAGCAGAGTCACCTCATCTTTGCTGGAAGCTGAGGGTGTGTGTTTGTTTCTAAACAGTACAGTCACAGTCACAATGATCTGCCTTTAGATGAAGAGGTTTGAATTACAGCAGCAGTGCACCAGTGGCAGCATAAAGCCTAGCACAGGATACAAAACAGGTTTCACCAGCACACACACAGCTTGATTCTGCCTTGCTATGACTCCTTCCATTAGCAAAACGTCTTCATTAAAATCAGTTCAGCTATGTCCACTCCACACAGTAGTCACTGTAGATGTGGTTTGCAATTTGCAGTGCATATCAGGGATCATTGTACAGACATGTCCAGCACTCCATATTTTATCTGGAACAGCTAGTGGCTTGGGAAAAGAGGAAAGCACTTAGTATGCACTATGCTTCTTTTAATGCAGAGTAGCAGCTGGCAATAAGGTGAAGTTGTTTAACATAGCAGTGTATTTGTGACTCTAGTCAATGCTTTGAGTATTAAGGCTGAGATGTCTATTTTTAAACAGTGAGATGAAAAGGACTCAGGACTGTCTCACTTGCTTCTGGCTGTGGATTCTGCTCTCAGCTATCACTAAGCCCTAAATGGAAACAACACCTTAAATAAATGCTTCTGTTTGGCCTTCTCCTAGGAACACCATTGCTAGGAGATGTGGAAGGACTTTGAAAGATCCTTGGAGACCTGCAGAATAGTTATACTGAAATAACTTCCATGTCCACAAAGTCCTGATTTGTTCTCCTGTAAATGCCCTTGCATCCAGCCTCTGCCAATGAGCCTGCTGTTAACAAACTTTGGCTGAAAAAGTGATATTTTTGCAATACCATAGTTTTAGCCCTTAAACCTGAACCGTCTAGGACTCTATCTGGTTTGGATATTTACAGCACTTTAATGTCATTCAATTTTCAAGTACTATTTTTGACTCAAAATTGTGGTCACTGGAAGAAAGGCTAATAACTTTGTTCTGGAACAACTTCACAAACTATTTGTTTAGGAGAAGCTGCTGCCAGGAGAGGAGGGGGTGGTCCCAGCTCTTTTCCTGTTCAGTCTTTTGGCATCCTTTCTGCAACTGCCAGCAAGGTTGCCACTTAGTACAATGTGGATGCTTATCCTCTCTGACAAGCATTGAATCATGTCACACAAAGTGTTGAAACACTGTCTGGCTTCCAGCTACTACAATGCAATTGTAGCATGGCCCAGATTTGAACTAAGAATAAAAGGCTCTCCAGAAATTGTTTCAAGTCATGAGGTAGAGTTTTACAGAGCAGGCTTATAGGAGAATTTGGTTATGTCTTTGTAAAAATTTTGGTATCAGCTTAAGTGCCTATAAACATGCATATTTAAAACAAGGCTCATTAAGGAGCCTCAAATTGTTCTGCTCTGGAAATATGTAACCCCTGTTACTCTTGTTCCTCCTTAGGCCTTATCTGCTTGGGGTAGAGGGACAGAGTAACTGCACATGGCCAGGCTGTAAGTGCCATCAGGCAAAGCCACAGTTAACTCTGTAATGCTGCTTCAAGTTTGGGTAATTCACATTTTTTTTAAAAATCCCTGCACTCTTTGGCTGAACAATGGAGAACAAATGCTGCAGGCCATGAGTGGCACAGCTGCTTTCAGAGCTGCTGTTCTGTGCAGCTGGGGGGGTGAAGATGCACTCCCAGGACCTGGCCACTGCCATGGCCACAGGGAGCAGCGTGCAGAGGCAACCAAGCCAGAGCAAACCTCAACAGGGATATTTGGGGGAAAGCTGGAAGGAGTTCTATTCCAGGCATTAGGACTGTCTCTAAATTAATAATTTCTAACATTCATTGATGTTTATGGGGCCCAAAGAACAGCTGTACATCAGTGATGCTAAAATCACTTTGTGTCTGCTGCTGAATCTCTCAGCCTGAACCTCATCACATGGCACATGTGCCAATGTGTCCTTCTCACATGTGCCAATGTGTCCTTCTCCAGGGGAAGCAGCAGCACTTGGGCCTTCTTGTATGACACGGGGGGCTTTCCTTCCATGACCATCCTGTAGGAGCAGCAATTCCAGGTGTGGTCCATGCAGGTAGCCCTTAAAGCCAGCCAGCTGCCTTTGCACAGACCCTTCTGATCATTCCCTCTTGTCCATCAGCCTGCCCAGCTCCTCCAGAACATAACCCCAGAGCCTGTGATTGCTTTGGCAGGAGCACTATGGAGGGCTGCAGGGCCTCACCATTGCCTGGGTCGGGGATGGCAACAACGTCCTGCACTCCTTCATGACGAGCGCTGCAAAGCTGGGAGTGCACCTGAGGATTGCCACTCCCAGGGTAAGAAAAACCAACCCCGTGGAGAAAGGAAGGCAAACTGCACCCAGGCTTGTCTCAAACACTCAGGCATTGCTCAAGGGCCCCAGCTGGGGGTGCCTGCATCTACCTCGAGTGCCTGTTTTCAGAACCAAGGTACAAAATCCCAATCCAGTTATTCGGATGCAAAGCAGGAGTGATTCTTCTGAGTCCAACATCAGAAATGGGAATACATGACAGGAGTATAAATCATGGAGGATCATGGTTCCATCTGATAA
The DNA here is from genome assembly GCA_013400575.1 of Peucedramus taeniatus. NCBI lineage: Eukaryota > Metazoa > Chordata > Aves > Passeriformes > Fringillidae > Peucedramus > Peucedramus taeniatus. Next base: position 423,934 of record WBNO01027059.1, on the reverse strand, counting down.
AGCCTTACAAAGCTGTCCAATGTACTCTCTCCATCAAAAAAAAATTAAGCCTGTTTCATATGGGTGGAAGGTTTGCATCTCATTTAATGTAAATTGGTGGTGCAGCATTTTAGAATGCTGCATTGTAATACAATATCTAATATTTTTAAAATCCAGTTTAGAACAAAAAAAAACCCATTTTTTATATGCACTTAATTCTGTAATTATTAAAATAAATTTTTCTTATGTTTTTGGAACACTTTTCGCCACTTTATCTCTAAAATAAACTTTCAACAAAATCAACATAGTTTCCTCAAGTTTTACAGTTCTGAAAGGTATTCTTCTTCCATGGCCAATGCTTCAATAAGTATTTTTCTAACCATTCTTATTAATTAGTGAAGACCTTATACATGTTCCATGATGTTTTACCCATCATCTCTTTTGTTAGGGTTTTGAACCAGACCTCAGGATAACTAAAATAAGTGAACAGAACTCCAAAGAGGTAGGAGCCTAAGAAACAGCCTAGCAGAATAGTTTTAATAGAGTTTATTTTCATTATAAATGAAGTTCCTTGTCTTAGAGATCTTCCTTATTTTGTTCACATTAGTATGGTACCAAGTTACTTCTCACAACAGACCCTTTGGAGGCTGCAGACAGTGCCAATGTCTTAGTCACAGACACATGGATAAGCATGGGACAAGAAGAGGAGAAGAAAGAAAGACTAAAGGCCTTTCAAGGTTATCAGATTACAATGCAGGTAAAAACTGAGATTTTGGGTTTTATTTACATTTTTACACTTTGCATTTATAAGAATCAACATCAACGCAGCCTGAGTTTGGGGGGTTTTAGTAGGGCCATGGAAAAGCCACATGCAAACCTCCCTCTAGCTAAGAAAACTCACAGAGATAAAGTTTATGTCATACACTCCACATGGCTTGGCCTCTTTCAGAGCTTCCCAATGAGATCCAGCTCCAGAACATGTGCAGCAGAGGGGTTTTCATTCCCCTTCTAAAGTCAGAGAAATTGGAGTGACTTTTTGACTTTTGTGAAGTCAGCATTGAACTCTTACAGACTTGCATGGAGATATTCCCATCTTATTCACAGATGAGGAATTCTTTTGAAGTCTCTGGAATTCTTCTGAGTTCATAATCCAAGTAACCAGAGTGGGAGTTAATATAAAATTTGTTAACCTTTTTACTAGTTAAGGATTTTACTAATGTCCTCACATATGTCTGTATTTTATATGCTTTTTAATCTACAGACTGCAAAATCTGCTGCTTCCAACTGGACGTTTTTACATTGTTTACCCAGAAAGCCTGAAGAAGTTGATGATGAAGTATTTTATTCTCCACAGTCATTGGTTTTCCAGGAGGCTGAAAACAGAAAATGGACAATTATGGTAAGAAAAAAAGAAAATAAGACAACAGTATTTGGAGGTTAGGGTCAATTGTGTTCTGCCTTACATAACAGGCTTGAATTCAACCTGGTTCCACAATAAATAGTGAATCTTAAAACATATGTTTCAAATTTACCTCTGAGCACATCACAATTTTGACTAGAGACAACATTGTAGCACAAATACTTCTGAGCACAAATGTGATCTATTTTGGTAATATTCTGCTGTTGCTTGACCCAGGTTTTATCACTAAGTGAAATCTACAGTATAAACTGTCACTTTTTTTGGTAATTAAATCACTGGATTTACTCTAATGATTAACTCAACTTCTCAATTAAAACATGTTAAACACTGAGGTCCCAGGGTCTGGTCTTAGAAACTGCAGTTTCCCAAACACTTAAAAGCAGTTATTTTCTCTCAGGAAAAGCTGCTGCTGAGACCAATGGGAACTTTCCCTGAGAAAATGCTGGAAGAGCAAAGATTTGAAAGATCCTGAAAAGTTATGGTGTGGGTGACACTGTGTGATCCATGGGAACCATGAGAGGACAACTTGGCATTTAACATAAACCATAACTCCCCTGTCAGCATTCCTAGAATTTCAGAAAATTACTGCCAGATCTCAGAAGCCTATTATTTATTTTTGGCTTTAGATCCACCAAGCTGACAAAAGCTAGTGAAAATTTTCAGAGGTGAAAAGAAAAACAGAGATGGCATTGTCATAGTTCTGAGATGACGTCAAGATATGTTCCAAATGAATAAATAAGGGGTTGAGTTTTGTGTTTGCTAAAACCTCAGACATTGGACACAGTCAAAATTACTAACAAATTTGTGTTAAATTCATAGTTTTGTCCTTAAAATTCAACAAAATTCTCAGATTTTTGTTTTAATTTTGCAATGTTTCTAATTGCCCTAAATATTAATTTTTTAAAAAAAGAAAAGAAGCCCTTTACTTTGGGTTCTAGATGGACATTTGGGGGGGGGGGGCAGTGAAAGGAAAATGTCATCTTTGTATTTTATCAACCTATAAAAATAATGAGTACATGGGTCTTGTTTATGGAGTATTTTCTACCACTTGTAGCACAGAGAGCAAACTGAAGAATAGATTATTTGCTCAGCTGTAGATCCAAGCAGGGCAGAGTGCAGCCACGGATGGACAGCTCAGCTTTAATTCAGGCACCTCTCTGTGCCTGGGGTGACCCTGGCAGTGAGGAGGGGAAAGGAAGGACAGGCAGCAAGACCACTGGAGAACCCTCACAAATCCAGTGCTGGGCCAAAATAACAATGTGCAGTCAGACCTTGCTGTGAAATCACAGCAGTGTGAACCAGGTAAAGCCTTGTGAAGGCCAGGCAAGCGTGGGTTTGTTGGGAGCACAGGAGTGGGAGGGACAGCAGAGCTGCTGCAACACCACATTTCATTTAGCTGACTAAATCACTCCCATTTCACAGCTGTGCCTAAGGCTGGGCAGGCAGGGCAGGAGGGGTAGATAACTCACTTAGCACACTCTTAACCTCAGTGAGGATTTTCCACATTTCACTACAGAAAGTACAGCTAAACTGGGATAAATTTCAGAGTCCATACTCCAGTGTGGCTCTCACTGATGCTTATGGAAAGTGCTGGAATCCACAAGCCAGCCCATGTGATGTCTGGGTACCTACAGCATCTCCTAGAAGTAGCTGAGAATACATCACTACACGCCAAAACAGCCTCAGCATTTGATCTAAATGCTTGTGTGAATTGCTGCTAAGCTGTCCATTAATATATTTTGTCCACACTGAGAAAATCTATCAGCTACAATACAGAACATCCTAACTGATTTTCTGCTCTTGCCTGATTCATCATAAGAAATTCTAGCAAATAAATCTAAGTGTGCCATTTTTGTCAGGATAATAACTTTCAACACAAGGCTTCAGAGCTGGAAAATATTTCCCCCTTATTTATTTTTATGGAGTATCTGTTTCCAATGTGATTGGATTTTTTTCTTCTCTTCCTCCTCTAGGCTGTCATGGTTTCCCTGCTGACAAATTACTCACCACAGCTACAAAAACCCACATTTTGATGCTTGGATTCCTGCCAGGAGAAAAATATTCCTCATCAGCAGAATATTCTGGTCTGCAAACACATAGATCTTCTTCAGAAAGGACCAAGGCAATGAGTGATGTTTTTAATAAAACCATATAGTTAGCTGTGTAATATTGCATTACACTTCTGAAAATGTTCAAGACTATAAACACCATTGCAGAAGCTGCTTTTCATCTGGATGCTCCAAGCTGGCCCTCCTTTTTGGGGATCAGCATAATGGAAAACATTCCAAGGTTGTACCTTAATGGTAGGGTCTACCAGCAGCATAGGCATGGTACACATGTAGGTATGGTGGGGCTTGCACTGTGTGATATTGATGCCTAAAGATTTTTAGCTTTTTCATATATTTGTAGTTTTGTAGATTTTTAATATATAGTTGTATAGTTCCTAGTACTTTTCTTGCCCTCTCTCACATTTTAGAACAATTAGCTAACCCTTTCTAACACATTCTTGAAATTCTGTTTAGTCTTATTCTCAAGAAGGGAATTCCTAGCAAGGACACCTTGTTTTTCACCAGAATTTGAGAGACATAACAACACATAGAACAAACAACCTCCTGGACCAGCTCCAGAGGGGCAGACCCAAGGGTGGGTTACTGGGGCAACTGATCTCTGATTGGATGTACCTGCTAGATGTAGTAATAAATTAACTTTATAAAATTGTAGAAATCCTGTGTCACGCGTGCGCAGAGCCATTCCTGTGCACCTGAAAGCTTTCATTAAAGAATTGCTTTTTATCTCACCACTCTTAACCTTGTTTGGAAAGTTTTGTCTTTTGATTCCAAGCAGCAATATGACAGACATAAAATTAAATTGCTGATCTCGGGAAGTGTGTGTGGAGAAGCAGTGCTGCAGTTTGCCTTGGCCATCTGCACTTCCCGGGCACCCTGGCTCCTGTTTCTGTTCTCCAGCCAACCTCCAAATCCCACTCCAGTTTGACACCAAAAATACAGAGACCTTGTGAGCATTCTCCTCCTCCATGACATTCCTGTGGGCTGGTGCAGGGGGATATTGCTGTGGAATTGGAATAGAGCTGTGTCCACGGAGCTGGATGCAGCAAAGAGAGACAGCCCAGAAGGAACTGGTTCATTCTGTGCCTATCTCCCCCAGACCTTCATTCCCCAAGCAGAATTTTGATTAAAGAAGTGAACATTCTAATTTTTTTTTTCCTAAGCAAACACAAGGGGCACCACATGATGAAACTTAGACAGCTTCTTTGCAGAAATTGCTGCATTTTGCCTTGCACTGTAACACAGCATACATTTCAGCTAATCCTTCTCAGTAGCAAACAAATTCATGACATTTGTAGTTTTTGTGATATCTGGGTATGTGTATGTAATATTTTGGGTAAAACTTTGAGTTAACTATTAAAAAATATCGTCTTTGTTGTTTCTAAATAGTTTCATGTTTTTTTTTTTTTCCCACCATAATACTGGGAAAATGTCTGCAATATTTTAAAAAAATCTGCAAATGGGTTTGCATTTTCTGACCAGCTGCAAAACATTATTCAGTTCCTTTCTAAATGGGAGTTCACTGCAGGGCCACACATCACTGAAATAAAAATAAAGATACTGTTTTTTTCTATTTATTTACAACTGATTTCTTGGTTTTGCAGGCATTTCTGTGTCTTGTTAGGATTAACATTTTCCTTTACAACATTACAAGGGCTTCAATAATTCAATGGACATTTACACTTCAGCAGAGATATAGCTGCATCAATGATGTAGGAATAGGGTATGTGCTAGAAATCAATGTTCTACTTCCCAGTTCTTCCTTCATGTGGAGGAAAATGCATGGAATACAGTGTATTTCTGGTTGCAGTAAGTCCTGTTTTTTGAATCAGGTTCCAGTTCAGCAACATACGTAGAAGTAGGATTGGTCCTCTTGGACCTGGCGAGCTGTTCCTGTGCTCAAATTTGAAGATGTCCTTATTGACCTGATTTTAGTGCTGTCTGACAGTAAGACAGCTCACTTTGCTAGTCCTTTCATAAAAGCCACATTAATATCAGTTTTATGATGTTGCTCAATGTACTGTCAGCGAAGTCACACACATTTATAATACCAAAGCTGTGTTGTTAAATGTTTCATGGTGAGCAGTTTTACAATCCTGCTCCTCTTTTGATTCCCAGTGCTCTGATTAGAGCTAATGTGCATCTTGGTTATTGCTGACTCCTTTTGTACTCAGGAATCTGAGCAGGATGCCAGGCAGCTGAATCCCCTTGACATTTTTATAACACATGCATAGAGCTGCTGGCATAGCATGTGAGTAAAAGGGTCCAACATTTCCAGGAGGGTAATTGCACTTCATTCTATTCCTCTGTGAACACATACAGCAAAGGATGACAGCCCCTGCTCTGTCTTGCACAAACTGCTCACACCATGGGCTGTTCTGGTGCTTTATAGAAATACTGGGTGGACTTCACATGTCCTGAGCACTGGATTCCACTGTATAGAACTGACAAACCTTCTACACCCTCCTGCATGTGCAATACCCAGCCTGTGTGCTGGGAGCCAGAAACATCCCAGCAGGCAGATTTATGGAACATGTGTAGCCTGTCTGCACAGTGCTGGCAGAGCAGATCTGACACTTCCTAGAGGCATTGGATTGGTACCAAACAGACTTTCTGCCCCACAGACCCTGAAATGTGGTGCCCTGAAGGGTTTCTGTTATGCCTGTAGGGACTTTCACTGCCTTGACTTACAGCAGAAAAGCACTGCAAGGATTAATCCACTTGGGCAGGTTAAGCATCCTGGGATTGCTGTGTGGTAGCTGTGGTAGTGTGCAAGACAGCATTATGATGCCACCCCACCCAGACTCCTCATTAATTCATTGCTTGAATTTACTAGTGATGACTGCAAATGTGGTGAATAAAGAAAACAGCAATAATGCAGGGAGATTTTCTATGGGGGAAAACAGTTTATCAGCATTCAAAGGGCTTAAACCAAATGCATAACAGGTAGCATAACTAATAGCTTACAGTGTTTTTCATTTTTCATTACATTTATTATACTTTAATCAGTAGGAGTGCTGCTTTCGTTGCTGAGTGTACTTGAAGGATAAGGTGTTGTTTTCTTTGTGTTTTTACAGAGATGCTCCTGCCTGGCTCCTGATAGCCTAGACCTTCCACAAAAGTCCTGCTCTCCTGTTTGACCCAGAGAACAGCCCTGGGTCAGTTCAGGTCTATCAAGTCTTACCCACATCTGCCTCATTCAATAATCCCCCGGCCCAATATCTTACCACACACATCTGCATGGCTGTGCTCTGGCCCCTCTCCAGGACCCTGCACTGGTGGGGGCAGCTGCCAGCCCAATCCATCTCCTGCTCAGAGGCACAAGGGGTGGACTGACCTCCCCCTTGTCCTGTTGCTCTTCCCTGCAGGGCTGGCTGTGTGCTCCTGTTTGTGCAGGCACACCCAGACCTCACACACAGGCAGGCACCGAGGTTGTGCTGTGTCCCAAGAGGGAATATTCATGCTAACTTTGGTGCTCAAAGTCCAGGTGCAGATCCAAAGTTAGCACTAAATCTGGCTCTGATCCCAGCCGAGGCCATGGGGGACCACAGGGGCCCAGAGGTACTTTAATGTCATTTTAGATAGCTGGGAGTCTTGGAGACATCTGCACAGATCCAGCAGATGGGACACAGGACCAATGGGGCACTGAGGGCAGAAACTGGTGGCCAGCAAGGGCATCCTACAGCACCTCAGATAGCCCCAAATCCAGTGCTTTGGCAACCACTCCCTCTCTATATTCATGGCCCATAGAGGATTACTCCTATTCTATGCCTAGGAAGAAAAGTGCAGGATTGCTTATTAGCAGTTCACAGACTCTAAATACTTGCTCTGCAGCACATTAACAGCAGTGGGGGGATTCTTTGATTATCTGTGTGTGATCTTCCAAAAGTGATCTAATATTAGAGATTTAGTAGACAAAGAAGGGCAGATATCTTCTTTATAATTTTGTCAAAGAGGAAGAACAGCATTTTTTCCTGTGTACTACAAGGAAGAGAGCACAGTAACCACAGCAGGTAAGAGGCCTGTGGAAAGAATTTGCAAATGATTAGTGTAACTTAGGAAGGACTGAGTGGGGAGCCTGGACAACCAGGAGAGAACAAAGCAAAAATTCTCAAACATAATTAAATATTTTATTTGAGCCAGCTTACATCAGGAATGACACCACGTACAGCAGATTTACTCATTGTCTGGTAGCGGAAGCAGTCGCCTGTGAAAGTCTGAGCTGCTAAAAGGAAAATACAGGAATAACTAAATAGGGAGGAAGCACCAAGGTTTGGTTGCCTGAAGTCCTCTAGAATTCCTAAATTAATATTTGCCTCTCAAAAGACAGGGCTGTAAGTAATCCATAATTATCTCACTGCCTTTCAAATTTTGTGAGAAAAGGAACAAGAGCTGCACGAAGGCCTGAGCAATGCACTGAACTGATCATTCAGTCTGGGGAAAGATTTCATGGCTGAGCTGAGATATACTGAGCTTAGTTTTGTTTTCCAGGAGTGTGTAATACTGGTGGAAAGTCTGAAAAACAGATTTCACAAAAAGGGAAAGGTTTCTTCTTTCTTCGGTGTCTCCAATTTCTCGGCTAATCACTTGGTTAATTGAGAAAATAAACGGTGCTTTTTTGATTATTTAGCCATGGCTATTTAGCCAGCTGCCTTTCAAATGCAGAGCCCAGAATTTCTGGGTCTTGCCCAAGGTCATGTGTACAGAGACACTTCATAAGCCACAATCAACATTTAATTCAGCCCAGCATTTGTTCTCATGACTAATGGGATACAGCTATTTGCAAGGTTATTTGATTCTTACACAATCTTGTTACCAGCTTTTTGAAGAAATCCCAAACCTTTGTGGCCTCTGTAAAGGCTGATGATCTCTTCCATGTGTATATGTGTAGAGGATTTTTCTCTAGGGGCAGGAAATCTGAGGTGCCTCCATTCAGACAACAGATCCTTCACAACCACAGTCAAAGCATTGCCTGTGCTTGCCAAATCCCTTGGAAAGTTCCTTGTGGTCTGCATTATATGCTAGAGGATTAATGAATGCTGTTGCTCTTTAATGGGCCTATTTTCAGGGGATTGGCACTCATGCAAAGTAGGCTCCAACACAAGCACAATATATCTAGAAAGAAGGACAAGCACCAAGATCCTCAATCTTTGCTGATCAAAGTTTACTTAGTTGAGCCAAAACTTAATTTCAACTGTAAGGAACAGCATTGATAGCTGGAGAAATGTACTGAAGAGTTGGCTGGGCAAATGCAGGTCATGCTTAGTGATTTAAGCACAAAATAATATTAATTGAAGGGAGAAAGATAAACTACCCACACAGGTTACAGAATCAGAGAACCACAGAACAGTTTAGGTTGGAATAGACCTTAAGGATCCTCTTGTTCCAAGAGGCAGGGACACCTTCCACTAGGCCAGGCTGCTCAAGGCCTGACCCACCTGGCCTTGAACTCTCCCAGGGATGGGACACCCACAGGCAGGGACAACAACCTTTTCCAGTTCCTTTTCCAGTGTCCCACAACCCCTGAAGTCATGAGAGTTCACAGGTCCTTCTCCATCTGACAGTCAGCAAGTTCAATGCACCTGACTGACTTCTGTCTGTCCAGCAGCCTCACCTGATAAGCCCACCCACTCTCTGTAGGTGAGGTGAATGCTCTCCCTGGTCCTCCTCCTGGCCAATTTGGACTCTTGGGGGAGCAGCACTCCATGGCTCCCTTGCTGCTCCTGTGGCTGATTCCCTGCTGGTGGCAGCAGGGTGTGTGGGGTGGGAACCCCACCATGCCCCCATGTTTGGCCCATGTGATCCACAACCCCTCTGCAGTCCTACAGTGTAGGACACAGCCCCAGTTGTGATCCACAACCCCTCTGCACCCCAGTGTAGGACAGAGCCCCAGTTGTGA
>WBNO01027059.1:381750-414431 GCA_013400575.1 Peucedramus taeniatus | reverse complement strand
CCACAACCCCTCTGCAGCCCCAGTGTAGGACACAGCCCCAGTTTTCATCCACAACCCCTCTGCAGCCCCAGTGTAGGACACCTGTTTCAGAAGGTAAAGGTGAGACTCACCACAGTAATGCCAACTCAGTGGTGTTAAAACCCCTGTTTTGGGTGCCACAAACCAGATTCTGTTTGTGGCCCAAAATGAAGGCCAACTTTCCCATCCTGTTCCCAATTCTGTGCCCAGGTGACCTTGGCCTGGTTGTTGCTGTGCCAAAGGCTTGTGTTTGACAGACCCAGCCACTGCTGCCCGGGTTCTGTGCCCCACACAGTGCTCCTGGCTGGTTGCTCTTGTTTGGGTAAAAAAGAAAGAAAACCTTGAGCACCTGAAGTAAGAATTGCTGTAGTGCACACACAGAAAAAGTGCCCTGCTGAGTCCAAGAACAGGCAGCTGCACAGAATCCTTGGCTTGGGATAGAAATGAGGGTGTCAGAGTGCTCTCTTGACATGTCCCTGCTGGCAGGGCAGCCCTGGGCTCTCTGGTGGTGTAAGGATGGGATCTGCACTGCTCTGGTCTCCTGGGGGGCTCTCCTGCACGTCTGGGGTGTGCTCTCCCCATGGATGGGCTTCAGCCACAGCAGAGCCCTTGGGTTTTCTGCAAAGCACTGTCCCACCCATGGGTGATCACATCCTGTGACCTCCTGCCCTGTTGGGCTGTCCCAGGAGCCCCTGTCCTGTGCCATGGGGCTGAACCACCACCCCAGGGCCACTCAGTGGGGCAGGTTTGTCCCTGCAAACCCCTAGAATGGAGCCCCACAGATGGTGCACTGTTCTTGTCCTGAGGCAGACTGAAATGTTTGTAATTTATATCACTTGAAACATATCTGCTTACTTTGGGAATTCAACTAATTGAAAAGAAATGTCTGCCAGCACCACAGGATCCCTGCATGATTCACCAGCAGGCTTATGAGACCCACTCCACAGCTCAGACTGCTGACTTCAGTCCCAGAGCAGATTTGGGGGATTCCTGAGGACAGGGTGCTGGAGGGGAAATGGCACAAGCTCCTCTCCAGGGCATTTCCCTCGTGGCAGAGCAGCCCCGTGGGCTCCTCTGGGGCACTGCCACTGTGACAGGACACAGCTCTGAAGGGAGCAGAGGCAGGGGGTCTAAAACACTCTAAACTCAGACTGACTTCAAGAAATAAAATGTCCTAATCCCAGTCCATCAATTACAGAACACACCTCATGTGGTGATCTATACATATTCCTTATAGGCATATAATCCTATAATGGAGAGCTATTGGTAATATGGTCTACAGAGAAAGAGGAGAGAGCTTTCAGATCCCCCTGTCTTAATCCTCTGTGCTGGGACACAGCTGGGTCTTAAGTCCATTTGTAACCCTGAATTTCTTGTGTTTTGTGTAATTTCAGTGTCCCATGTTTTCCTTTAAATTTCTCACACATTCTTGCAATGGGAGGAACTTTTAAAAGTGTAGCCAAATAACTTGATTTTGAGAAGCACTGCGGAGGAGATAGGGGAAGATGTATATAATTTGTCTCCTACCAGCTTTATGAATGTCTCTCTCTCAGGAAAGGTAACAATTCCATCCAGAAATAATTCCATTAGATACGAAATATCAGAGCTGTGAATCACTGGGCATTACAGAGCATCTTCCCAGCAGGAGAGAATCTGAAAACTGCACCAGAGAGAGAAGTTTAATTCTTATTGTAACACCAGGGAGGACAGTGCAATCAAAAACAGCTATAGGAAGTTGCAGTATAGTAGAACTATCTATTTTACTAGTTGTCTTCCTGGGAAAAGGAAACCAGGGGATTATAGTTATTCTCCCAGCAATACTGTTGATTTGCTCAGGGTAGTAACTAGAATTCACAAGACTGCAATTAAGGACTCAGGAAAGCATGTTAAATAAATTCCTCTGAAAGACTATTGTAGTGACTATGCACAAATTGCTTCTAGGTGTCCATATAGCAGGAATAACTGGGTCTGCCAAGGAAAAGCTTTTCTGATGTTCTGAGAGGGCAGAATGACCAACCTGTATTAGAGGTTTCTAAAGGCAGAATGGATCCTGAATTGTGGGGGCAGTCAGTTATTGCCACTTGGAGGGGTTTAGCTCTGACTATAGGAAAAAGTCACCAGTTCCTTGTTCTTGTCCCTGCAGCTCAACAGAACTCCACTGTTTCTCTGGGGATGACAATGGGAGCATCCCTCCCACAGAGGTGGCCCTCTGAGATCATCATAATTAGGCAGGGCAGTTGTTGCACCTGCAACTTTTAGGACTTGCCCCATTCTGCAAAGGGACAAAGCTGTTTCCCAGGGCTCTCTGCTGGTGCTCAGGGCCACAGTGCATTTTCCTACTCTTCCCATTGCTGAGGTGTACAGAAGAAGGATCACAAACATGCTTATTCTGAACACTGTATATTTCAAATAACAATAATCAGTGTCCTGCTGACTTGCAAGGTTAATTTATAGACATGGGACCTAACCTTTGGGAGAAATAAATTCACAGAAATTGCATGGGTCTTAAGCACTCAGTATGTCTGAAAGCAAGCCCACAGTGCCTGTCTCAAGATTACTGCTGCCTGTGAGAAACAGGTGCCAAAGGCTATTACAGAAAAAAATAAAGGAGGTTCTTGTAGGTTGTTAGCTAGGCAGCTAAAAAGGTAATCTGCAGAGTATGTGCCTTACATGGCTTAACTGGATTTAGCCTCTACATACTGAATGTCTGGACTGTCTCCCAAAGAGGTAGCAAGTGCCTTTCCTTGCAGCAGTCTTCTTTTTCAACCAGTTATTGGAGAGCCATTGCTCACAGATTGCCTGGTTGTCTGATTCCAGGATGAAGATGGAGATTTTGTATTACAAGGGCTGCTTGCAGAAGCAAACACAGGACATGCTTAAGCAGAACACTCCTTGCAGCAAAACTTCTGCAAAAACTGGGGGCAGTTTTTCCATCTGCAGTTATGACAGTGTCAAAACACTTTGCCAAGACAGTTTTTCACAGTAGAGCTCAGTTTTTTTTCAGGAAATTTTACTTGTCTTTAAGTTTTTTCAGCAAGCTACTGAAGAGAATATGTGTCCTTTAACCCAGGTGTTTACCTGATGAGGGGACAGAGACCCAAGTACCTACCAGCTTTGGGGAACCTCCTATCCCTAACCTCTGAGTCCATGGCTGCCTGAAAACCTGGGCTCGTGGTCTGAACACCCTGCAGCCACTCCCAGTGTTTGGCACTGAGGTGCTCAGCAGGTGACTGTCCTGTAGCTAGGATCTTCATTCTGTTTTTCAGAGACTGTCAGCACAGTCAGAATTATCAAATTCATCTGCCCATTCCCTTCTTTCAGTCCTAGAGCCCCCAATGCATCTCCCAGCTTACCAGGACCCAGGAATGTAAGACAGTGAGGAACAAAGGCCTGAAATGAGAAATTTTTTACAAAAAGCCGCCCCCACTCTTAAATAATGAATGCAATGTGATGCTCCATTTATGTCATATATTGTCTGTAACCATAAAAATAAGAGAAAACAATCCTACATTGATCTGAGAGGAAAAATTCTGGAACAGAATGAGAGCTGCCAGAGAAATGCCTGCAGAGCAAATGGGTAGATGTCCAGTGTGGCAGAAGACCTTGCTGAAATCATTTATGATGTATTTCCTGCATCTGCCTTGAACTGTCAGGAGGCCTGCAATGTGTCCTTCGTAATTTCCCATCCTTTTTCTTCTTAAACTTCAGTCTCTGCATCCCAATTGGCATTGTGATCTCATGTGAAACACAAGGCCAATACCCTTCTGGTCTCTGAATGCCATTTTGCATTAAACTGGGTGCTGGCCATCAGCAACTGAGATGAGCCACTCCAAATATTGATTTAAACATTCCTGTGCACTAATCCACACGAAGTCATCAGCAGAGTGATTTATCATGTGTGTGCATAAGTGTAGGAGAAGAAAAAGGACAGTCTTGAAAACTGTGCTGAGGTGATCTATGTCCTGGCTAGAAATGTGTTAAGTTGGTAAAGGCTGGGCAAAAATAAATAGGAGGGGGATGATTCACTGATTCTCACCTGCCTTCTACAAAATAAATCACAAAGGCTGGCTGTGCCTCCCTTGAGATTCTTATTTTTTCTGCTCTTCCCCAGCCACAATGAAAGGGGCTTTTCTTCCGCTTGAACTGACCTTTGGCAAACATTTCCCTTCCAATTAATATCTGAAATGTCCTTGTGGACTGCTGCTTCTGGAGACAGCAGGGAGGTGGCTCTGAAGCCACTCGCACCAGAGTCAGGGCAGAGAATAATTACCTGAATTCATAAGGTTAATTCCAGTCTAGATGAAGGCAGAGAGAAGTTAACTAGAGGTCTTCTTTGGAGAACAATATGTTTGTTTTTCTGGACTCCCTGCTCTCCCTGTGCTGGCTGCTATCTTTATACTGTGATTATTTCTCTTATGGACTGTTGAGCAATTACTGTGTCTGAGCACTGGGCTCACTGTCCTCGTGTCATTAGCAGTTTTATAGCCCAGTGTGAGCCTCCCAGGAATGAGGCTTTGACTGGGGCTTGACCTGGTTCTCTGGACTAAATGGAAAGACAGCAGGCTGGGCGTAGGTGTTTGGCAGTGGGGAAGTTGCTGCCTGACTAAATGGAAGAAATTTTATTAAAAACATTCATCAAAATCTTGCTGCATGCAAATTTACAGGTAAAGCCTAGAATGACTTAATACACAGTCTCATTAAAAAGGACAGGATAACTAGAAGAGGTAAAAGAAAAACATCAGATTAATGACTGCAGGAAATTCAAGGGTTGCACTGAACATTTTCTTGTCCAGACCAAGTTCTCTGGATTTTGCAGATTCTTGCTAAGGGAACAGTCTTGCAGGCAAATGACTGCCTGTGTGATGTGCTGTGAAACACTTGAGTTTTCATGGTACAGTTATCTGGGTTTCATGGCACTGCCCTGTCAAGCCAGTGGTGTTAACAGTGGTGTCCCTGTCAGGATGGATGAAGGATATGATGTAAGGTTGGTCAGTGAAAAGAGGTAAGATCCTTCAAGACAAAGATTTTGCCACACAATTAAAATTCTCTCATGTGCTCTTGGGCAAGGGTAAGTGAAATGGGATGAACAGTGGTCCACTGCTTGTACAGTTTTTAGTGGGTGACAAAAAACCATTGTGTCATCCCTTCTTTCCCAGCTAGTCCATATCTTTAGGTTGTAAGCCTCCTTGCTGGCTTTGGTGACATCAGTTTTATCCTCTTGCTGAAACCTTTTCTTTCTGTGGCTTTGGCAGTCCTGTGCCTCCCAAGACCTCTTTTTACTTTTTACCTCTCTATTTATTCCTTTAATGCTTCTCATCAATGGCTTCCTCTGTTCTTCTCATTGCTTCCTTTGAAACAAGAATCTCACAGCACATTGCTCATCCTCTCTGCATTCCAGCCACATCCTCTTATGAGCTTATAAGAGCCATTCATTAACCTGGAAGTAATCTTTCTAGGCTAAAACATCAACATCCTTTGCATCTTCCTTCCCTTCATCATCACCATTCTTCTTGACCTCAGAATGGTCTCTCTGACCATTCTCCCTGTCTTTCAGGTCCACTGAAAGATGAATTTCCCCAGCCTGAGTTACTGAGTTACTTGCTGTGCCAAACATGGTCTTTGTAACAATCCACTCTGAGGGGAATATATGAATCCTTCCACTCTTGGCTTTCCTAGTATGAAACCCATTAAATCTAATGCATGTGCATTGATAAAGCAATTTCCTCCCCTGCTCTATCTCTTTCTGTTTCTATCTTCCTTACAAATATATCAAGCACAAATACTCTCTTTTCCCGTTCCAGACTTCTGTCCATTTATTTACTTTGATGCCCTGTTGATTTCCATCCTCTGCAATGCCAGAAATCCCAGCCCCATTTGCCTGGCTATCCAGTTTCCCACTGAGTGCACACATGCTTTTCCTTCTCGTGGAAGAGGGGCCCTTCTCATACTGGTCTTTAAAATCTGCATTTTGCAGGCATTTTCATTGTGCTGCCTACACAGCAGTGCCAATTAAGCAGGATGCTACAGGAGGCCAAGGAGATGAAAAGGCCTATTCTGTGTGGTGTTTTGCCCCCACATTTACATGAGTGTGGCTGAGCTATTCATAGGCATGACGTGATCTCTCTAAATGGGACTGAGTATGTGAGGAGGAGGCAGTGTGAGAGTGTGTGAAGGGCTGGCCTGTGACTGGGGTTTTGATGCCAGCTCTGTCACTGCTTTGGCATGCTCTGATAAGTCACCTGCTCATGCCTCTGTTTCCCCACCTTTGAAACAGGGATAGTTTGCTTACCCTGTTTTCCAAGTGCTTTGAGACCGAGTGATAAAATATGGTATGCAATAACCATGCACTTGTTTTTCCTGTCCCATTCTTTCTCATTATGTGTCACTCCAACTGGTTTCATCTGTGGCTAAATTAGTCCGTGGGCATCTGAAGGAATCCTACATTTTTCATTTTTCACAGCATGATGGCAGAGGCGTTGCAGTGCTCTCTAACTTGCAGGTACTAATGCAGCACAAATAAAAAATTACAATAAAAGCACCTCTCCTGGAGCTGTGGACAGTGCTACAAAAGGGAATGCTAAGTGTCTGCACTCAATAATGGGGATCTAAAGTGACTTCTTGTGACATTTTATAGTCGGACGTGGCCTGACAAAGATCCCATCTGGGATGTAAATTGCACGTGTTGCTGCCATATGCTTGGGGAAGCAAGATCTGTTTGTTCTGCTAGAAGAGAGGAGCCTGCTGAATTCAAACCAGAAGTCAGGTACACATCATGTTCATCCCAGCTTGTGTTAGGGCTGTAGCAGCTTTTTATTCTTTTTCTTTTGAGTGCTGCACAGAGCTCAGTTTGGTGAGGCTGAGCTTCTGTCACAGGGAATTTGTTTATTATTTGTGAAGGGATGTATCACATCCTGGTTGTAAGCTGTATTTTCACTCCTAGGGAAAAAAAACCCCATATGAGCTTCTCCATTTAACATAGGAAGCCAAATTCAGGCATAAGCCTGACTCCATGAATTTCCTGAGTTCATGAGTGTTCCAATCACTCACATGATGCCTGAATTTGGCTTGGGATGCACATTAGGACATTGGATTGCTATTAAAAAACAAAGAAGTTTCTCTTCAGTCTTTTCAAGATTCTTATATTCCAGGAAAGATAGGTAGAATGGGTATGGAGCATTGTCTGAATTTTCTCTATCCTCTATTTCTCTGCTCTGACACCTTATAATGTTTTAGGGATTCCTGTTTCTTATTTAAGACCTGTAACAGTTTTATGGCCATGCATAAATACAAGAAATAATAACTTGGAAGGCACAGAAACTGCCAGACTGAACACCTCCATTAGATGTTGATCTTACCTGTCCCTTGCTGTAATTCTAAAACCAAGGCAATTTTTGATTAAGAAATTATCAAAAAGGATATTTTTTTCCTTTTGAAGGGAACATCACAATGGTTGAGGTCCTTAACAGTATCTGTGATTTCCTAATAGCACATTTCTCACTTGCTTTTTTTTTTTTTAATTTGGCTCTGAATTCAAGAATCTTGAAGCAGCACAATCCTGAGAGGATATTTTCCCTTAGGAAAAAAAAAATCCAGGCTGTTAGATTTCATTTTTTTTTCACAAGATCCATGTACTAGATCACAAGAAAATGGTTTTGCTTCCAAAACACCCATTGTACAGGTGCCACCTGAGGTTAGGGGGTTTGCAACCACTCAGCAGCTGCATCAAACAAGATGCTGCAGGGCAGGTGCTGCAGCTTCTCACCCAGCTCCAGACCCTGCACTGCTGATAGCTGGGCATGGCTGAGCCCTGTTGGCTCCCTGTGCAGGCTGGGGGTAGGAACAGCATTTCTGAGAGATGGATTTTGTGCTGCTGTGAGCATCCAAAGCAGTCCAAGAGGTAAATATCTGAAACCCAGCTACTGCATTCTCCTGGCTGTAAGTGAGGGATTTGTGGCCAGCCCACATATGGACATCTCCAGTGAGAGAAATTCCTCTCACACTGTTTCAATTTGGTCTCCTGAAGTTAATGGCTGCTTTGAAAATGTGTAAATTGCTTTCCTTGGGTCACAAAGTAAAGTCTGCACCACATCCCTCTGTGAGGCTTCAGATGACTCATTCCTACGCTGGTCACATCCCAGTGTCTGCCTCTCTCTGCCGTGTTCCCATCTCTTTCTCATTGCTTATTTTTTGATAATGTGTCCAAATGAACACTTTCACTGTGAACGTTTGAAAGAGACACTCACTGTCTTTCATTTACATGCTGATAAAAGTCATAAGCCATGAAATAGTTTAGTCATTTATCATCCATGTTTCCACCTTCCTGCAGGGACTCAAGTAAGCCTCCCAGGAAGAAATTTCAGGCAGTTTAGCCACCCCTAGGCAAGGGCAAAGCATCTCTCCTCTTTCTTTAACCCACATATGGACTGCCAACAGAGAGCATCACACTCACCAAACCATCTAAGAGAGAAAAAAGAAAAAGCAAGACAAGACTATGAAAAAAGTCCCTGGAAGAGGAAAAAGAGGGAAAAATAAAAGGAAAAAAGCCCCACCAACAGTAAATAAGAAAAGAAAAAGCAATTAAAATGAGTTAAAAAGAAGTTTTCCAAGGATGCTGCTGAATGAAGCTTTTGGGGCACTTGGATGCTGTGGTACAGAGCAGAGAGCTCAGGCCCTGTCGTGTGCTGCATCCCTTCAGTCCCATTTCTGTGCCATGATCAGCACTGCTGTCTCTCTCCCAGCTGCACCAGAACTAGGGGCAGTCAGAAACCAGAAAGCTGCAGGGTTTCAAAATTTGGTTTCATTCTGAATCATAAATAAAAGTGACCTGCACTGATTTTATTCTTTTTCATGGGGGCAAAAATTCAAACACTGAAGTCAAATTGCTTCCTTTGGCCTCATTAAATTAGACTTCATTTTGCATTTATGTAAAATAACAGTGTAATATAAAAGCTGCAGCAAAAAGGTAAGAACGGAATATTTCAACATAATTTGCAAATATTTTAATGAAATCCATTTGTACCAGTAAAAAAATTCAGTTTTGTCAAACCAGCATTTCCCCTCTGAAGAAAAAAAAATCCCTCTAATACAGCTCTGCCTTGTCTTTCCAGTGCATTCACCTATTGGTTAAAAGTAAGTGTTAAACAATCCAAAATATGTATCTGTCACGCTCCTCTTTTGATTTCCTTTCTGGAAGGAACAAGGCCCTCCAGTGATTTAGGAAGGCTTATGAACACCAGTAGAATTTTTTTCTGATGGAGACCAGCCTGAGGATTTTTCATCTCTGTGTCACACCAGGATTTAGGCTTCAGAGGCAAAAAAGAGAGTCAGTGAGAGAGGAAGAAGAGAGGGACCATAAAACAGCTGTGCTGGATGGTTGCAGATGAGTAAAGGTTGACTCCACTATTTAAAACCAAGCCAAGATAAATGTCAGGTATTTATAACATGATTGCTTGTCATCATTCTCTTATCAATATGTTGTGGGACTTAGGGGCCAGGCATCCCTTGCATTCACACATGAGAGAAGCAACACCACAGGCAGTAAGCAAGTGCCAGATCATTCAGGAATGTAAATATATTTCTGTCCCTCCATGGCTCATTTACCTTCTCCCTGGTGGTCTCTTCAGGTCAATATAATAGAATAATGCATGTCACTGAGCATTTATGAAACTCCAATAACTTGCTTAGGCCAGAAAATGAGGTTGTGCATTGTTTGATAATCCAGCAATTACTTATGATCCTGCTAGTTTCCTTTGGAAGAAACAATGATTTTGGGAGAGTCACTGCATGAACAAAGCATTCAAAATGCATTTATGAAGTGGATAATATTTTATAAGTAGTTCTGTAAATATATCCCTGGGCAAGGAGATTCAAATCAAGACTTAAACTAGGGAACACCTCCTTTGATGAAAAAAATATGTTCCTGAGAACAGTTGGAGCCATTTGCTGAGATAAATCAGATGCTATGCTCCACTTTTATGGGTTGCTAAACCCCAGAAATATATGGTATGTCTAGGATCTGTTGGCTGCATTCTTGTGCTATGAACACAGACATTGTAGTCCACTAACAAAGAAAAATGATGAACCCAGCAGGCAACTGCAAATATCTTCTTTTCTCATTCTTACTGATTAGAGCTGAGAGAAAACTGCTCTGGTGAAACCTCTGGAGATGTCTGATTTTTTCCTATATTAGGCATGAGCTGAAAGCAGCCTGGGTCTCCTATTGCCATTTTTACCTCTAGGAAGGGAAGTAAAGAAAATATCACAGACCTTTTTTTTATGGTAGAGCATTTTTAAGGCTCACTAGCTGTTACAAATACCTGGAAAGAATAATGGATTGTTAGGAATGTTGTCTCAAGAGACAAACTTAGAGACCACTGAGCCCCTCATGTCTCCAGCATCTCCAAGTTTATGATAAACACACCTTCTATTCTGGACTCTGTCAACTTATTAAAGGGAAGCTAAATTACTTATATTAACAATGATCAATGGGTTGCAAAAGCAACAGTAGAGGAAATATATTACATTGTCTTTCTTCCCTCCTCCCCTCCCATGCAGGATGGGTTTTCTCCACAAAAGCATTTCTCACAAACAATTGCACCTGAAGACTTTTAGCCAGGCAAGCCAGGGAGCCACGGGGACACAACCTGTTTGTAGGTAGAAATGATCAAGGATGAGGATGATGTGAGCAAGGAAATCCAGGTATAAATTAATAAATACAGAAAGCAGATCTCAAAACACATGTCAGGCATCACAAGTCTGTAATGAGGAGGCATCACAAAAGAATATCAACAACAAGATAACAACAGCTTTGCTGCTTTGCAACATCAGTTCAGGAGACAGAGAAAGGTCCACTTTCAAGCAACCCCAGAGAAGATGGGATGTGAATGAGCTGCCCAGTTCACATCTTGTCCCATTTTCCTGAAGCTTGTGTTTGTGTTTCTTGGGTGTGGTGGCTGCAAAGGTGAGGGACAGACTGTTGTACACTTAACTGGCTGCCAGAGAGACTCACAGTGTTTTCTTCTGGAGATGTTGTGTTTTCTCCCTCTATTGTTCTGCTTAGTCTGTGTTGCTATTTATGTTACAGTTGTTCTTCTGCTAATCAGTAAATGGCTTTGAAAATCTTCCAGTTGAATTATCAGCCAAAACTCAGTGTTGCTTTTGTTGGCAGCTGAGAGACGTCACAACATTGCATCACACTGGAGTGTTTAGCCTTCTATTCCCACTCCTTTTTTTCCCTTCACTTTTCTTTGGCCTGGATTAAAAGCACTGGTAAATATGTTATTAGGACTTATAGGACAATATTTCCATTGTGAAGTCTCCAGAACATATTCTATTTAATTTGTAATTTCACTTCTGAATTTTCAGACTATTTCTCTTAGCAATTCCTCTGACTCAGCCTCATGAGGAAGGGAATTTGTCTGTTTTTTTTTCTAAAGCCATTTTAGCCAGTTGAACTGTACACATGTTTAAAAAGAAATCAGTTTCTTCCTTCCCCTCCCATTCTACTTCAGCAGTGACACTGCTGCAGCCTTTTGCTGTGGAAATGTGCAATTTCCTGGTGAGTGATGTAATGGAAGGTACCACAGGGAAGCTCCAACACACATGCAGCGAGAAAATGCCTTCCTCCATTTTTGTGCCAAACACAGAAAAATCACATTTTTAATTAATGACATTTTGGGGTGGCTTAGGGGTGCTTTTAAAAGTAGTGCCAATTAAGTTAGAGAAAAATCCTGCAGTTATAGAACTCTGTTTGGCAGGTTGAGTTGAAGTCATTAGGGTAATTAAAGTTTTCAGAGAATATTCTAGTGCTAATGGCACCATGTAGGACCTGCCTGTTCCTCTGCAGGCCAAGAGACAGGGTGGAATGCACACAACAAACAGCATAAAGAATATAAATTCACACCTCTCTATTCATATAATTTCTTTCCTCCACCCACTCGACCCCACTTTTACAAACCAGCACAGATGTATCTTCTACCACCCCTTTTTACATCTTGCACGTTGAGTTAATGCTGATAGCTAAGAAAAACACTTCTAAAGGTCAGAGAAGTGGTGGGTTTTTTCCACCTACTGGAACAAGGAAACTTAAAAAACACTAAAGTGATCAATAGTAACAACAGCAAAGAGTAATAGGAGCAAACTGCATGCTCCAAAGAAAGATCAGGGCAAGGGGTGTGCTTTGGAGTGTGTCTAAAAGAGAAGAAAAAGAGCATTTTGTTGCGGTCATTACAGAAAATATAATTTTTTCAAAAGTCTCAGAAACCAGGGAAGGGAAGATCTCCACACTCTTCCCACAGTTCCTCCTTCTAGACTGGAAAGAAAGCAGCATTTGACACAGCTCTGAGGATGAGCTGTGTGCAGTTGTTCTCACATGGGTACAGCAACACCACCAAAAAGCCTGAAGCAGATGGCAGGCACGTGGGTGGGGAGTGGATTGCAGAGTTTCCAGGAGTAACAGGGGAGAACACTGGTTATTAGACCCACAAATGTGCAGGGACAGGGCTCCACCCGTGTTTACCCCCCTTTGCTGCACAAGCCCATGAGACACAAACCCTCTGGAGGGTATCAGCCAGTGGGAGGAGTGTGGTGGGACAACAATACCCTGAGATGATTAATAGCAGCATGCTGAGAGTTGCCATTTATATTTATTCTTCTCCTCTGTGTTCTGAATCATCTGACACACCAGAAATTGGGTACAGATTGTGCAGAGTTTGAAGTTCTTGTGACAGGGTGCTGCTCAGGTAGCCCAGGCCATGCTGGCCCTGGTGGAGAGCCCTGCAGGCCTGCTCTCCCTCCTCTTCTTTCAAAAAGAAGGACAGGGAAAGTGTGTCACTGCTCCTTCTCTGGACAGCTCCTGCAGGCTTTTGGAATGTGGAGACAGGGGGCTGACAAACATCCAAGCTGTGATTCAGCCTCAGGTCTGGAAGTCTGGAAGTGGGAAGACACACACACAGATCTCAAAGCTGGGAAATACCCCTGGATCCCACAGAAGAGGCATGAATCTGAATCTGAAATTAGCAGACAGATTAGTGAACCAGTAGTCCAGACAGCTTTTGAAAAGCCAGTGTTCTTCAAGAGCCTTTTCCACCAGTACCTTCATCAGAAATCTGTAGCACAGAGCAGCTTGGGACGCTCTACAGAGCCTGCTGGAGAAAGATGCATTTGGGGCAAAAGAGTGGCCTGCAGCAAGTCTAGCAAAAGGGGCATGGAATTACATTATTGTCTCCTTCTGCATTCACATTGTTGAGATATTTTCACACGAGCATAAAAACAGAGGCATCACACAGAGACCAGGAGTTGTATCAGAGGTAATGATCTGGTGGAACAACTGGCAAGGAGATCAAGTTGAGAACCTTAATTCCATTTTATCTCCTTGTTTTTCCATCCTCAATGTCTAAAGTATCCCATGTGGGGACAGTGTCAGTGCCATTCCCTGTCACTAGAGCCAGCAGGAGGTACTCAAAGACCCAAAGAATGGCATCACAGCTCTGCATACAATGTTCAGTGTTGTTGCACACACCCATGCTCAGATATCCACCCCTGAAAATAACACTGAGCACAAAGAAGAAGGTTAATCCAAGCATGTGCCAGCTCTCAGTGATGTGAGGCCACTCAGGGCAGGATCTGCACTACAAGGCCCTGGCTTCTCAGGACAGTGGGCTCAGGGTGGGCTACCCTTATTCTGGAGCCCAGAGTCATGTTCTGTAACATGAAATATCC
The DNA here is from genome assembly GCA_013400575.1 of Peucedramus taeniatus. Classification (NCBI taxonomy): domain Eukaryota; kingdom Metazoa; phylum Chordata; class Aves; order Passeriformes; family Fringillidae; genus Peucedramus; species Peucedramus taeniatus. Next base: position 400,694 of record WBNO01027059.1, on the reverse strand, counting down.
TCTATTTTTTTAACTTGCAGCACTTTTTCTCGATGAACTCCCACTTAGTACTGCAAATTCCTAACACCAGGAATTTGTCTGTTAACAAGTATTGGAGAAAGGCATCTCTGAGCCCCCACAGGCACACTGCTTCTGGTGGTGCCATTTCAGGAGATCCAGGGATATGTGCAATATACAGAACATTATTTCAGGAATGTCAACAGCAGCAGGGCCAAGAGGTCTCCTGAAACCACTTAGAAAAAAACAAAGGCAATCACTCATTTTCTCTCAGTGCTCATACCTAGGTTATATAACATGTTCTGGTCACCATTATTTTTGTCTTCCCATCCTATCCCCGTGGCAGATGGTTCACCTTGTGTTAATTTGATTCATAAGATTTCTGGGATAGAGAATGTATCTCGCTGTGCTTGCAGTGTGTACATCTGGCATTTCCTGGCTTTTGAGTGCTTGACTATGCAGCCTAAATAAATACATTTTTTGTACAGAAATATTTGTAATGCATTTGTATTGCTATATTTATATTAATAATGTATCATTAAACATTGGAGGAAAGAATTTGAAATGCAAAACAAAGAGAGAAGTGGATACGAAAAAATTACAATGCTGTAAAATGTTGAAAATTGCAATATATTCACAAGGTAACTGAATTAGGTTTTGCAGAACGACTTCTGCATACAGAACTTTTAATTTTCAAGTGTCTGACTTTGCAACTTGTTTCTTAACATAAATTTTTTGCATACTTCTGTTTTTAAATGTAATTCTCCATTTTTTCCCCTGGACTGGAAAATTAAGAAGAACAAATTATATGTAACTGTAGCTACCTGCTGTCCTTGTGAGAAGGACCTGAACTCCAGACACAGCCACAGAGGATGGGACTTGCCTCCAGACCCAGACCCCAAAATCTGGATGTTGCTGGAATAGCTGCCTACCAGTGAAACTCTTCCCTCTCCTGCCACTGTAGTCATTGGGGTCTACAGGACTTCCCTGAAATGGGATGTCTGGGGAATTCACAGCTCTCCAGGTCCTACTAAATGGCTCCCCAGTGGCAGTAACAGGAGCTGAGACATTCACTCCACCTGCAGGTACCTGTGCTGGGGAGAGGTGTGTTGAAGGGTCTGAAAATGGAGATAAAGAGGAGCCTCTGAATCTGCTCCCTAATCAGGGACTTCTGGTGCTGTATTACCCACTCTGGGGAACCCTGATTACTCTGCAGCCACCTCTCCAGAAGACTGTGGGTCTCCTGCTTTTCCTTCAGCCCCAGAGAGATCTGGGAGAGAAGAGAGTGTCTGAAATAGCACAAGGTGTCTTTGGACAGCAGAACTGAGTCCCAAGTGTCCCCTCCAGGCTGGGGAATGGATGGACCAGGAGTCCTTGGTCACCTTCTGGAGAGAGGAGGGTCCTGCAGTGTGGGGAGGGAGGAGGGGGAGCTCTGCTGTTTCACATGGTGCCCCAGGAAAGAAGGTATTCTGCTGCTGTGTGCAGGGTTCAGAATAATCTATGATTGTACAGGGAGGGGGAAGGCCCCTGGCCTGTCTCTCTTCTCATCACTGATTGCTTCAGCAGAGATACTGAGGCCTCCCAAGAGGAGTAAGATGAGTGGTTTTGCTACAGCCACAGCCTGGCAAGGAAGCAAGTCTTTCTCAAAGATTAAAATTAAGGGTGATATTTTGGGGACAATATACTTCTTCATAAAAACCTAGCAAGAATTTCACTCTTTCAGCCAAAAGGCTTTGCTGCTGTTGAAAATCCAGCTCCCCTCACCCCACAGCAAGACACTGAATATATGAAAGTTTCTGGTGAAACGTCATGAGGTCTTTTGTAATGGAAAGCATTAAGCAATGTAAAATGACAGGGCCCTTATCCCTTCCTCCTGAATTAATCAGAAAGTGGTTTAGGCTTTTAAGAGAGGATAATGAGGAGAGAGTTGCTTATCACAGACATGATGCCATTTGCAAAGGTGCCTGACAGGCAAATCATCTTGGAAGGGGTGAGTATTGCTGAGCCAAGCCCCTGTGCTGGTTTGTGTGATGCTCACTGAGCCTGGAATGCAAAATCAGCTGCTCTGATGGAAACCACAACCTGTGAACTATTTTCAGAAGACACTTACAAGATTTTGCTTTGCATTTATCAGTACAAAATGGAAAGCCCAAAGAAGATAGAAGGGACAATTGCTGTCTTGCAAAAATATAGCTCCATCCACATAAACCAGAAGTTCGGGTTTAGCAAGAACTAAAAAAATGGTTTAGAATTATTTTAAATGGGGCATCACATGATTTGATACAAGTCTGGCCCTGTCCTGAATTAGAATGTGCCAAGTTTGTCTATGGACATCCCTTCTTAGTCATGCTACAGGCATGTCTACAGCATCACAGTTTGATGCTCTGTCACGTGTCCTCTCGGCTGACGAGGACCTGCTGCCACATTCCCAAAATGTGCCCAGCTGACAGGTGGTCACTTCTATGACTGTGCCATCCAGGAACATATTCTGACACAGAGTCCTGCTTGTACCCTGTTTAACTGCAGATGACATGCTCACCTAGTCATGTTCAGCCTGGAGATGAGGCTTCAGTGAGATGTCACAGCCTCTCTATTAATGGCATCCTCAGCCAAATGTCACCCCAGCAGCTGAAAGCCTGACTTGTTCTGAAAGGGGATATTAGAACACAGCTTTTGCTTTCTCCAGGGTGCTAGGACTTTATCCCAGCTTCCTGCAATCAGAGGTTTTGTGTTTCCCTATGCTGCTTCCCAACTGCTGGGTTTAAGTGCTGCTAATGATAGCTTTTGGTGCCCTTGTTGCTGGGCATTTGCATCAGCAGCTGTGCAGGGGCTGGAACAGGCTCGTGGCTCTGCCATGGCAGTGGCAGAGCAGCCAGAGTCAGAGGGCTTGTCTTCCAAGCTTCCTCAGCATGCCAGCTGTGAATGGCTTTATTTTTCTTCATGTGTAGCCTCCACATGCTCAGGGCTAGAAAGCAGTTCAGAGGTGTTTGGGAAGTGGGCTGGACAGTGTGATCCAGCTGGAATGACCCATGAATCCATCTCTGTGTGATGCTGAACTCAGCTGGGGCTTAGGCCAAACAGTGAATGAGTCCACTCAGGCACCAGTATGAAGCTGAAGCAATAACCACTGCACATTTCTGCCTCTGTTATAAATAATTAATGTCTGACCCCTCAAAAAGTCTCTGGGAAAGTTCCTGCTGTTGTCTACCTTTCTACTTCTCAGCTGCCATATTTCAGACTTTGGAAGACAGGGCCATATTATAATGGACCAACTTTTTATACTCCCTATTAGCAAAAGGACACTGTGACCTCTGCAGAAAACTATTGGAGTGCTATAAAAAATTCAATAAACTTCACCATAAAATACGAATGGTTAAAAATTCACAGTTCTTTGTTTAAATATTTTGTTTTCAGCAGAGCACAGAGCTGCCCATAGTGTGCTCTTAAAATACAGTTAGGCAGAATATTATATCCTGATGGAAAACCATAACAGCAATAGAAGAAGAGCTGTGGTATGGAACCAAATCAAACCATGTATTTTGTAACAGCTCAAATGCACCTTGACTCTAACTGATTACTACATTACTGCTGTAGCTGCTGCATGGACATGCTGGGAATGTATAAAGAGTCACTCTCACTGTTACTCAAACCCTTTTCTCCGTGGAATGACAATTTCCCATTTTTCAATCTCCAACACTCCTTCCTTCCTGTTCAGATGTGCTTAATTATTCAGACCCATTTAACTATTTGTCCTACTGCAGTGTGATCCATACCTCAAAACTCAACACAGTAACTGTCATACCAAGAAAAAGATAATATGCCATCCAAGACACCCTCTTCTCAACTGGTCATCCCTTCATTTTCTAGTGGAAAATGCTTCTGCTTGGTTTAATCTTACCAGCAAGACAGAAGCTTTACTGTTTCAAAGTATTGGTTTTTTTTTTCCTGTAGCTACTGGGTACAGTATACAGCTATTTTTGTCTCCTATTTTGTTCTTGTCTTTTCCATGCATTTCTCCTAACAAGCTTAGAGCCATACTGGCTGCCATCATTTCTCTTTACTTTTGCTCCTATATAGTTGAAGGCTTTTTCTCTCCCCAGTCTTGCCATTCTCAGCCTGCTCAGAACCACCCCTCTAGTGGAAAGAAGAAAGCCCTTTCCAGGTATTTTGGCTTTTCTAGAAGAAAAAATATTGTACAGATTTTATTTTTTTTCCACAGTAAAAATAACTGACTTTTGGCTCTGTGCATAAATCAAGAGAAGGGTGGAGCAATGGCCATTTGTCTGGGTCTGCCTCTCTGGCCTCTTCCTCAGGGACTAGGCCAGAGGAACTGGTTGATGGCTCTGTGTTGCTCCCTAACTTTCTACATTTATATTTTCTTCCTACAGCTCCTCTGGAAAAAGATACTGCCTGAGGCCATGGCTTTTTAGCATCCTGAATTGTGCCTCCCCTGAGGCAGGGGGATTTCAGGGGCAACAGCTGGGTTAGGAGAGAATCTGAGGAGACTCCTGGTCCTCCCTCCACTCTGGCATAAACACACTGCTCTCCTTCTCCTCAGATTCATTTGCAGAGCTGTGCTATTTGTCTGGCAGAGGGAGGTCACTGAGCCTTTCAGATATTACCCAGTACTCCCTGAATAGAGTTATTGGCAGCACACAGATTTGAGAATTTGAGAAATTATGGGCATTTCTTGAGTTAGCCTCTGTAGACTCACCAAAACTGTCTGTAGAAGAGAAATATCCAGTAGGGAAATTTATTACAACCTTTTGCTGTCTGAACATTGATGCTATCAGGTTTTAAAGATGAGCAGCTGAGCATGCAACTCTCATCCATTCCCCTAAATCCTCCCTATGACTTTTGGACTATGAGGGTTTTTTTTCTTTCTCACTGGCTACAAATATTAGGACCCTGTTGTCCCTGTCTGCTGGAGACATGGGGAACAATTCTTCTGAATTCTTCACAGATAAAGTGCTGCTCTTCTCTAGACCATGGAAACAACCAGCACACATCAGGCAGAGGATGTATGATCATGACAATGGGGAATCCAGCAAATACATGGGGAATCCAGCAAATACAGGTCCCCATGGTCCCTGCAGCACAGGCACTGCTTTTTCTCCATGTTCCTGAGGGAGCAGGACAAAACTGGGAAAAGTGCAACTCTCTGCCTCTTTCCATGAGCACACAGACACACAAAATCCATGTCATGGGTAAGGGAAGAAGACACAGACCAAGCAACACCCATTCAGTGTAACCATGATGGACATATCTGACAATATACAAACCCTCTATCTGAGCCCTCCACATAGAGTTCAGCCAAATCCCCAAAGATTTTCAGCCATAAATCATTAACAAAACAGAATTTGTTTTTCTTAGCTTGAAAAGAAATGAAGGAATTGTCAAGAGTTTAGAAGACAGGAACTGAATGAGTTTTCAAGGTAAGATTTGGGTCAGATTAATCTTAAGACCAAGCTGTTTTCAGATAGGTTTAGTGTAGCAATGTGGGAAAACCACACTATTCAGTGCAAAGAAAGGAGGGGAGGAGATAGGAAGAAAGAAGGTGCAGTGGTGGGTATAGAGGATGGTGCAAACATTACTCTGTTTTCTAGGCATCCAGAAAAGTCTCATATTTCTGTAACATCCAGCTTCAAGTCACAGATACCTTTTGCCATTAACACAGACTTTTGCAGAAAGAAATAGGTATGTTTTCTATATAGACTAAGAAACAAGAGTTAAAAATAACTCAGAGTCAAATAATTCTGGAATTCAATAATTAAATTACACTTAGTACTTAAACCATACATTAATTTCAGAGCAGTGCCAGAACAGTAATTAATAGCTATCACAACAGCTGAAAGACTGTATAAATACTATCCTTTGTTTATAAATGTGAGAAAAAGGGAAGGGACAATAAGTGAAATGCCCAAGGTTACTGAGGAATTACAGGAGAAGCAAGATGAGAAAGTGGCTGTCTTTGAACATCATCTCCACTGGGGAGCAAAATGGGCTGTTCTTGGCTCCATTGAAAGGTGAGCACAGACCACCACCAGTGGGGAATGGGGGAATATTCCACTACTGCTGGCTGCTTTAAACAGCTGCAGGAATGGTGGGCAATGACAGGGAGGATTCTTTGCCCCCCCAGTCCCAGGGTCAGATAATAACCCCATGCATCACCCCTCTGCAAAGGAAGTATGGTTCAGTTACCAGCAACTCAGGGCAGAGCTGGAATCAATTAGCCCTACATTAAAAACTACTTTTTTTAGAAAAAAAATCTATGTTAAACATTAATACTAGGAAGTAAGTTAACTATTACACAAGAGCAGAACATAGTACAAAAGGACTTTATACACACAGGCAAGTTTGTGAACATAAAGTAAAATCCAGGTCCCACTGAAGTCAGTAGGATCAAGATTTTATCTGCTTGGCTTTAATGAATTTAGTAATTTGTCCACAGATTCTTAGCCTGTAGAGGACACCATATGGTTCACCACTCTTGTTATTAAAGCACAGAGACAAGGAAAATGATGGAGGACTTCCATTTCCTAGCATAGGTTAGCAATAATACAATACTTCCATCACCCTGCAAGGAGGTGACATAAGTGCTTCACTAGCCATCCTTGCTAAGTCATATATTTCTCCTTCAGCACTGCTCTCAGAACTGTTATGGCAGTATTTATACTCTGCCAGAATCACTTCTCTGTGAGTAAAAAATGGTTATACAAGCAGACAGCACAGCAGCTACATGTAACTGTGTGCTCCTCTTCACATGCACACCCAATATTTTGTTTTCAAAGGCTGAAATGGGGCATCTCTGGCAGGTGTCTGCCCTCACATGAACAGGCTGGTGGCCCCAACAACCAAAGCAGAAGCTGTGCAGACAGAGCCTGGCTGTAATTGGGTTTTCTAATTTTAAAGCCATGCTACATTACCACTGGTCAAATTCTTCAGGGCGCTGAAATCGATCTCTGCAGTAAAGCTGCACCCACGGATGCTGCCCATGTGATCCTGTTTAAATTGGAGCACCACAGAAAAGATAAACTATTGTGATTTCTTTTATTCTGCTCTCCAAAACAGATATTTTCCAGCCTGGTGGGTTGATAGGAGAGGAAAGCAGAATAATCCTTGACTGTCTTAACTGTGTCAGCAGAAGCCTCTGGTGCAGTCCAGCTACACTGGCGAGAGTTCGTGTTTTCTGGGATAGTTTGGCTTGCTCACAAAATATAGCTTTTCTTTCTTTAGGAGCACAAAGAGCATAAATGGTGATACAGCTACACAGCCAATAACAAACTGTGTTGTTCAAATCACTGTACTTGCACTACTGTGCAAGAAAAGTCCTTCTAGGGACAGCACAGCTTCCGACTGCCACGCACCAGCTTTGAGAAACTTGAGCAACTGCTTTAAAGTGTGACCAGATCCAGCTGTCACTCACTCCCAGTTGCAAAGGTTATCACCCCCTTAGCAATGTGAGGTGAAGGAAATGTCACCTCTTCTTTGGTGGCTCTGAATTTTGATCCATGGCATTAGTTGAAGGCTTTAATGTGCAGGATTGGGAATGGAAGTGGGTGAACGTCTCCTTCTGCTGACTCTTTAAAGGTTGTGACTCTGAACAGAGGGACAGAGCACACAGCTGGAGGCAATAACAAACTGCTACAGCAAGGGTTACCATCTGACAAAACCCTTTGTAATGAAATTGAGAAATACAATGTTAATATCATCTGCTGAAGCACCAAAAAACAGGGAGAATATGTGGTAAATTTTCTCTGTGGTCCAGCACTGCCCCAGGACTTCTGTGGCTGAAACCAGGACTCAAACCTGGTGCTTTCTCTTTGGTGTTTTCCCTTTTCAGTCAGTCTCTAGCAAGGGAGGGGTGATGTTTTTTCAAGCTTTCCTGTGCTTGCTCTTAAGGAGATCTGCAGACTTGGGGCTTTTCTGGTGCTCACCTGTGTGAGCAGGAACAGCACAACCCTGGGACCTGTTCTGATAGACACCTGGACAGGAAAAGAATGTCTCTGATCACCCTGACCAGTCTCTGGCTGGAAGGTGAGAGTGATGGAGCCAGAAGCAGAAGGGGCAAGAGCAAAATTGCACCAGTTAAGGGCAGTCAGTGCCTTGTCCCAAAACATCCTGAGTCCTGCTCAGTGACTACTTTTGTTATTACTGACATATTGCAGGGAACAGAGCCTCCTGCTGCTTCCCAGATGAGACTCACACTCCCTCTTGCTAACTTTGCTGCTGAGCCCCGTGAGCTTTGGGATCTAGACCCCTTTAAGATTGCAGAGAGATCCCCTGCCAACAGGAGGGACAGAGGATTCCTCTCACTCCCTCCCTGGCTCCCCTCCATGCTGAGGTTGGCATGCTCTCATATCAGACAAAACCAGATCTTCTTGGGCTGAGGAAAGCACAGAGCCAGAGCTGTTTTCATTCAAGGCACATTTTCCACCCCCTAGTCTTATTATATGGTGAGATGGAAGATGAAGAAAAAGATGAGCTAATGCCATTGCCTTTTCTTTAAAAAGCTGATGATGCTCCTCAGAAAAGCAGTACCTCTGGTGGAATGAGTCATCCAGCATTTCCTACTCATTTTTTAAATTTTCAATGGAGAGAAAGAGAGATGTTCAATCAAAGATGCTGAATTAATATCTAGAAGCTTCTGGGGATGCCTTCTGCCCTCTCTAAATGGTAGAGAGAATTTTCTTTAGGAAGGCTGGAATAAATGTTTCTATACCATGGGCTAGAGACTCAAGAAGCAGGCTGGTGCTGACCTAAATTAGATCATAAAATCATAAAATATTCTGAGTTGGAAGAGACCCACAAGGACCATCAAACCAGCTCCTGGCCCCACACAGGACAGCTCCAAGAACCCCACCCTGTGCCTGACAGTGCTGTCCAAACACTTCTTGATCTCTGTCAGGCTTGGAGCTTTGACCACTACCCTGGGGAGGCTGTGCCAGTGCCCAGCCATGCTCTGGATGAAGAACCTGAGATCTGGGTGCTTCTTTATGCCTGGACAATGCCCACTCTGGAAGTCCCAGTGTAGGAGTGCATCCATGGTGCTCCAGCCACTGACTGGACCCCAGCTCATGGCATCAGCCCAGGGCAGACTCAAAGTCCTGTGGTAAGGGTGAGGAATTCTGGCTGCCAGATCACCCCTCTGCTTCCAGGTTCTGCCTCTGCTACTCCTCCTCACGGGCTGATGTGAACAAAGCCAAAATGAGGTGGCATTTATCAGGCCTTTTGCTGCCTTCCCTTGTGGCTCATCCTGCTCCTTTTCTCCTTTCTCTCTTACCACTGTTTTCCTTCTTGCTCTTCCTCCCACTCAGCAAGCTGCTTGCTTTCCAAGGATAGCTTTGCCCTGAAGGTCAGAGCTGCTGCTAGCAGCTGTTTTATTTCTTATTAGTATTTGAGGAGTTCCCTCCCTGCCTCCCAGGTCTGCCTGCAATCCCTGCAATGACATATTTATAAAATATCTGCACCTCCAGTCTAATGACACAAACTAGATTTCAAGGCTATTGAACTAACAGGGTATCTTAGCAACAACTATTTATTTTAATAACAGTATTCCCAGCCATGTTAAACAAGCCCCTACTTCAATAGTCAGAACACCCTAGAACATTTTATTTTTTACCACAACCCACCTTCTGTTGGCTCATCTTCACTTTAAAGAGTTACTAAAATCAATGCCATTGTCCCAGAGAGGTTGTCCTCAGTGACTTCCCAACATTTCAGAACAGCACCCAAAAGAAGCAGGTCACTGCACTCCTGCTAACCACCCACACAGGTTTGATGTGGGGGCTTTCCTCTCACTATCTGCTGGAAATTTCTTCTTGTTGGTGGTGTTGGTCTGCTCAGAGGAGTTGCAGAACTGATTTCTTGCATTGTTTGTTTACTGCATATCTGAAGGCTGCAACACTCCAGCTACTCCCCCAGCAAGGACCCCCAGGCTGATCCCTGCTCAGGTCACAGTCGATCCTTGGCTCACATCCTGTCCTTGAAGCTGTCCGGACAAGTGACAAGGGATGTCAGCAACAAGTGACATCCCAGCAGACTTCCCTGCTACTGCTCACCCATGCTGCTCACCCAGCTTGCCATGAGAGGCTTTACCATCCATTTCCTCTGGCCCTAATTAGGATTCCAGGAAGGATTTTTCTTTAAAAGAAATTTCCAATTTCCTCTCGAAAATTAGCTGTAGTGGAAACATTCACATATCAGAAATAATGGCTAACATAACCACCTAGCTTTACTGTTTTATTGTCATTGTACATTTTGCAATTACCTTTTCCTCTCCCCTGCTAGCTAAGCCAAGAGTCTGACTGTGACATCAAACCATAATTTGTATGGTCATCGTTATAAATTTATGAAAGCAAGTAATAGTTTGTCTTATGGAATAAAATAACACAGCATGAAATTAGAGTAGCTTATCTTCATATTCCTTGGACAGCACATTGTTGCTCCCTGATGGGTTGAAAGCTCTTTCTTTTGATAAACTCACTAGTATCTGCCTTTGTACTCTCCTAGTGAGATATTTTAGTGACAGAAACATCCAGAAACGTTTTCTCAGCATCTCCCTATGGAGGACAAATCCAGCCCTTCTTGTCCCCAGCACTCACTGAGGTTCAGTTTTGTTTCAGGAAGGGAATACCATGGTCATCAGAAAACACAGCCTCTCCTAGTGCACATTTACCTGGGGATTGTTGAGCAATACTCTCTCCAGTTCTCTTTATTTTTCCATACTGCCTCCTGTTAATTTGTGTGTCAGCAGCAGTGAATCAAGTGGCATCTGAGCAGTTCTACTCCAGGGATTCAGCACAATCCAGCCTGGACCACAGGGCCCTTTCCTGGCCCCTGGGTATGGTCCAGCACAAGCCAGAGTGCATTTGCTCAGCTCTGAGACACAGCTGCAGGTTCCTCACTGAATTGCTCCACTTCCAGGCTGACTTTAGTCCAAGTATTTTCTCTCTTCCACCTGCCACCCTCCTCCCCCAGTTACAAATGAATGTTTGTGTACAGCTCAAGGAGAAACACCTTTCACAGCTTCATAAAAATAAATGATGTCAGCTTTCTGCTGAGTTAGTCAGGAAGTTCTGCTGAGGACAAAAGCTGCTCTAAAGCTGCCATCATGCAGTATTTAGCAATCCCACCTGTGCCAGAGGGTGGACCTGCTATCCCACAAACTGTGTGCAAGGACAGGGGAACTGGTACTGACACCCATCTCCCTGGAACAGCCACAGGACTTTAAAGAAATGTTATGGCAAGAATCACAGTTTACTCCTGGATTGCTGAGAACTACTTATGTTGAAAAAGGAATATTGCTCACCTCTCTCATTCTTGCTTGGTAAGGGTCGAAGTCCAGATCAAACAGGTCTGTGCTGCTCCCCAGACAAGTGAAAGGAGTGTTTTGGATTGGATGCCAGACACTTGTGGTCTGAAAACAACTCTTTTTCTGATTCTCTCAGCATAACTTCATTAGTGACAAGGACTGAGAGTGAAAGTGACAGCCTCATCATTTGATTTGATTGCTTATTGTGTTAATTTGGTATGGAAGCACTTTGAAGCTATTAATCTATTGATTCATTTTTACTTCAGAACATAATTTGATTACTCTATTTTTTGCATTTCTATTAGCTTTGTAAATAAACCAAGTAGCATGCTTGCTTTCAATTTATGTTTGCTCTATTATTCAGTTTGATAAATTATATAAAAAAGGCCACTGAGCTGGTTAGGTTAGACCATTCCAAAGACAAGCCTGCTTAACATGGCAAAGGCAAGTCTATCCATGTAGCTCCTCTTCCACATTATCCATGTACAACATCTACAGCTTTACTCTGTCCAGCAGCACAACCCACTCCCCTATTCATAAAGCACAGCTGGCTCCTCCAAATGCATCACAGTTCTATTTTCTGATGTGTGAGCCACATTTTTTGCAGCTGCATTAACCAACCTTTGCCAATGTCCCTCTGAGCCAGTACCAGCCCAGAAACACACTCCAGTTTTTCTAGGTGGAGTTTTTCTCCCCTTTCACCCACAGTAGCTGCTCATAGAGATGCACATACAGCCTTATAAATTGGGGCAACCTGAATTCATAAAAGCAGGCAAGCTGTTGGTGTTTTGGGCTGTTTTTAGCACTGCTGCTCAGCTGAAGCAGGAGAAATGGATGCAGGCTAAGCATTTAACTTGCTGCTCTCCAAACACAAAGCACTTTTCACCATTGCCAAGGTTTTCACTTCCAATCTCAGATTCTAAGAGAATCTGACACCTGTTGCAATGCAACACCTCTTGGACTAAATTTGCTTTTTATGGGTCTCAAAAGAGGAGATGCCTTGAAAGCTATTGTGTTGAGTGCTGCTTCATAAACTGGCCTAAATTTAGGTTTTGTTATTTACAGCTAGAGCAGCAATGCATTTCAAAGTGCTGGTTGGATTGTAGCTAGGAAATTGATGAGCGATCTGACCTTTAAAAATGTGACTTCTTTGTCTAATGAAAGTATAGTCACCTATTCTTCCTCTCTCCTGTGAAGGCCAACCTTCACCCTCTGGGCTTTGCAACATCATCACCCTCAGTATGGCCTGGGAGAATGAAATAAACTTCCCTCTAGAGACTACCAGTTTTTCTTGATCATGGGCACTGGCAGTGAGTCATCAATTAGATAATCAGTTAAGTATAAAGCTGGAAATTAGCTGGGAAAATGGTGGAGAAAGAGCCCATCAAATATTTGTGCCTAAGCAGACAGAGATCCTGCTCAGCCAGGCTTAAATCCATTTGTGTTTAATCAAACATTTGAGTGGCCACTGTTTGTTCACAGGGAAGTGTGGAGAGGGGCTGTTCATCAGTGCTTGTACATGGACAAATCCACACTGCAGGAACTGGTACCAGCCTGGTTTAACCCTCACTGTGTGGGCAGGGGGTGTTTGGGAGAGTGTGAGGAAGCACAGAGAGATCAGGGAACAAAGCAGGCAACACTTTCAGTCCAGACCCACGTGATGGATGCCTGGTGGTGGTGAGGAAGAGGAGGAATCCTTGAGAAGTGGTGAAGTCCTTGACCAGAATCAAGGTGCTTGTGGTCCTGAGCAGGAGCACAGGATGAGATGCCTGAGCAGGAGCTGGGAGGGTGCAGCTGAGTAAAACTCTTTATGTGCATTGCCCCACTCCAGCTGTGACCCTAAAGATCACTGAGATGGATTTGTTTGGTTGGGAGAGGGAGACACTGATAACTATTTAGTACATGGTTCAAAGCCTGACTCCTGTCTGGATGAAATGGACAGCTACCAGCCCTGCTGTCCAGAGATAAGTGTGGAAAGAGAATTGGGTATCTTGGCAAGATTTCTGCTGGAGCTGAATTCAAACTGCAAAGTAATTCATCACTTGCAACTCTTCAATCCTTATTATCCTCTTTGCTATCTTGAACCAAAGTCCTCAGTCTTCTGGAGTTCAGTTCTTATTTTAACTGAGATATTTTTCCTGAAGAGCAACTCTCCAATTTAGGGGCAGGCAATAAATTAATAAAAAGATAGGTATAAATCATCACTCACGACTTGGAATAGCTCTGCAATTATTCAGGTCTATAAGGCTTAGCTAATGTTTCTAATGTAATATTCTGCCATGAGATTTAATTTGCCTCATATGAGTCATTTAGTAACCTAAGCATAGATGCAGAACTGACAAATATCTATTAAACCAGTATGTCCAGATACAATGGGGTGGATTTGTCCATCACTAGGTATTATGGCAACACTAAACAGATGATTTTGGATAGATAGCCTCAGCTGTAAACTCTATTTAATTATGTGTTTGTTATTCTCTTATTGTTATCTATCTTCCATTGAGCCATGTGCATCAAGAGCTCTCTCACATGAGATTTCTGGGCACAAACAACTAATTTACATTAAGTGGTTTTCTTAGTCATCTGCCTGTTATGTTCCCATCTGGATATAATTCCACACCATGGACTGGGCCTTTTTCTGTGGATTGGAAGTGGCTTGTCGTCACTCTGGGAGCTCATGACTGAGGTGTAAGATACCACTGAGGTCACAAAAACCCCAGAAGGTTATAGCAACAATTCCCACACCTCCAGTTATTTTAATACTGAATTGTCTGTGACATTCCCTGCACACCTCCATGTCCTGTTGTTTGAGTGTGCTAGAAATGATGTTGCACTTTTCATAAGATAATAGCAATTAGCAGAACTGTGGTTGGTGGTTATTTTAGGCAGCATGGTCTCTGATGTTTGCCTTCAGTTTTCTTCTCAGCACTTGTCATGGTGGACCTGAACATGATATTCTTCTTGGTCACAAGGTCCTTGACTATAAAACTGATTAAAACTGGCTTCAGTCCAAAGTAACTTGTCATAAAAAAAAGCTCTTTCAAGCAAAATCAGTGGGAAAGCACCTACTGGTTAAAGAGAAAAATGTAAATGGAATTGAAAAGCAAAATCTAAGAGAGGAGGGTATTCAGTCAAGACCTGACACTCTCTGTGCTTGATCTGTGCTTCACCACCTTTCTCTAGATAGGAAAAAGTGATGCACTTCTTGCTGCACCTGCACATTACCCAGGCAGATTAAATTCCTCAATAAAAAATGAAATGTGAGGCTGTACACTTTCAGAGCTAAGCCTCATTTTTAAAATTCAAACTCCTCACATCTTCAGGCAAAATAGCATGCAGTATTTAATCTACAGACTTCCTATTCCCGTGTTTTGAATGAATATTAACCATGAACAATTCTACTGGAAGAAAACTGAACATCAGTGTTGCAGAATACACTCCTGGATGTCTACAGGTTTCTGAAGAGACTATCAGCATTCCCTGTTCTTGTTTTATTGTGCCTAACTAGAGGAAACTACCAAAAAATCAGACAAGCCTGGCACCATACAGCCTTAAAGTTCCCTTGTAATCTACCTTCCAGACTTAATTTCTCTCTGCCCTCTTTCTACTGCACTTTGGAATAAAACAGGGCTTTAATAAGTGTGGATTACAAAATGCCCTGATCCCATCCTGCTTAGATTGCATGAATGGCCTATTGCTAGACTGTTCCCAACTTGACCCTCATTCTGCATCCAAATTCAATGATACAGCCATTCATCAGCTTGATTTTGGCAGTGTTATACATGCCCTCTGAAACATTATTTTTGGCAGGCTCTCAAAGCAGGAGTGACTTTCAGCATACAAATCTCATTTGCTGCATCATCTCCTTCATGATCCTTGATCAGCAGGAGCTCAGGACCTCGGCTGACTAGCACAAAGCCAAAAATAGTGTGTTTGTCAGTGCAAGTCTGAATAACCATTAATATGTAGCCTCAGTGACAGCAGTTGGTGTGTGCATCTGTGCTGCTGGTTGTTGGAATGTGCACTGAGACTGGTTTTCTCCACCTGTGTTCATGTGAGCTGGTCAGCAGGAGGAAGGTGCCCTAAAAGCACTTGCATCTGGTCCCTAAATTAAGCAAATGTTGCAGTAAGTTTATTTGTCCCACCAAGAACTGTCTGGAGATGGTAACCACAAGGAGCAGGCCCCTAAATCAGGGCATTTTTCTTGGTTAGAGAAGCAGTAGCCATGATTCTGTGTATTTTTTAAGCTTTGGAAAATTTTAGAAGCATTTCTATTCTTTTTGATGGCCTGGAGCTCAATATTAGTTACCCCTGTGCTACCAGTGGGGAAAAGGCAGCACAGGACAAGCCTGGGGATCTCCCTGACACTCAGATTTTCTTCTTGGAGGACCAGCTCTCAGGCCTTTTCTAAGATTGCTGGATCTCAGCTCTTTAAGTTCTCAAAGCCTCCAGCAGAAAGCACAAGGTGCCCTGTGACCCCTGTGTGGGTGTCCCTGCAGCAGCTCTTTGGGAAAGCAGTGGGAAGTACTTGATTGCAGCAGTGCCTTATATAACCCAGCAATACCCCCACACCTGATCCCCCTGTGACTGAAGAAATGGTGTGGGGAGCTGCTCAAGTCCACTGAGGCACAAGAGACACCACTGCACCCCAAACACCCCTTTTCAGACACTCCTGCAGGGAAAAAGCTGGAGGAGCTGCCTGGACACTGGCACTGTCCTTTGCTCTCTCAGAGGGAAACCTCAGGACAAGAAGTGATTCAGCAGAAGATGATGCAGTGCAGGAGGGATTTGCTTGGCAGAGACCCCACTGCAGGTCTAAAACTGCTGCTCTACAGCACCTCTTTCACTGGAAATGAGTAAAACCAAAACCTTTGCCTCTCACAGAAAGCAGATACAAAACATGAAGCCACCTTAGGTGATATCCCAACCTAGCAAGCCTCCACAGCAGTAGCCCAGAGCTCTGTCCTTTCAGCCAGGCTGGAGTCCTTGTGCTCCTCAGTGCTGGGAGCTGAACCCAGCCCTTGCCAGAGCAGGTCTTTGTGCCCTTTAAATGACAGAAAAAACAAACACTCAGACTGCAAGTGTGATTCTTCACTGAGTTGTGCATATTTCATGCCAGTAAATAACTGTAGTAAAATCTATGTTCTAAGCCAGTAAAATCTATTTTGTGATGATGAAGGGATCAGGCTCAGGAAAATGTATGCAGAAATTAAACAAGTAAAACAGAGCAAACAGCTCTGTCCTATCAAGGTAATTTATATCCTGTTAACCACAAGGAAAAAAAAAAACAACCCAACATGCTCAAGAGACATCTGGAAATGAAAATTAACTAAAACCAGACTAACGACATAAACAAGGGAGAAATACAGCCTCCAGCTCTGTGTAGCTGAGCCTGATGTATATCACAAACTAGATTGATTGGGATTTTTGTTTTTAAAAGAACACCACAAATCAGGGAGGAAGTTTTCCATTTAAAGCCATAACTTCTCAATTCAGACATTTGTGAGGGCATAAAAGACAGAAGCACAGAGGAAAAAAAATCATCTGCTAAGAGTTCTACATGAATGTTGGCCCCAGAACTGACTGAATAACAATAACCATTATCTGAGAATCTTTTTGGTTGCCAAAATTCACAAATAATATTATTTATAATCTGGTGTATGAACACCTTCAGATTTAACTGAATTTTAAAAATACATACTAGCACATACACACAAAAATTTTGAAAAAATAGTTTTAATTTTAATTTTAATTTAAGAAATTACCATTAAGGAAGCACATTGGTTCCCTGTTGCAATATTGTCTTACATTAAGGGCATTTGCTTCTTGTGAAAAAAATTTTTGGGTTTGGTGCATTTCCTCTACATGTGTGAAAAGGCTGTACATGCTACATAGCTGAAGAAAATCTGGGCATGCTTTTCACATCATCACTGACCTTGACTATTCTCTTGCCTATCTAGCTATGAAATCTTGATCCAAACTGCAGTGGGATCTGCCATCTGTTTGATTCCCCTGCAGATCTGGGCAGAGCAGTTTTATGATCTGTTTCCATGTCTGTAATAGAATTTTTATAAAGGTGGCAAATGATGCTACTTAAAACACTGGGGGGATGTTGGCTTATTTTTTATTTTCAGTATTGGAAAAAATATCATTATGGAGCTTTCATTCGCTCATACTACCCCCAAGACCCCACCTAAACAAACATTTGCTAAAATAATGGTAAGCTCAGCAAAGCAGAAAGGTTCAGGTTTTGAATTATATACCATTAGATCTTAAAAAATACTGCCTGCCAAAACCAGAGTCCACATCATTTTCAAGCACACAAGTAATTTTCAAATACCAGGCTAGTTTTGCAGTGCTGACAGACTAAAATGATCTCCTGCTTTACTTAGAAGTTGACCCAATTTGACCGAAAAATTTTCAGGAGAAAGCAAATGTAGAACTTTGTATTTTATTTGATACTACTTTACTGACTACAGCAAAGCTCTGAAGGTCAGTGATGTATCCAGGCACTAAGTACCAAATCCTGCATCAAAACACATCCCAGAAAGGTGTGCCTGGTTCTTTTACTCCTGCATGGAAATGGTGAAGTCTTTCCTTATGCTACTCCTTCCCTGGTGCACCCACCCTGTGTCTTCATTGTCCTGCTCCTGCCCAGGAATAATACCATGTCAGTAATTCAGAAGGATGACAGAGGCCCTTGCTGTGCTTGTGAAGCCACCAGAACCCAGTAAAAGGCAGTTTACAGTCCAGTTTGGTTTTGTGGGACTTGTGCAGTCCTTGTAGCTCCTTTCCTTGAGTAGATCATGGAACTGCCCCATGACAACCTCCCTAAATGTGGTCTGAGGGATAAAAGATCCTGTGCAGGTCTGCAGGCTGGGCTGGGCTTGGAGAGGACTGTAAAAGGCAAGGTGGAAGGAAAACACTGAAATGGAAAAAGAGGAGAGTCAGAGAGACTGAATTTTCTAAAGCCTGTAGGTTCTCAGGCACCAAAGTGATGAGGAAGAGACTTGCTGAGTTCTTCTTCCCACAGGGGATGTTCCTCACAACGTTCCACACGTTGACACTGGGACACCTGCAGTGACCCCCAGGGACTGAGGGCACACTTTGAGTCCTTCATCAGTGAGGCCAGCATGACAGCAAGAAAATATGGGATGTTCTGGTGCTGACCTGTGGTTCTTGGGTCAGAAGCTCCAGGAAGAGCTGGACAATGTAGGGGGTTCTTCAGAGATTGTTTCCACAGTGTGTGAGGTTTATGCAGCCCTGTTTTTATGTTTTCTTTTGCTATATGAAATTGAGTATTGAATACAAGTGACATCATTAAGAATATGTCAAATTAGTCAATAAACTATTTATCTCAGTTCCTAATGCAGGTATATTTCTGGGGGTTCTCCAGAAAAAGAAGAAATTTTAACAAATGCATATAATTTAGGAGAAATGTGGACATCACAGATTTCAAAGGCAATAAATCAATAAAAATTTTATCAGCCTCCACTATGCATCCTTAAAAAGGGAAGCCCTAGTTGGTTCCCTGTTAGTTAAAAATCAGACTGTATCTCCAGTCTGAGCCTGGATGCAGCAGGCCCAGTGTGACAGGAGGAGATAGGAGATAGAGGAGAGAGGAGAGAGGAGA
>WBNO01027059.1:255145-373746 GCA_013400575.1 Peucedramus taeniatus | reverse complement strand
CGGGGGATGCCGCCGCAGCCCCCCGGTACCTGCGCGCAGCGGGGCTGCCCTCGCCCCGGCCGCGGTACCCGCCGCGCTGCCCGCGTTTCGTAACCGGGCTCAGGCTCCCGCAAACCATTTTCCTGACCCAGATGCATTAATTGAGTTGCCGCGATTGCCTGACGGGCAGCCCGGCCGTGTTTTTCAGGCGACCCCGAGCGCTGGAGGTTTTCGCAGCGCCCCGGCCTGTTAGTCAGCAGATCCCCGGCAGGAGCCGCGTATCGCGGCGGCGATCGGCAGGTTAAAGACCTTTTAATGGCACACGGTGACAACACACGATAATGGCCCCGCTGTGTGCAGTTAGAGACCTGCTCCGCACATCATCGACACGGCGCACTGAGGCGCATTTGTCACTCCCAGCCGGGGGAGCTGGTTCTGCTCTGTCGGTTTGGTGGCTCTGCGCTGAGGAGAGTGTCTGTGAAACACACTGACTCAAACCTTCGTCTTTCTGCTTAAAAAGGCATTCTAAACAAATATTTGCTTATTCATGGCAATAACGTTTGACATCCTTACAGTGAACATAGGACTTCAGCTGTTTCAACTTTAACTTCATAGGCTTTCTTTTTTTTTTTTTTAAGCATAACCAAAAGACATTTTGCTTATCCATACTTATGGCAATACCTCGGTGTTATTGTACTTATACCCCCCTCACCCCGATATTTAACATATTCCCCCTCCCCGATATTTAACATATTCCACCCACCCCACCCTCGCTTCTTTTTTAATAATTTTGGTGGCAGCAGATGTGTCTGATGATTGAAATGCATAGAAAGCCAGAATAATCTGTTGGGTTTTTTGTTGGCAAGTAGATTCTTCAGATTAGTCTCAAAGAGGTAGGTGGCTAAGTTTATATACTTACCACAGTTTCAAGATTCATCCTTTCCAGCCCTCAGTTCTCAGCAGATCTGTAAGAAACCCCTCTTCATCCTGTGATGAGAGAACAACTGCAGGAGCTCAGGCGAATTCATGGCATCTTTTGAAATTGTGTCTTTTTTTTTTTTAAGCGATCGTTGTATCTGCTGCAGCCCGAATAAACAGAGGACTTAGATCAGCATGCCCGTTGAGCTAGCACATTTCACCGACACTAATCTCATTTAAAAAGAGAGAATTGTACCCTGAGCCAAGCAGCTGGCTGAGGCCATTTGTGCTGTAGGCTGTCAGGATGCCAGGCCAGGTTGGAGCTGGGACCTCGTGGGGTAAATAACACAGCTGAGCTCGGGCTTGGGCTCCAGCAACGGGGCTGTGCTGCTGGGATGCTCTGCTGTGAATTCTTTTCTTCTGAACTGTGGGTCAGGCTCCTGTGTCTCCTGATCTTCTCCAAGGGCATGGCCCACTCTTCCAGTTACTTAACATTCGACGGCTGCCAGAGTCTCTGTTTGTCCTCTTCCTTGAGCCTGGAAAATGAGGAAGAAATCAATGGTTGGAGACAGAATCCTGCAGCCATGATCAAAGGAGAATGAAGAATCATGCTTGCTGTTGCATCTGGTTTCTCAAGGCACCAGCCTAGGGACACCTATGCAGGTCTCAGTGGGAGAAGACAGCAAAGGGTTCATAAAGGTCCAGAACATTTGACAGCAGATTCTAAGTCTTTATCAGTTCTTCTGTGCTAAAAGGAAGAACAAAAACTAATTAATGTTTTTGTCCCCTTTCTGGGCTCTGAATCCATTTTGAATAAATTGGAGCAGGATGCCATGAAGAGAGCAAAAACATGGTGTGCGCTGGCTGTATGCTCATTTTCTTTTTTTCAGTCAAGTTTGAGAGCTGAGGGATGCATGGACTTCCCTCAACCCTCCCTCCAGTATTTTCTGGGGTGATTTTTGTACTCTTAGAAGCTGCTGGCTCCAGAGTCAGTGTAACTCAACTTGAGTTCTTGTGAATTCTCAGAACTGAAAATATGGGAAGGATTCTACTGGAGGAACTATTTAAATTTTTTTTTCTTGGACTGAGCTAAATACCAGAAGGAAACCATGCCAGCACCACAAATGGCTGGTTTGTAAATTTTTATTCTGACGGCTTTCCCACATTTTTTGGAGAGGTTGTAAGCTGATTTCTGAAGGAGAAAGCTCTGTGTTGCTTAGCTGCCGTTTGTATGGGTTTTCTCCCTAGCTGTGGGAATGGAATTGTGATACAACACAGGGCAGGAACTCATCCTGTGACAGGCTGATGTGTGGTGGTAACCCTTTGCCTCTTGGGTCAGGTGGTTACAGATGTGAGGAGTGGGGAGAAGATGCTTCTTTGCATCCAGTGAGCTGTTCTGCACCATCATTAAGGACTTCTGTGTGTTTCACATTGTTTATAAAACAAGAAAGTCTGTGTACGCAGCGTGTTCCCACAACAAGTGATTTTTGACAGGGTTAAATATGAATTGCATTTCTATCTGTGGGACAGATGTGTATAGGTGAAGGCTTTTAGTATAAGCATTTAAATGAGGCTGCACAAATTTCATGGGATCTGTAGGACCATAATGGGGAGACACAGTTCATTCAAATTTCATACTGCGTAGCTTGTTCCTTTCCAAATAGGTTTTGTTTAATGTAACTTGTTATTTTGATAGCTTCCTCTCCTCCCCCTCACCATACTTCCCAACTTCTTTCTGTAAATGTATCAACATGGTAAAAAAATTCCATAAACAGAGATAACAAGCTTTTTGTGTGCTCATATGTATTGTTATTCATAGAACACATTAAATGCCTAAGGTTACCTCTTTTGGTCCTTAAGGGATGTAGTAATAAAAATTCAACAGCCATTTTTTTCCTAATCAGGATTCTGTACTGAATGCATTTGGTTTGGAACTAGCAGATTAAAAAAAAGGTGATAAAAGCTCTGCTTGGCTGTTAGCTATTTTTATTTTTTCCTTTTGGGTATCATAAATTGCTTGCGTAGAAATCCGAGATACAGCCTGTCTTGTTTTTAAGAGAAGATGAATTTTGGATTAGAATTCTAAGTGAATTTTTTATAGGAGACAGAAACCTTGAAGCACCCCTCAGTACCTTGTATTTGTCTAGTACTTAAGTAACCTTTGGTCTTAAAACATGTGTATAATTAATATTTCACTGTAGCCTTCTAAATATATTTTGTTACCAGATTAACTGCCTGCCTCAGTGTGTTTTGGGAGGGAGCTTTCAGGAGGCATGCACTACTCCTTAAAGTTATAGGGCTGAGGAAAATGGGTTTTGTCTTCCATGCAAAGTTTGTTGTTGCCCCAAATATGCACTGTAGCAAAGTGATTACCTCCTGATCCCAGGCCCTGTGAGACACTTGGCACTCAAATGAGTGCTCTGTGTGGGCTGTCCTGCTGGAACTGGGGTTTCTTGCTGTCAGTTAATGTAATAAAAGCATGTAAGTAGAGTTTCCATTTAGGTAATGTTCCAAGGTGGGTCACTGATCTGAAGAGCATCTTCCGAAGTTTTTGGGGACTACATTAGGTTCTTAGAACTTGGTGTGTCTTTGGCTTTGTGACAAAATCAGAACTAAGGTACCTGCTCATAGTTAGTGGTTGGTTGGTTTTTCAAGTTCTTATTGCTTTGAAAATAGACCTGTGCATCCTGGTGTGACCCCTTGGAAGTTAGCAGGTGGCAGGAGAGTGGTGGGGCAGGTCAGGGTTGCTTGGCTGTGAGGCCACACCAGGGCTGTGATTTTTAAAAAGGTGGAAGTCGTGTGTTTTCATATGGTTCCTCTTCTTTTAGCCAGTTCCTCTGGGAATGTGGTGTCACTGGTGTGGAGGTCAGGGGGTCTGGAGGTGCCCCATGGAGGGTGATGGGCTCAGTGCCCCTCTGGCATGGGAGGTGTGGGAAGTCTTGGTGAGTGCTTTGAAGTGCCCCCCCCATTTTCATCTTCTCAGAATTCCCCCAAAACAGGTCACTTGTGGATGCTGGGAGTGGCTCTGCTCTTGGGACAGGCAGCTCCTGCTGTGGCAGGAGGGTGGAGGGGGCATTTCCCTGCCATTCCAGGGCTCACAGAGCTGTTTTCCAGGAAATGACTGAGACAAAAAGCGAGTGTGGCAGCCTGCTCAGAAACACAGATTTATGGCTCAACTCCTGACCCATCCTCAAATGCAGCCATCTGAGCTCTGCATTATAATGTGGGATTAAATTTGTGTGTCCCTTTGAGTTAATAGTGGCATTAGTCATATCCCCTATAAGTGTCCAGCTGGGTTGTGGAAATAACTGGTTTTCTCCCCAGATCTTTTTCCCAGTGCTTCTGCATTGGTTCCTGCATGTTTCTGGTCTTTTTAATACCTCTTACCATGCCTGTATTTCTTTTCTTTTAATTCTTTTAAAATATATGTTAGCAGATGGTTTTAGAGGAAATATTTTGGGAAATTTTAGCTTTCCCATGTGGCTTAGATTGCTCAATCTCTTGGTGGTTCCATTTGATTACAAAGTCAACATTGCTATACTTTTAGAAAGAAGTGTTGTTACTCATATGTAGTTACCTGAAATCCGAAAAAAAAAGCTCTCAAGAATGCACAGTATCCCCTCATGATGACAGATTTGAAGTGCTCCATTGTTCAGGCACAAACCTCATGCAGTTGCCTCCTTAAGTAGTCAGTTGTTTCCTGTTCTGTTCTCATAATGATATACATGAAAGATTAAAGATAATGGTGTTTTCTAGTAAGCATAGCTCAAGGTGAATTCTGTTGGCTAAATAAATAACTGGATTTTAAAAACAACCAAAAAAGGCTAGATGGTGTTTGAAACCATAACTCCAGAGTCAGCTTTCTAAGTTCTTCCTTGGGATGTGTACCATGCTTGGCTTAGTTTAGTGGGGTTTTGATTGGGATTTTTCACGTTCTGAAAGTTGTGTGGTTTTGGTACTAATTAGTATTTTACACCTCATTTAGTGGAATAATTGACTTTGCTGCAGGCTAAATGCTCCTTCTTTTCTGTTTGTGGAGCTGTGCTTGCATCTCAGCAAGTGCAAGCCCTTGACCTTGGAGTTTGGACCAGGACAGTTCTGTAGTTTGAGGATGGTGACATTTTCACTCTAATGGGTGAGCTTGGATTGGTGAAGGGGGATAGTGGGTGACTTGGAAATTGTTTCAGTTCTGTTTGGGAAGGCACAGGATGGGTGCATTCATAACCAAGCAGTGGCAGGAGCCCTTGTTTTTCACAGGGAAGGGCATGAGGCTGTGGGGGAGTGCCCCTGCATGTGTAGTAAACATTTGGCTCTTTAGTGTTCCCTCGTGCTCTGAGCAACCTGCTGTGTGGTATAAACAGGGTAAATATAAATTCCAGGGAAAGGTTCTGGGGAGGCCTTGTTAGCACTTTTCCATGCAAACAGCAGTAGAGTCCTTGGATGCTGGTTCATTCCAGCCTTGCTTGTCAAGGAAATGGAGGCAATTATCGTAGGTAAACCAAGGGAATTTAAAATGGATCCAATAATCTGATTTTATCTCTGATTCTGTGACTATTTATCAATTCCCTGTGCTGTCAGGGAGGGAAATTAGGTTACCTGGTACCGTTAGTTGTCTCCATCTCTGGATTCTTATCATCATTTCTTCTGTTGTTGCAACTGTCCTACAAATTTACGTGCCAGTGAGTTAATAGATGACTATCTAGAAAGGCTCTTTGTGCATGTGAGCTTGCAGAAACATCTCCTTCAATCTTTCACATGCTGTTTAAGCCCAGTGATGCTTGTTAGAGAGATGCTGCCTTTGCTGTGGTGCTGAGTCCCTTCTGCAGCCACCAAATTTGCACTTTTCAGCCCTGTTGATCTCAGTGCCTTGCAAACCTCAGCAGCTGAATCTTTAGAATAAAATGCAGGACTCCAGAAGTGACTGTGGGGAGCAGATGACAGATATTGTAGAGCCATTTTTATTTGCATGATGTTACTTCTTTAGGCTCATTTCTATTAATTAACATTTAATCATCTGTCAGAGAAGAGATCCTTCACACAGGCTGAGCAGGCTCCTTTCCATCCTAGCTCTCTCTCACAGGGGTGGGCAGATGGTTGAAATGTTCTGTCTCTGTAACAGTTCTGGGTTAGGAGAGGGAAGCATTTGAATTTCCCTTGCACTAAAGGGACTCTGAAGCATGGCACACTTGTGTCTTACTGGATTATTGTTACTTCATAGCTGAGCTGGTTCTTTGAGCTCTGGGAGGAGGACACAGGATTTTTAGGAGCTACTCTAATGAAAGAGTGGAAGATAATGTTGTTAATACTAATTTTGCTGTAATTTCCACGTAGTGTTTTACGAGATGTTTTCCAGATGTGCTTTTTTAATTTCTGTGTTTCTGGGGACTGTACTAAAATCTTTACAAGAAGCAAGCAGCCCCCCTTCCCTCTCTGTTTCTTGCTTTTCCCATCTCCCTGGATTGCTGTGCTGGGTTCAGTTGGTGGCTGGCAGTGACCCTCTCCCAAAAGCCAGGCAGGATTCACCACATTCACCAACACCCTGGGCTGAGCAGAATGTTGAAATTTCATCTTGCCATCATTTATTATTGGGAGATATTTGCTGAGAGCTTTGAGGAAAGGTTGGGTTTGGTTTGGGATGAATGTGGATTTGGATGGATCAAACAAAAATGTTATTTTTTTGGTTATTATATTCAAAAAGGGTCTTTTTTAAGAATTTAATTGCTAGGAGAATGTGATGGGGTGAATAATGACGTGATGGACTTAATCTGCAGAAGCCTCTGGATCTTGGGAGCAGAGCTAAGGAAAAGGTTGGCATGCTTATAAGGTTCTGAAGGGAAGTCAGAGAGGAGAAAAGAGAGTGGAACCCTGTAAATATCATAGGAAGAGGAGCACTTACATTTCCCTAAAACTGGGAAGAGAAGGAAGCCCCTGCTGTCTGACCCACATAACCACTCAGTGCCTTAATGCCTGTGAACAGAAATGATCAGCTCAGACCTGCTGCTGCCACAGGATTGGAGCTGCCAGGGAAGCTGAGGAGTTCCTCAGGATCTCATTCCTGGCTGGATTATGGGCACTGCTTCAGAGAATGCTCCACACAGGAACAGCAAATTGCACTGAATGCCACCAGCAAAGCACATCTGCAACTCAGCACACGAGAAACCCTGCCTGTAAGGAGCTGAGGATTCAGCAAGGCCATGCTGATTTAGTCATTTGATAAGTTTTAAAAACATTTGTCATTTGGATGGAGTTTCTCATGGGTTGGCCTCCATCTGGAAGCAACTTTGAAGTGTTTGGAGAACTCCTTTTAGCATTTTTTGGCAAAAGAATATGAAAAAAATTGCTCATTTTGTATGTTTCTGAATGTAAATGGGAGCTATATCAAAACCTGATATTTTTTTGTGGAGGTAGTCTCAATGATAAAAACTTAGTGGTTTGGGAAATTCTAAAAAAAAAAATCAAGTTCTCAAAGAAATGAGAATTTCCTGAATATGCCAGGTAGCACTGAAATTCTTTTTTTTTTTTCCTTTTTGTATTTGGACTTGAAACTGAGGCCAGTTTATGGCATCACAGGTTGTGTCATGGCATGAGTTGCATCAGTCCAGTTGGGCAGTACCAAGGATTCCAAGTGATGTCTGGGGCTTGGAGCCCAACCAAGGTGAAAGTCTGTGGCAGAGATGGGGACCTGGGGTCTGCAGGCCCATGTAGCCTGCAAGAATATACCCCTGGACTGGGATTTTTGTCCATGCTTGAAGATAATACAAAGGTGCAGCTTGCTTGGACTGTCGAGATACTCTGCTGTGATCTCAACACAGAGAAGATGGAGGACACTGTAAACAGATTATGGAAACATATCCAAGTCAATTCCAAAAGCTATTTGAGGTGGAGGATTGCTGCAGATTTCCTGCCATGGAGAACCCATGATTTTTGTTGTCTTCCCCAACAGTCTCCTGCCCAAAGCATTTTTATTACAACTTGCTGTGGCCTCCCCTGAATCAAAAGACAGTCAACACACCAGAAATGTGTCACACACTCTTGGGAGAGTAGATTAAGATAGAAGAGGAGACACTTTCCAGGTATGCATGAACAGAACAGATAGAAACTCAATCCTCCTGTTTCACTTCAATAGTACTTAACATCTAACTGGCTCTAATTAGGCTTGGAATGGGAACATAATTAAGTGCATGTCTGTTTCCCTTTGAAAATAAAGAAAGGAAACAAATACAGATAGGTTACCCTCAGTACCTTGATGCTCTGCCTGGCTGCATCTTATGGCTGGGCTCATTTTCACTGGTGCAGCTGCCCTGTGCTGGATGTAGCATTTATTGCTCTGTGGTGTGCACTGATTGCAGGCAGAGCATGATTCAATTTACCTGCAAAATAATGTCTTAGAGGAAAACAGCAGCTGATATTATTGCATGGTTTTGAGATTTTTTTTTTTCAAATTTCCTCTGTTTTCAGGCCATTGATGCTATGCTAGAGCTCCTTTTTTTGTATAGCTGAATCTTTGAGTCAGTTGAAGCTGATCCACTGTGCAGTTGCTTGTAAATGTTAATGTCAGCTTGAGTGTTACCTGGAACTGAGGTCCTCTTTTCAGTATACTTCAGGAAAACTGCAGAGTTAAATTGTGTGGGTTCAAATAATCTAGAGGCTTAAATTGATCTCTCTTGTCCCTGAATAACCTATAGGCCATCTGTGCATCCCCTGCAGTCTTCAGGGTTTTGGGCTTTTTTTTCTATGCAAGTGTGATCTAAAACCTCCTGAAGAAAGAACCAGGACCTCCAGACATTGGGGAGCTGACTTCCAGGAATGTTTCCCTGTTATTTCCTGGAACATACAAGCCAACCCTGGGTATATTCCTTGCTTCCTGTTCTCACAAAACAGGAGCTGATGCAAAGGGATTGAATCAGGATTTTCCAACAGAAGGTCACACCACTTAAAAAGAAAAAAAATGTAGTTCACAGAGACGACCTTACAGGTTTATTTCTGTCATGGCAGGTAGGACTGGGGACACATAACAGCCTTTCTAGGAGGCAGTGTGACCTTGCTGCATTTACTGAACATGTGCAGGATGTCTGTGCAGCTTTCAGAGCACTCGTGCAAAACTCTCACTGGCAGGATGGGGCAACTGCTGATTTTGCCCATGGCCTTGTAGATAAATAGTTCCTTCTGTGAAAAAAACCACTCCTTTTTAAACCTTTCCCTATTGGTCTCCAAAGCCATGCTTTCACTGGGCATCCTCCCAGCATGGAAAGGGCAGCTCAGTGCCCTCTGTGCCCTGCTCAGCACTGACTTCACCCACCCTCAGCTGTGTTTACTGGCATTCTCACCAGAGAGACGTGCAGGACAGGGCCACTGGTCCTTGTCCCATCCAAGGTGGTCCCTGCCACAGCCAGGGGACAGCCAGCAGCCTCCTGGCCAGCACAAGAGCACTGCCAGGCAGGTGTGGGGTGGGCTCTCCTCTGTACTCACCAGTGAAATTACAAACTGCAGGACCAGTCAGTGTGGTAATAAACAGAATTTCATCCAGCACTTGTGTAATTTTCAACCAAAACCAGCTACAAAAATAAAACCTCCCACTCCCAGGATTTTTGTGTTTTGTAAGCAACAGCTAGTTGCTTTGTGACAAGATGGTTGTACTCAAAATAGGTATGTCTGTGGTAGAGAGAATTTTCAGCTCATGGAATTATCAGAATGATATGGAAAAGTTGCCTCAGTTTCTGTGAGCTGGCATGACATGCATGCAATACTCCTTAACACAAAACAAACTTGGTCCTGTTGTACAGAAACCTGAGCATGCTGCACCATAGCTATTTTTTAACAGAAGTATCAGATTTAATGTGTTCCCTTCCCTCCTGCTTACTGACCTCAGGTTGCTGGGGGACCAGACAGGATTAATCCCTGTGCCATGAAGAATATCCAGTATTAAAGCAAGGAGCTTGGTTGTTTCCTAGAGCAATGCAATCCCCAAATGATAAAGAACATAAATGAACCACAACCACTTAGTTGATTTCTTCCCTTAATTTCACTTGATTTGCAGTGTCATAACAGGTGTTAGACCAAAATTAATTCCTATTTTTTTCAGCACTATTGAATATGAAAAATGTTTAAGATTGAAGACCTCTAAATCTGAAGAATATAGAGAAGAATTTCATGCTAAGTCTTAGCTCTCAGGCAATCAATCATGTTATTAATGATATAAGAATAAGAACCACCTCATCAGTGAGGAGCAGACAATTACCCAGTTTTTCTTCTAGTACCATTAACCAGCTTAGCAGTTGTCCCCCAAGCCCAAGTCTGTGTGGCACTAAAATTTCCCTTTTGAAAACATATTTGCTCTACATCATATGTTAGTGCAATACTGGTAAGCAAAAGAATATGAAATAAAAAGACATTTCAAGAAGAATTACATCAACTCTGGTTGGTGGGCACATGTGGGTGGACTCAGCTTGGTCCATATGAAAGGTGTAAAATGTCTTACAACATCATATTGCTCTGCTTAAATTCAGTGGGAAGCAAACATGACCAAACTGTCTTATGCAGTCAGGCAATGGTTTTTGAAACTCACCTGTGCTTAATATTCATGTTCAGTGCAACAGACAGTTACCCTGGCTTGGCTTCCACAGAATTCCCATAGACATGTGGTTGGGAGGGTTTATCATTCATTCATGTGCTGGATATCTCAACAGGATAAACTTTCTTCCCCTTCCTCTGTCAAGTTAAATTCTGCCTCTGGTCTCTAGACTTGCTTTGGTTACCCCATGATTTTGCAGCACAGCATCATTTTACAAGAAGATGTGTGATCCTCTGGTGTGGTGGTCCCACTGAAGCTTAGATGGACCCTAAAAGAAGTAAAATTGTGTTTAAAATTTTGCAGCTTC
Organism: Peucedramus taeniatus; assembly: GCA_013400575.1. Classification (NCBI taxonomy): domain Eukaryota; kingdom Metazoa; phylum Chordata; class Aves; order Passeriformes; family Fringillidae; genus Peucedramus; species Peucedramus taeniatus. Next base: position 362,971 of record WBNO01027059.1, on the reverse strand, counting down.
TATGGAAACAAAGCCTAAACTAAAAGAAAACAAGAGCAAAAGACTTATCTCTGTCTTGATGAGATGGAATAGTGTGAGACCACACAAGTCAGCTGGTGGATGAATAATGCTGAGTATTATGGCTGGCATCAAAGGACATGGCAGAGTGCATGTTATTTGGATTAAATTCAGAAGAAACCTGGACACTGACTGCACCCTGTATGTTGATAAGATGGGATTTTTTTACAACATTGATAGCTGTATGTTATATTTTCTCTGTTCTTAAGAAACATTGTGTAATTACTTATAGCAACACTAAACCTTTGGATTTATTTAGTGGTAATACTTAAAAAATAATAGTTGGCATGTCCATTTAATAAGACAGAGCTACTGATGCAAGTCAGGCAATATGTCTAGGATGTGGCACAGCTATGAGTTAAGTTCTTTTAAGTCCCTAACTGTAATAATTATTATGTTGTAGCATTCACTTTGACATCTTACTTCAATAGCAGGAGTAGAACGCTGAAATAATAATTAGGGTTACCTGGTGTTGCTTGTAGAGTATGGGAATGCTTCTGAGAAGTCTAATGAATACTGCTTGTGAAGACAGATTATGATGGAGCAGCTGGCTGTGTCTGAGCTATGGAATTGATACACCATGATGCTTCTTTATTCTGAAGCTGCATAGACAATGCTCTGACAAAACCTCTCAGGCTGCCCAGTATTTTGGGAGAGGGAGCAGAGCTGTGGGTGCATGAGAGCAACCCCAAGGTGAGTGGGTTTCCACAGCTGGGAATGATCCATGCAGCTTTCCTGACTTCACAGATCAGGCAAGCCTTTTTTTGGGGAAAAAAAAATAAATTCCTGTCATGCAGGGCATGGGGGGGGGATAGTTTTTCTTCAAAGAAAGAGCTGCACATTTCTGTAGATGGATATCCACCTTCATTTTGGAAGATCATTTGACTGGGGCACAAGCATGCTGGCACACTTCCCCATGGAGAGGAGACTTGGTGTACCTGCTTAAGAATGTCCTCATCCTCTTTGTGCTGAGTGCCAGTGATCTGTTATCTCCATGGTATGCTCCAAGTGTGGCAAGCAGGATCAGGTTTAAGTGGTGACCTCCAAAACAAGGTGGTTTGCTTGCTTTTACCCTGCTCTGGACATGAAGACACAGAGGAAGATTTTTCTAGTGTGGAGTTCTGGATAAAGACCAGTATGCAGAATTTTGTCATTTGTGGATTCTGCCAGGTTTTGTGAGTGGAATTGTCAAGTCCTTCTAAGAATTGGACTGACTTCTAAGCTCAAGAAGGGTTTCTCTCTAGTTTACTCATGCAGTGGATATTATGACAGCTGCAAAGAGTTATTAGCAGTTTTGTTTGATAAATTGTAATCAGGCAGCTAAAAAGAACACCCTGTGTGGGGATGCAGCTCTCAGGACTCTGCTTTAGCACAGGAAAAGAGCACCAGCACCTACTGGGGCAGAGGCTGTGCTGGAAAGGACAGTGAGGGCTTCCCGAGCTGTCATTTAAGGCTAGAACATGTTACAAGGAAAAGGATATCAATAACTTACTGCTTGGAGGAAACTTTTAATTTGGGGATTTCTTCAAGTAGAAGGGAGTTTGTTCATGCTGAGAGCCTATTCTGTAGCTTGTGCTTTATCTCACACCCCAGTGAGACCTTTCTGGAAGAAATTCATGCCGGCTGCTCTCAGTTTTGTGTCAGAGTTAAATTAAGGCTTTTCACTAGCCTGGATTAAGGTGTATTTTGGTGTTTGGTGGGTGTAGGCGGTGACAGCTCATGGAAAGATGTGATCATTCATCCTAGTGTGCATCTTGAATCTGAGTGGGTGAATGACAGGCTGGTTTTCTCCTGATGGCCCTGTGCAGCTCTATCTATAAAATCCCTTGTAAGGGGTATTGCCCAGCTGGTCAGGCTGAGAGCAGAGCAGAATGGCTTAGAGCAGTCACTGTTTTGCTCTTACTCTCTCCTATGGCTTGGTGAACAAGAGGGCAAAGGGCTCAGCAGGGACTCAGCAGAGGGTAATTAATTTCTCTGGCATTCTTGGACCATGCTGCTTTTAGGCAGAGAGAATTTTCAGGTTAGCCACAGCATGATTTCTGTTTCCCACTTCTCCTTCCCCCTGAGTGGGTATCATGTAGGGACAGAGACTGCTCTGTGGCTTAGTTCATGCTTTGTTTTCTTTTATCACCTTATGTGGTGCAGTTTAAATTACACTTTTCAAATGGTAAATTGATTGGGAAAGACTTCTTAATGCCATTTCTCCTGGCAGTTTATTTCATACTTTTCATGCAAGTCGTACCAATCAAGTGTCTGGTGGGGCTGCCTGCTAAGCAGTAACAGATGGCCCATGCTAGTGAGGACAGGAAGGATCACAGGGGTAGGAGCCAGTGTTATCTACATATGTGTTTTGGATTGCATCACAAATGCTTCCCAGGAGGAAGCACAGCTGGCACTGGAATTGCAGAAATCTGATTTTTGGTATTCTCTGTATGAAGTCTTGGCATATGTGAAAATCAAGTTCATGTTGGGCTAGATCAATAATATTGAAATTCTTCTTGGATAAAATCACTGTGCTTACTAGTTTTCTTTTTTTTTTTTTTTCCTTTTTGCTTATCCTGTAATCAAATGTACTGTGTGAGAGAAAATATACAGAAGAGAGCAGCCAGGTCCATGATGTAATCTTGCTTCCATGTGTGCTCTACCACAGGATGGCCTGGAAATGGAGTTACCAATGCAAAACTGCAGGAAGAAAACCAGAATTAATCATAGATGGTTTGACCAGTATTTCCCCCTCTAGCTTGCTCTGGCACTAAAATACTTGAGTACCATGCTAGGCAAAGGGCCAAAGAGGAGAGGGGGATGTGTCAGAAAGTGGCTGCCTTGCAGAGCTCATGTTCTGGGCAAGTTTCTTCCTAATGCTGGGCTGGCAGCATCCCCTATTCAGTTTTCATCTGTAGCAGTGGGCACAACTCCAAGGGGGCAGGGAAAAAGCATGAATGAAGAAAGCTGTGATCTTAAACACAGTCTGTGGAGGCCAGACTTTGATTCTGCTGAGGTGGCCAAGGCTTAGCCACAGCCACCTTTGCTTTGTGTACTGTGTTATATTGGATGTTTGTCCAGGTGCCAGCAGGAAAAGGCCAAGAGATCCCAGACATGGCCATGTGATTAAAATCTGGCACATCAGGCCTTTCAGAGAACTCTTTGAGTATATATTGGTACCTGTCTTCTCTTGACACTAAGAGACATCAGGAATAAAAAAGTGAGAAACTTCTTACTGAAAAATTCACTATCAGACAGTCATGAGAAATTCATTACTTTGTGGGGTTTTTTTTTGCTTGTTGTTGCTGTCCTATAAGCTTTCAGTTCAGAAGCTAACACTTCATTTGGTTCTGACATTTAAATCCTTTTCCTTCCCCTGCATGGACAGAGGCTAAGCAGTCCTTGCTTTGTGTAAGGCAACTAGAGCTTGTGTCAGTGCTGGGATGGTGCAATCATAGAACCACAGAATGGTTTGGGTCAGAAGGAACCTGAAAGATCCTCTGCTTCCAATTCCCTGCCAAGGGCAGGGATGCCACCTGCTAGGCCAGGTTGCTCAAAGCTCCACCCAGCCTTGCCCTGAACTCTTCCAGGACTGGGGCAGCCACAGTTTCTCTGGGAAAACTCTTCCAGTGCCTCACCACCCTCTGACTTCTCACCAGCAGAATAATAACCTGTAGTATATAAAACACATTACAACTGCTCACAGAAGGATGTGGAAGATCTTAGGAAGATAACCTAAGGCTGTCCTGTCAGGATATGCCCTTATCCTTGGGCAGCTGAGCAAGGGGATTGCCAGCCTGGCATGGAAGGATTTGTCTCACAACTTGCCTTATGAATTTTGCACTTCCCTGGTGCTCCATCACTGTTGACTGTGGTTCCTGCTGCCTTGATGTGTGTCTTTTGAGCATAAACAGAAAATATTGGCAACGTGTCAGGAAAAAAAAATCCATGAGGAATGCCTCTAAAATGCCCTGGGAGAGAAGAGGAAACCAAGTAAGGTGGTGACAATTCCTCCTGTCCCCCTGGCCCATGTACACAAACTGGCTTGGGTCTAGGGTAAAGCCAGATTCTGCATTCACTTAAAAGCTTTTTCACCAACAACCTCGTGGTGGAGACAGGACTAGAAACACATTGCTGGTCATTCAAGGGAAGGACAGGTAAGTTTATCCCCACTTTGTCCAGAAGACATGGAATATATGGCTGTGCAGAACAGTCAAATGCATTTACCCTTGCTGGAGGTGGCAGCTGGGTTTTCTCTGGTTCTCCTGATCCCTGTTAGTTCTGGAGTGGAGTCCCATGACATTCCTTCTGGGAACAGCGAAGGAGGGAGCACCTGCTTTTGTACATAAGCTGCTGAAGGGATCAAAGTATTTAATGATAACTCTCCCTTGCACTTCCCTCCCTTAAGCTCTGCTCTTGAGAAATAGCTCATTAATTTGTTAGTGGCTTGATGAGAAAGGAGGGGGTGGAAAGCCACTGACAAATGGCTTTGGTCCAGGTCAGGTCTCCATATAGCAGGAGGAACCTGCTCTTTCCCCCTTGTTCCAGTGGGGAGATCAGGAGCTGGATGGTGAGGAAATTGCTTCCCCTGTTATTCCATAGATTAGTTTGGCTGCTGCTCATACACAGGCTGCTATATATAAAATTTCTTCTTGATGGACATGACAAGTTACCAAAGAAATGATGTAAGGGCTGTAGGACTTACACAGATTCCAAAGTTAACTGCCACATTCCTCCCAAAACTTCACACCAGAGTTTAAATGGGGAACTTTCCTCTCCTTTTCAAAGAGCTGTGTGTATATCACAAGTCAATAGGCAAAAAGATCTTTATCATAATACTTTGACCTGATAAATCAGTCTTGCAGACAGATAGAAATTGGAAGGTTCCTTTTGTATGGGTTTGGCAGGCACAGCTAGAGGAAAAGGCAGTTTATTATCTCCTTAGGAAGGAGAGTATCCTTGTCATAACACTATCCATTTCTGGCCCTGTCTCTGACTCACTGTTACAATGAACCATCAGTTTTTTACCTGACTTTGAAACTGGCAAGAAAATCACAGAAGGACTGTGAAATGTGTTTGTACTTGTTTCCTGTGATAGGAAGATGTGGATTTTCACATTACATATTTCAAATTGGTCAGAGAAGGTGAGGAGGCCTGTAGAGACAGAAGACTTTACTATGTTTTCTGTTACAGCAAACAATATGTGAATGATTCATATATAAAATTGGAAGAATTTAGGTAACTTAATCTGAGGATGTAGGTATTTGAACAAAGAAAAAGTCTAGCACTGTTTGTTTTGAAACTGTCTTTATGAAGGGACATAGTTGCTCACAAATATCACACTAAGGAAGTTTTATATGTCTTTGCTCCTGACATACCTGCCAGTGTTTCTACAGCACACCTGGGTTGCACTTTTGAGGCTCCCAGCTTTAGGAGTAGAAGACAAATGGTGAATAGTTTGTCTTCAAACATTTAATGATAAAATGGTATTTGTGTATATATCTAACCTAAATACTAGCATCAGGAATAATATTGAACATCCTGGATGTAATCCCAAAGTTCAGAGTTCACTCTGCTTCTGATGCTTCTAGCAGAAACAGTTATCTCATTTTAATGCTTCTCTCTGGCTAACCAGCAGGCTCCCTCTCATTTTATGACCTGCTCCACAGGGAATGCCTCATCCTAAACAACACGAGCTCTTGCACTTCCCCTTTTCCTTTTTTTTGTTTAAACCTGATGAAATCATCTTTCTCTCCTTTTGTTATTCCCCCCTCCTGCCCACGGTTTAAAGGTTTACCACACATTTTTGGGTTGGTTCAGAAAAACTTGCCTTCCCCTTTGAGGGCTCCCTCTATTTAAAGCTCTGCCCAGCTTATCAGAAGTCCAGCTGCTGGGGCTTTTAGGCTGTGGTACAGTCTGGAGATCCAAGCCCTCACTTCCAGGCTGTTTTCCCTGGGCTTTTATCCTTGTTCAGCATTTTGGGAGGGATCTGCCTCTTGGGAACTGCTAAAACAAGAGAGGGGGCAGCTGCACTGCAGTGGCAGGGGCATGGAGGGTTTAAACCAGTGCTGAGTAGCACAACCACACTAAATCCCTCCTGTGCCAGCTGTATCTGGGATTTGTAGTGCTCTCCCAATGGGGCTGCAGTTATTTACTGTGTGTGCTCAGTGTGGCTGACTGCCCTGCCCTGAGCAGCACTGCACTCCCTGCACACCCTCCTGCTGTGCCCTTCAGCTGTGTTGGTTTGACTTTTTCCTACAGTCAGCAGTGTGCAGGGGAAAAAAAAAAAAAAAAAAAAAGGGAAAAAAAGGCTGCATTGCATTTAAAAATGGGAGGGGAAGGAGTGAGGAGAGGTGAAAAAAAGGCAAACAGAAGTGTGAAGTGAGGTGCAGAAGCATAGACCTTGGTGCACTCTGTGCTGACACAGGGGGGAATGGCATCAGCTGAGGCACCAGCACACACAGAGATGTCAGGAGAGCAAACTGGGCTGCACCCCTGACATCTCTGAGCGTGCTGGTGCCTCTCCTGCCATCTCATTCACAACTAACCCCCCTGGACAGCACAGCCTCTGCACAGAGATGAACTCTCACTCGCTGTGTGATTATTGGCATCACCACCCGGGTGCTCCCCAGGGGTGCTGGTGTGGGCAGGCTGCCTGTGCTGACAGTGCTGTCCAAGTGCCTCCCCCTGTGCCCAGGCAAGGCAAAGCTCATTTTGAAAACAAGCAAGGGGAGCCCAGGGCTGGCTGGCGTGCTCCTGTGTCACCCTGCAGCAGCAGGCAGGGAATGCTGCTGGCCTGGGTGCCAGGTGGCTCTGGTGGGGCAGCAGCCCCTTGCTTACCCCCAGAGCAGGGTGGCAGCAAGGCTGCATCGAGGATCCCTGCCCCTCAACCCCTAATGCCATTGTCAGAGTTTCTCTAAAGCCATAATAGCATGTAATGCCTTCGGGGTAGGAATTCCTCCTGTCTTTGCTTTGGGCTTTTCATCCTTCAGGCAGCTTCACCTGCCAGGAGTGAGTGTGGCTGTTGGTGCTGATGGCTGCCTGTTCTGAGCTGTGTGAAATGTGGGCACCAACAAGTGACAAAATTTGTTTGTGCAAAGATGCCAGAGCAGAAAGGGTGGGCTAACAGAAAGAGAGAAGGAGATGTATGGAGAAGGAAGACAGAAGTTAATGGAGAAGGGCAAAGGGAAACAGGTAATTGAGGCAACCACCCAGCCACTTGTTGGCCAGTAACATAAGTAAGTGGCCAGGCAGAATAAATCAGGAAGGTGAAAGAGGAGATAAGGCTGGCAGGGCATTCTGTTTTATGGCCCTGTTCATTGCTTTCTGGGACATTTCACTTCTGTATCACTGGGTTTGGTGCTTCACTGTGGGGCCTATTCAGGCCCCTCTCTGCTCCCTGTGCCTCAGGGTGAGGAGCTGCTGCCCCACTGACCCCACTCTTTGGTGGGGGGAGGCAAAGGGGGAGAGGGTGTGGGAGCAGGATAGTTTGTGAGATCTGTGCATCTCAGGGGTTGTGTTGGGATAGCAGAACCTCAGGAAATGGGTAGGGGAAGACATCCCTGTGCTTCTTTTCAACTTGCCATCGTGGCATAGAACCCCTTTATCTGCAGCTTAGTGTCTGCAGCAGAACCAGAGGGGCTGCTGGGAGAGGAGGCAGCATGGCACTGAGGGCAGGGAGGGAAATTTCCAGTTGTGTGGGTGCAAAACTCCTATCAGTCCCTTTCCCAAACAGCTTTCTCACATTGTCCCTCTTGGTGGCATCATGATTCACAGAGTTTTCACCAACAAATCAACCAACCAATCAACCAATCACCAACCATTGTTGGTGAAATCTTCATTGGCCATGAACATTGTCACTGCAAGGGCACCTGTGCCCTGAATGCAGCCCCACACCTTTGGATATGCCTGTGTGACTGTATTTTAAAGCTTTTTGTGCAGGAAAAAGGAGTGCATATCAAGGATACTTAGGAAATATCTCTGGCTGGAAGAACTTATGTTGCCTTCTCGGGGACTTGTCACAAAGCCAGCTACAGCAACATCTTTGTCATCAGTCACATTGCTGTTAATGAATGTGAACACTGAACCCCCCAACGAGCCAAGCACTTCACTGGCTGCACCCCACGTGTCTGTTCCATGTGCTGAAGGTGTTTGTGAAATGGGACTGGGGCCCTCAGTGCAATCCTAAAGCCAAGGGTTCCACATGTCCAGTCAGCAGTGCAGGAGAGCAAGCTTCAAGGGTCTTACTTTCCATTCCTATCAAAATTCCATTTTCTCCCACTTCCTTTTCTTCTATTGAGTTAAAAAGCCAGTATCACTAATGATTCTATTTTTAAATGTAAGTTTCAGAAATTCATGCCGGGGTGGGACAGAGCATCTCTTTTGTTTGCAAGTGCAGATCATTAGATCTTTGCCAGACCATGCATGTTGTGGAGTAGCTTAAAGAGACTTTTCTGGTGGCATAAAGGGACAGAATATGTTGAGACACCCAACAATAGTGATGTTGAGCTTATGGTGGGCAAGTCTGTTCTGAGAGGACTGCTTCAGAGCATTTGTACTAATGAACTTTCTTTGTGCTCTGCTTGTTTGTCTGCTTTGTTCTCTTAAACGATGGTGCATTTCTGGATAATTTCCTCTGCTGGTGAGCTACCCACATCAAGTTGAAAGTTGTCTATTTTTAAAATGCCAGCTGCCTCTCAGATAAAAAAGCCAGTGCTGATGTACCGTTGCTTGCAATGCATTATTCAAAGTCCTTTTTAGACTCTCTCAAATAAAGAGCTTCATTAATATTTCAGCGGTCGCTGTGATTCTCTCCAAGGGGGCTCCATTCCTTTTTCTCACTTGACACCCCTGTATTTCTCTGTGTAGTGAAGATGATTGGATTTTGAGTTACCTTTGGTAGAGTGAACTCATCGTTTTCTGCAGGAAGTGGATCTTAAAAGAAAATCTGACCTCGAGATTGGTGCTAAGCAGATACCTGGCATACCCAGGATCCTATCACAGCCCCCAGGAATAGGAGTGGTTTGGGAGTGGAGCATCAAACACCAACTGTTGTGCACATCATTCTGATCATTCTAGCTGGCTTTGCTAGCTTAGATGAGAGGTAGGGAGGGGGATTGGAAAAGGAGAATCCCAACAGGTTGGATTTCTAGACATAAAGATTTACTTAATGAGGTTTTCTTATGTAAATATTAACTGCATTTGCACCGGTTTCAAAACCACACTAAGGGTTATTTTCTTTTTTTTTCTTGCTGTTAGGTACAGAACCTGTGATAAAGCTGGGGTTTTGAGAAAGAGCAGAGTGATTTCCTCACTTGAGGTACTTGTAGAAAATCAGTAGCAGGCAGGTCTGGAAAAAGTGGGTTTAGCTCTAAAGAAGAAAGGCTGATACAAAAAGTATTAGCCATTCTGAACTCATTGCAGTATGAGCAGTTTTCCTAATTTATTGGGTTTTTACTTCTTTCCTTGTGATGCCACAAATAAAGATTCCTTTGGCTTGATTGTGCATGACGGGTTTTGATGCTGGGAGATGGAGATCTAGTGACACAGAGCTGTGCAATAATTTAATTTAAGAGGTAGTTTCTCAATACATCAAGCAATTAAGTGTCTGAAGGGAAGACAAGCATTCAAAGCTGCTGCTCACCCGTGAAACAAGAGTGAGAGAGAGGGAATGGTTGCTAAAAATCCTTGGTGCATCCCCTGAGTGCACGAGAGCTGCAGGCTGGGTCTCCCCTGTGAGTGGAGGCAGTGGAGGAAGGGATGATGAAGAGTTAATCTAAGTAGGGTGGGGACCATCAGTTATCAAAGAAATAAACACAAGCATAGAGGGGATTCACTCTGACTCTTCAGCACTGTGCTGGCTGCCTGGTTTGCACTGTCGGGCAGCTCTTGCACTGTCAGGCCTCCTGTCAGGACACTGTGCAAGGGGAATCCTGTGGCTTTGCTTGCAAAATGCTAAAAATGCTGTGAGCTGCAGTTGCTGAGCATCTAGAAACTTAAATTCTGCTTTGCTGTTGAAGAAAATGACTATGACCAGGCTGGTTAAGAATAGCTCGATGTTTCTGCCTTGAGTCAGCAGTAAAGTGATATTCTGGACAAGAAATAAGTCTTCAGTTTGGGGGGTTTTGTGTTTGGGATTTTTCCTGTGGGTGCTGCTGTGCTTTAAAATATGGTCTGTGTTTAGCTACCTTATTCAGCATGAAATTAAATTTTCTTTAGTTTCATGAGGTGAATGATAGTATGTAAAAGTCATGATTCTGCTTTCCCAAAATGTGCAGAGGTGTTGCTTGTTCCTTTAGGACCCAAATAACAGCTGCTACTCTCAGAAAATAAAGATCCCCCCCCAGACACACTTCACTGGAATAATTCATGACTTTTCCAGTGTAATTTGTTTAACATTTTAAACAGGATCTTGGCTCACAAGATCAGAAGGTACAGGAGAGCATATTGCAGGGTGCCGGTGTTAAAAACGAGAGCACGCTCCCGATACTAAAGTGATTTCAGCATTTATTGTAAGAAAAAGGCCTAAAGCAGGGAGCCCGCGGGCGAGCAGGAGCGCTCCCGTCGAGGATGCGGCAGCGCCGGCGCTGGGTCTGCTCAGCAGCGATGTCCCAGGTGGAGCAGCACGGGTTCAGTGGGTCAGGAGCCTTTTTCTCCTGTTTTTTGTCCGTTTGGATTGGTTTCCTTTTGGATCCTTCATTTGCGTGAGGGTTTATGGCGCTTCATTGGCCCATTCCAGCTCTGTCCAGGCGGGCTCGTTCCGCTTGGGGGTGGTGCGCTTCACTTAGGTGTAATATGGTACATGGAGTACCGTATTTCTTACAACGACCCCTTTAAACCCCTTTTACCATAACCAAACTAACAGTACACGCTTAGTATTTCACAACAGTTTCTAACCTATTTTCAACACCGGGAAGACAGAGGGGATGCCAAAGCGACGCTGGAATATTTAGAGTGCTGGGAAAGGGCTGAGGACGGGGCATAATCACAGCAGAGTCCAGCCGGCCGTGGAGTCCCTCAGGGCCCGCGGGTGAGGAGCTCTGTGCTGGAGCATCCCCCTCAGGGCTCTGGGGGGGGATTGGCCCTCGGTGTGTTGTTTATAGCATGGAACTGCTGGAGATCGGCCATCGGTTCGTTGTTTATAGCACAAAACTGCTGGGGTCCGCCCGGGCAGCAGCTGGGGGGTGGTCGGGGCGCTGCGGGGCCGGGCGGGATCGGGGCCGTGTCCCTGTCACCGCGCCCGCAGGGATTATCCCGTCACGCGCTCCCAGGCTGACCTTAATCTTCCTAATGCGGGATCGCCCTCCCTGAGAGGGACAATAAACAGCGCAGGGTTCCCTGCTGGTGAGCTCCTTCCCGCCGAGGAAGCGTTCGCAGGGTACCGAGAGAGTGCCCTGGGGAAATGGGGAGAGACGGGATCGCTTCCTGTGTTCCCTGTTGCTGTGCCGTAATGTAGCAATGCTTAATGCCAGCAAAAACGATGCTTAAAGCAAGTAATAAATAAGTATGTTCTGCTAAAACTATAGAACGCAAAGTAGTTGATAAACGACGGGGTTACGAGGGTTTCTTTTTAGTTGAACCGAGAGGGGGAATTGTGGGAATCCTTGAAATCAGAGGGTTTTGGGAAAGCTGCAAAAAGCAAGGCTCAGAGACAGCAGAACTGCGGTTAGAGCTAAGCAGTAGCCAAAGATTTGTCAACAGAAAAGTTATAAAAGAAGTAGAAAGTAGGGATAAATAGAATAGTCTGTGTATTAACACTTAGATAGAATAACTCCCTAAGCTAAAGAAAAATATATCTAGCAAGATATTACAAAGTTCTAAGCTTAATAATAGAGCTCTGTGCATTGTATCTTAAAGCTTACAAGCAGGTATTGTATTCAAAATAAGCAAACAATGTTTTAACAAAAGGTACGTGTGCTTATAGTGGTTGGATAGAACTACTGTCAATATGCTTTTACTTTGTGTGATTGGTCAAAAAACGTTTAAAGTAAAATGTAACATTAACTTCTTTGTCTGCTGCTGGGGATGTGAGCTGCTGGCATCTCCCCATTGTCATAACCATGTAATGAAACTGATGCTGGAAAATAAAACAGCTCGAGACGTGTTCCTCAGCAGTCCCATCCCGTTCAGGGTTTGCACATAGACCCCCAGCCCACCATACCCACTGTATGTCCATCAGGGCTTCTGGAATTAGCACTGCCTGCTGGGAAGTTACTCCTTCTAAGGTTGTTTTTCCTGTCCAAGACACCTTTTCCCCATTACAACAGGGCACCCCGAGGTACTTTGGCTGCTATTTGCTCTTTTAAAGCACTGGAGATCTCTGCTTCTTGTTCCCTGTCCCAGGAAGGAGGGAAAGCATCTCTTTCCTTTGTGTCCTGGCCCTGCTCCTGCTGCCTTTCCTTCAGCAAACTGTTAATTACAATTAAATGCCTGTTACAGTCCCTGTGTAAGTAATAGGTGACTTGCTTCTGCAAGGGTTGCAGAAGGGCCCCAGCCCAGGGGACCTGTCTGAATGGAGTCTGGAGCTGATGCTCCCATCTGGTTGTTAAACACTGACACTCATTATTTTGCCCAAATGGTGGCTGCTGGAGAAATTTGGGGCGTTTTGTTCGAGGACCGACTGATGTGAGGGCAGATGCTCAAAGAGAAAAATGGGTGCTTGGGCCTGCCTGACCTTGCAAATGGCTTATCTTAGGAAACAGGAGCCAAATCTCTTCCAAAAGCCCTTTACATTTGCTAATGGTAAATCTTTTTTCCAGCGTGGGAAGCAAGGGCTGTGTGCAGGAGTGGGGAAAAGACAGTGACCAAAAATGAGAACAGGAGTCCAAATTGTCTGGGCATATTTTTAATCCAGTGTCTTAGGGGATCAGGTTAGCACATAGAAATGCCTTTTTGTAGCTTTAGCCAATTCCTTTAGTTGTGTGTTTTCTGGAAATGTGCTACACAGTCTGTATCAGCCCTGTTTAACTCCACACATCACCCAAATTTGGAAGGTTGAGATTTTCATAAAGGGACAAGGGTTTTAAGACTCTTATGGTGACATACATGGTTCTATCTTCTCCTGTCCATTTTCCTTTCCTTCTTCCAAGTCAGTTCAGAAAAAGGTCTCCTGGAATTTATTTTTTTTTTGCTAAGTCCCTCTCCCAGTAGGAAGAAGACTTTCTGCAAGCCTCCTGACTCCTCTTTGCTCAGAGAGAGACCAGAGGATTTAGTCAGAAAAGCTGGTGTGGTTGGAGGGCAGCCAAGCAAACAGACACTCACACAATCAGTGCTGCTGATAGAGTGAGACTCTGCTAGAAGTGACTCAGAGGAATTGGCTAATACCTCCTGCAGCTACAAAGAAGTGCTCAGAGCAGAATGTTGTTGTCAGCAGAACGTCTGGTGATGCAGTAGGTAAACTTGTTTTTAATGGAAACTAGGAGGTTTTGGAAGGCTTGGAAAAATGTCAGGGGCAGCCTTGTAGGTAAAAACTGAATGCTGTATTCTTGGATGTTTGCAAGACTGTAATGATTATTTAAGAGAGTAGAAAGTTAATTTGTTAATTAAATGTTCTGTCATCTCGCTCCTCAGTGCCAGCTTGTCTGAGTCACCACTTATCAGTCCAGCTTTCCTTCCTACAAGTGTCACAAGCTTAAATTTTTACCACAGCTTGATCTGCATGTACTGGAAACTGCACCCTGCTCATTTAAACCTGTGCAATTATAAATGTTGCCTGTAGCATACCCAGTGTGGTTACAATTACCTCTGTTGTGGGAGACATGTCAAAATTGGCTTGGATTTTCTTCTGGGAACAACTGCTGATGGCACTGCAGAAAAACTGTTAGGTTGTACCAATGGACAAGCAGAAAAGGAGAGTGTTGGCAGAGTTTGGTGGGTCTTTGGGAGCACCAGAGAGCCCAACTGCTGCAGCGTGAAGCAGAGAAATGGCACATCACAAGTGCCTGTAGTGCAGTATCTACATTTCCTTCTGGTTTTTGCATCCTTGCCCTGGAGTTGGAGGTTTTGCCAGGCATCAGTGCAGTCCCACGCAGCTGCAGCCTCTTCACAGCCAAGTTTTCAGAGGAGATCCCAGCAGGGAAAGCTTATGTGAGGCTCAGGAATGTAACTCGGAGCAATGAGAAAATCCATGGAGCATCTGTCATGCTGCCTCTTGCCTGGACAAATGTCTGGTTTTAAATCTCTTTGGGAGGATGTCTGTTTGGAGCTCAGCTCTCCCAGCTCTGAGGTGCTTTCAGGAGGGATCTCTGGCTCAAAGTTGCTCCTTCCTCATGCAGAAGGGAGGATTTTTGCTTGGCAAAAGCCAAGAGGCTTTTGCAGAAGGATGCTGAGGAGAGCCTCCCCTTCCACTGGCCATCACAGTGGGAGGTGGGCACCTTGCTGGCCTCCAGAGATGCCATCACCACTGCCAGGATGCTCTTGCTTTGCAGCTCTCAGCAGCTCGTGGCCTCTTGCAAAAGCAAAATCCTGCTTGCTTGCCTCTCTGGCATTAGGGGAGGTGCTGGTTAAGTGTGTGCACTGCTGCTTTACAGCCCCTGCAAGAGCATCAGCAAAAGAGGACACATCATTTTGCTATGTTTGTGCAAAATATCAGCCTCAGTCAAAGGCTCACAGGCTGGAAGTTTCTTCCACACAAGAAAGTGAGCCTCCTGTCCTGCAGGCTTTTCAGTAATGCCTCCAAGGGCACATTTCACTGGGACAAAATGGCTCTTTGTGATAAGTACAGTGACAGTGCTATTACTGCTCAGTAAATTAGGTCTTGGGCCTGAAATGAAGCTATTTGGACTTTTTAACATTATTAATAGGAGAGATTCAAAGGCTCTTCCCCTCTTTTCTTTTTCTGCTATTTTCCCCCCTTACTTTCCCGTCTTTGCTTTTACATCTGAAATGATTTAAAATTGCCACAGATGGACCTTCTGGGCAGAATTATCCAGATCTGGGCAGCATAAAGAATACCTCCTTGTTCTTGTGCCCATTAGTCTAATGGGAGTGAGGAGTGAAACTCTTTGCCAGGCTTTGCAAATGTACCTTTGTGCCTATTTATTTTGTGTCCTGTGGAGTCTTTACCTTCCATGGGTGTCTTCTGCTTATGCAGGCACAGCTCTCTGGCCAGCTGAGGTCTTGTGTGTTCAGCCCTGGACTGGAGAAGCCACTCTGCCTTGCAGAGTCACTAAACCAAGAGTGCAGCAAGGACCTCCTGAAGGAGCTGTGCTGCAATTTCTTCTCTGCCCACGATGCCCAGAGTGAGCCAGCTGGGATGCTGTGCAGGGGAAGGCTGATTTTCTGAGGATGAATCATGGGTTTATGGTCATTTCTTTGCTCCCACCCTTCCCTGGATGCGTGACTGCTGCTGATTCCCAGCGTGCACAGGCCATTCTCTAGAGCTTTATTGCCCTCAGTTTGGGGAAATGCTTGTTGAAATGTGGATCTTGATGAGATTTACTTAAGTACTAGTACCAAAACCCTAAAATATTGAATTATTCTTAAAATAATGTTTTGAATCATTAAAATAAAAGCAGAAAATACCTTCTCTAGAAGACCTATAGGTTAAACAGGTGAGAAATCCAATAGTACAGCTAAGGAGAAGGAAAAAATTAGTTGTTCTGGTTTTCCTTCTTATGTAAGAAATTGCTTTATTTTGCAAAAGACTAATTGCTTACTAGCAATTCCTGGTGACCTAGAGAGCCTCAGACAGTGATAGGGCAACTGCTGATGTCTCTGTGTTTTGCTGGTTTTCAGGAGAACCCCTGAGTGCATCAGGTGATTGTCTGAAGGCATTGAGCTCCTCTGTGGAGAGGACACAGCAGTGCCCCTGCACGGGCTCTTGCCCCCAGCATTTCGTGTTTTTTGGAAAATGTAGCTCCTTGACTGTGGTGAGAGGAGGGCTGACTGCCTTAGGAGGCTGCACAAATGTCTAGCTGGAAAGTACAATTTACTGTCAGTGCACTTCTCTGCAAAACCATAGTCCCTGGCATAATCTGTCCTTAAATGACTAGTGCCATTAACTTTAATGGCTTGCATAATCAAGCTCTCACATTATCCTACCCCACACTGTATTTTAGTTTGCCTCTCATTCTCCTGCAAGCCTGTGGAGAACAGCGTGTGCTGGATGGCACAGATACAAGAGCACAGGCTCCACTTCTCTTGGCCATTTGGACACCTAAGGAACAAGGATGGCAGGCTTATTAATGCACCCTAGACAACCTCTGGAAGCATGTTTTACATGAGAAGTAATGTCAGGGTTCATATTTCTGTTCTCAGGCACTGTCAGCATCAGTGAGAAACAAGAGTTGAGACCAGTAGAGGATTTGTGTGATGTGCACCCAGCACTGGGCAATAATGGGAGCATTGGCCTTGGTCCAGGAGAAATGTGACCCAGTAAACTTCTTAAAAGACAGTTCAGTCACCCTCTTTATTATGCTGGAGCATACAGGCTGTGCACAGGATGAATGGCATTTTCATAACTGCTGCCAAAGGAAACATTTTCTGAGCTGTGTGTAGTAATTTTCTCTACTTTGGAGCCTGGGCTGGCAGCAGAAGAGGGCTGCACCTCCCCTCCTCACAGGGGTGGGTGGAATGGTGCACCTTGAACTGAACCCTTCACCAGTGATTTAATTCCATCAAGCCTAAGCACAGCTTCATTGCTCTGTATCTTTCCAGAGGAACCCACTTCCTTTCTGTAGTCATAGAGATCAGGAGAGAAATAATAGTGGAAAGATGAGTTCTACTTGAAGAAAAACAGCACAGACCATGGATATCTGGATGGGAACAGCAGCGTGGTTGCTTGGCTGGAGGTGCAGTGGGATGCCCAAGCACCTGAGAACTGTGGGCTGCTCTTGTAGAAGGGCTGGACTCCTGCAGGCTCCTTCCCAAAAAAAAAAAAAAAAAAAAAAAAATCCTCAATAACATCAGAAATAGCACAGTGTCTCCAGGTGGGTTTTTTATGCCTCTAGCCTTTTCTCTAGCCTTTGCCCTTCCCTGTGGTTTATTGCTTTCCCAAAATAGGTTTCCTGGGAAAAAAATTTTCCACTAGATTCACTCTGAAGTCAGAGTGACAAGCTGTTTATTTATTTAATTGGTTTTATGTTCCAACCAATAAATTAATCTTCTCTGTGTTTGATTTTCGAGCAAGTGAAGCTAAAAGAAGGGGCAATGCATACCAGAGATGTGGGGTTCTCTTTTTCATGTTTTATCAGCTCTTTCTTTAAATAAAAAGCTTAATTAAGCCTGCGTTTCTCATTACAGTCTGTGTAAATGCAGCACCTACAGAACGTGAACTGGGCTTGAGAATAGTTTGCTGTTCCTGTGCTGCTCATCATTTTCTTTATAAGAGCAATTCCTGTCTGTAATAATTTTTTTATCCCAGTGTATTTATCTTTTTCATCTTCATACATGACTCTTGGAGGTTTTCCTGGCGTTCTGACAGCCTGAGCTTCCCAAGCACTCAGGCTGTGTATTTCTCAAAAGTTTCTCAAACTGCATTTGATTTTTTTTTTTTTACTTTTTGAATCTACATTTGTTTTTTATGCATCATAAGCCACAGTGCTCACAGTTGTGTGTACAACCCATCTGCACTCAAAACAAGAATGAAATATGCAGGGTTCATTAGTCAGATGTGGTGAATGGCTTGAAATGTTTAATTAAAGGAAAAACACAAAGGGCCCAGTGAATCAGATGTTCACAGAGTAATAGAAGTGGGGAAACAAAATTTGTGAATTATCTGCTATTTAAAGGTAGGCTCCCTCATTTACCCACATTTTTTTTATCCCACCTGTGTTTTTTTGCGAGGATGATCAGTCAGTAAAATATATGACATCCTCAACTTTTTATTTCTTATGGAAATTCTGCTATGCTATTTCTTTTGCTTTGATATTAGGTCTTTTGTCCTAAATTATTTTAAAGCTAAGCTTTATTTATTGCTGGATTCTACAGCAATCCTACAGTTTAAGAATGTAATGCCCATATATTTCCTAGCAATGGCATGGTCGTTTTGTCTCAGGACTGAAGCTTTGGAAAAGTCTCTTCCCACTTAGGATGAGTCTATTCCCACTCAATTCTTATGAACTAGCTTACAAAACCAAACTGGTGACATCCTTGCTAATCAACCCTTGCAAGATTAAAAAAAGAAACCAAAAAAACCAAACCAAACTAACAAAAAACAAAACAAACAAACGAACAAAAAAAACCAAAGAAAAAGCAAGTGCTTTACTTCTCTTATTGTTGCTGTTAAATTTGCATGTGTTTTTAAACCTTTCCTGACGATTCTTGTGAGCTTCTCATCAGTGGTGAAGCTGAGCAGAATAGAGGTTATTTCAGCTAATTACAGGGTGACGTTATAGCTTGAAATGGAGGATGAGGAATGAACAAGCACTCTGAGTGCCCATATTCCCTTCTGTGCAGGCATGTTAATAGCTGTATCTGTTAGTATATTTTTAAGGCTGTGTTCAGTCTCAATAGGGTGATGTTTGTCTGTGGGCCTCCCTCTCAGTCTGTTTGTGCCCAGTGTATTTGTGACAATGCCTGCTCTGTGTCTGTGCCCTGAGCCGAATGGATGGCTTGTGAAGGGGACTGAGATGTTAGACTGGGCTGTCAGTGATGCTCTTCATTTGTATTCTGCTCAGGGGGCCAAGCCACCGAGGAGGAGACGTGCCAGAATGCTTTCCTTACCAGAGCCCCTGCCCTCTTTAATTTTCCTTTGCACTTCTTTACCCCAGTGAACCTTTCTCTTTCGAGGTGTAACTGTTCCTGCAGCACGGAGCTTGGCTCTAGATGATGGAACACACAGGATGTGCAGTACCTACAGACCAGTGAGTTGTTTGGGGCTGGTTTATTTTTGGATGTGAAATGCTGCATTAGGAAACAGAGAGCTGCATTGAGAGCATCGGGTGCCTGCCCTCTTCCAGGCTGAGAGGGGGGTTTCGTGTGGGCAGAGAAATGTGAAGTACATTGTGAGATTATGGCCTATGAAGAGCTGCCTCTGAAGCAATGGCCAGCTCAGCTTTTCAGGGAATGGCACATGCTCTTGGAAACCCATGAATGAGAAGCTCCCAAAGTGCTGTTGTTTTAAACCAAAAATGCTGGGTTTGCCCTAAATCTAAAAGGCTGCTCATTTGAGACCTGACATGCTAATGCAGTGTGTTTCTCCTAAAATGGTGCAGTGATGCATCCTCAGTGCTGAGGGGATGTGCAGAAGAGTGCAGCGTCCTCGCCTGCTCTGCTGGGGAGACAGCAGCAGCCTTTGGGGAGAAGGAAGGATGTTTTAACAATATGAGGTAATTTTGTTACTGAATTCATGAGTACCTTCCTGTTCAAGATCTTCTGAGTTTGCTCTGTGGTTTTTTGGGAAGAGGAGGGTGCTGGTTTTACATCCTGTCATTTTACATCCTTCCTTGCTTTAACTGCAGCAGTTTCCAAGTCTGTTGTGCCATGGTCCTGTTTTTGGGACTGCTGATGCAGCACATCTCCATGGCAGGAGAAACCATCACCCTTGAGGAGAAACCAGCATTCCTTGTGCTCCACACTGACAGAGCCAGGCTACTCCAGCTTCTCTTTTGGCAGACAGTGATTAATGTAAAGTTCAACAGCACCAATGTTCATTTTCTGCCACGTGACTTGTCCCTACCAGCAAGAGAAAGGTCTGACTGTTCTGCTGTAGGCTGCAGTCTGTGTTGCTATCCACATGCTGGTGTGACTTTTCTCTCCTCCATCCTTTCTGCAGTTCCCCTTTGCCCTCTGCCCTTGGAGACTTCTGTGTAAAGGTGAGATCAAACAGTCACCCTGAAGGGAAAACACAGAACAGAGAAAAGGCAGTTTTGGTGAGGATTGCAGGTCATGTGTCGGGTTGAATCAGTCCCTGATGGAGACAGCAAAGAAAATGTAACATTGCAAGAGCAAACGTGGTTTTGCTGAGGAAAGGTTCGTGGCTAGTTTTCATTGCTTCAGGGTCATCTGTGTCGCTGCCTACAAACCCTCTCTGCACTTAAACTCATGTGGTGCCAAACTCTTTCAAGTGAGGAAAATGAAGATCAGGAGGAGGTTGCTGGACACTGGCCAGGGCGAGTGCCTGACCATTTGTGTGAGCCAAGCCAGGAACAGGACAAAGCAGCTCCTACCTTGGTATCCCAGGGAGTGCCATGATGTGAATGAAGATGCCAATTTTTTGTACTGTACTATTATTTTCCTCTGAGCCTCCCATTTTCTGCCTGCTTGTCTTGGAAGATAAAGACCTAATTCTAGATTTAGACACTCACAGGTAGAATCACGGTCAGTTGCAAACTCTTGGGTATTTTTCTAAAGAAAGCTGTTTTCTCCATCCCACTTCCATGGATTTTTTGTATGGGCTGGAAGCAAGATCTTGCTTTCTTCTAGAGTTTCACCATCTTTTTTTGGTGGGCACTGCAGGAGACTGGCTATGTTGCTGCCAGTATTAGGAAAAGAGGAAATTCTTCTACTTGAAGAACATTTTGGATGAGGGCCTGGTAACCAAAAGGAAGTTCAAACTCAGCAAATACTGTATCCTGAAGCCATGCTAAACTAACATACATGATGGCTGAACAAGCCCTTATCTTCCTGGCCTATGAATGAATAAAAGTGACTCCTAACTTCAAAACAAAGAGAAAAGTAACAGAAAACCAGTTATTTATTGTCTTTTGGTGGGAATGTGGATCCTGTACACATAGCTAGAACTACCATGCAGTAAATCCTGTTACCTCTTTTCCTTCATCGTTGATGGATGCAGGGAAGCAAACTGAAAGGAAGCCACATCACAGCAAGTGCCTACTGTGTTTGGAACTGAGTATCAGAAAGAGAGGTCCCAGCATCCTCTGAACAGAGTGGGGTGATTTGCTGAAGTCCCAAAGCTCTGTTGTTCCCATGCATTACACATTTGTTCTTGTTGCAACAATCACCATCACAGTGGAATTTTCTTATATAATTAGAAGGAATGTGATCACCTTCAACCCTGGGAGCAAATGAGCTTCTGCAGCAGCAACTCCCATTCATGTGTGCACTGCATACCAAGGGGGAGAGGAATACAATGGATTTTATGTGTCTGAGCAGAACACAGTCTGCAATTGGAAATGCCACTTCTTGTGAAGCAATTTTATGTGCTGGTGACTGGACGTTTTTCATTTGAAATTAAATTCCTCTTGGCCCTGCTGCACATTGGGGTTTGGATTGATGAGTAATTTCTCACAAATCTGTGCATCATCTCTGTTTTGCATCTTCCCTTTCTGCTGCTCCCAACACTGCAAATTGATGGCAAGAAGAGAGCATGACTCAAATTGTTACTTGTTAAGCCTCCTGGTTTTTCCTCATATAGAAATTTTGCTATTTGAAAGTTAATCTTTCAACCATAACTAGACCTGTGCAAAATTGATAAACAGGTGAAGGAATCACCCTGTCCCAGCAACAGGCCAAAAAATAAAGTCCATGGTACTGCCTGAGCAAAGCCTGTGAATTAACTACATTTTAATCAAGTGAAGTGGTTCAGCAAACCCACTTTTTTGGGGTTTGCTGAGACAAGTGTTTGAGTAAAGGATTAGCTTTCTGTTTCCCAGTATTTTCAGCAAGCTTAGGAAGGCATTCTGGAATTAAACAGGCAACTTTCCCCAAAATGCTGTCCTGACTGCAAGCTTTCCAGATCCTTAAGGGTAATCTCACTGTCTCTTTCTCACACTTGGACTTCTGACTAGACTGAGCCTCTGATGCAGATGTCAGCATGTTCCCAATTATTATGGCAATGTCCTTGAGTGGAGCCATCTCCAGTCAGAAAAATCTGTACAGTTGAATATAGCAAAGTGCTATTTCAACTCAAGTTTGGCTTTTTTCCAGCTGACATAGCATTTGTTCCCAAAGTCAATTCCAGGACAATTTTTTTTCCATTTTCTCTTTTTTCTCCTTTCTCTGTTCCTTCCTCCCGAAGCCATTTCAGGGAAGAGAAGTCACATAAGTTGTATTGGCATCTGAAAGATGCAGCTGAATATGAATTCATGGTTATTTTTCAGTTGATGTTCTTTGCCATTTTTATCAGAAATCTTTTTCACAGGCTCATCTAGGAGAGGAGGGGAGATATCTGACTGAAATTTATTTGGAATTTACATATTTAAAAAATTTCCCTTCTTCCCCCTTAGAGATAGCTGAGTTGTCTGACTGGCTGTAAAGTATCTTTTGGCATTACTGCACTGAAAAACAGAAAAATGTCTCTGTTCTTGCCTGATAATGCTCTTTTGCTATAAAGAATTTTTGCCAGAATCAACCCATCTTTTATTGCCGTGTGAAGTTTCCAGAATAATAATGGATGCTGACTTCCAAATATTTAGAGATCTCTAATTAGAAGAAATTATCTCTGTGCTCCACAGTAGGGGAATTGTGTTTGCCTTCCTTGCCCTCCCAGCCCCAAGGGAGCTGGAATGAATGCTGGGGTGTAAGAAAGCAACTCCTGTACCCTGCAAAAGGCCCGTGAGCTGTGGGACAGCACTGCCCTGGCTTTGTCACGTTTTCCAGAGAGGCCATGCCCCACCAGGGGAGAGCCCAGTGCAAAGGGGCAGATCCCAAACCTGAAATGTAATCTGAAGGGTTCTGCTTTTCTTACTTGCAAGAAGCTAAGCCTGATGTTCCAGTGAGGATATTGCATGAGCTGTTCCTGTCTGGAAGTTTCCCAAGTTGTGTCTTGGGAAAAAAAAAGGCTCTGGATCCAGAGCTAATGGTGCATCTTTCAAAGAAGGGTTTCTCTAAAAATATGCTGACATCCCATATGGAATAACATCAATGAGAACCCTGAAGCATGTTGGGATGCTCTGCTCCCTTGTGTAGTAAAGGTTACAGCCAAAATCTTTTTAGAAGAGAAATGTAAAATCCGTCTGAGACCTGCCAGTGCTGTGCAGCATCTTCTCTGGCTGCACTGATCAGGAAGTTTCTGGAAGTGTCAGCATGGGTTTCTGGCTGAGGAGCTGGGTACACAGGTGACTGTTCCAGTGCACACAGACAAATCATCCTGTATTTATTACCTGCACAAGAAATCTCACAATTCCAGCCAAGCCCTGAGCTAGCCCTGAGGGTGCCTGCCCAGCCAGCACAGAGCCCAGCCTTTATCCCAAAGCAGGTGCTGACCATGGGCAATTGTCTCTGTTGACTCTGCTGGGGGCTGAGAGTGATATGTGGCTGAAATCTCTCTTCTTCTGCTTATCCCATGTCAGCTTAATCATGCCCTTAATAAAAGGCACTTCCTGCCATCACATTGACCAGACAGCACAAATAATTTGTGATTTAATGGTTGGTATTAATGAGGTACTCAATGCATGTAAGCTTCTCTGAGGTTTGTGGTAGCTCTTATGGTTATAATATTGTCGTAGCTCTTAGTGCTTACAGTTGTACAGCTTGAGATTCATGGAAAACTGGGGAAAAATGGGATGGGGGAGAATGCCAAGAGATTGCCAAGGTCGTCTTCCTGCTGCTGGGTATGATCAGCAGTGCTTCTGTGATGCACCACTGCTGATAATTTACCTTGTGTTTGCAGAACTCTGAATAAAATCTATTCCTGTGCTTTGTTATCATTATATGTAGTTTTTATAATGTTTGATCTGAGTCATTCTTGCTCCAATTTCAGCCCATTACTCTTTATCTGCTGTGGTTATGGAGAACAGATCGTTCTATTGACTTTTGTAGCACGTTTCTATGTACATAGCAGTCCATTACCACCCTGCTCATAACATTCTCCTCACTAGATAAAAATAATGCCATTTGCTGTAACACCTCCTGACAAGTCCTATTTTCTAGATGTCTTTCCTGTTTTTTGTACTCTCTTCCTTTGGTCCCCTTTTATTTACTTAAAGTACTCAGTGTGGGAGATCCTTCATCCAAGGGCTCAGAAAGCTGAGCAGAGCAGGAGAATGACTTACATTGTAGGTGATGTGGGCTCCTGTATTTAGTAACCCCAGCTTGTTCAGCTTTCATAACAGTATGACTTCACCAAGGCATGTTCCCCTTATAGCCTGCAACACTCCAAATCTTCCTCTGAAGAGATGCTGTCTGAACAGTCTGAACAGTTTTCCCCAGCCTCTCTTTGTTGGTTGCTCCTGAGTGCCTGTGGTAACTATACTTCTGGCCGTGTTGAATTTCAAAGCATGTCTTCAAATGATGAAATAATCTCATTTAATCTTGTCCTCTGGTGTAATTGCATTCCCTCCAGACTTGTGTGCTGCAAATTTTAATAAGCATGTCCTCTACTTCATCCTCTCCTTCACTAATGTTAGCAGGGAGTAGAACCAAGAGCAAGGAAAAAAAAAAAAATAAAAAAAAAGGAGGAAACCTACTTGACATCTCTTTTTGCTTTTACAGTGTCCCATTAATGACACCCATGTGGGTCCTCCATTTGCTCCTGCTTTCATCAAGACTATGCTTCCTTGGTGCTTATTAGAACATCTGTGAATGCAGCATCCAAGGAAGTGTGGCTATACATGAAGAAAAACTATAAAAATATTTTTGTACAGAGATATCTGGAGCCTTCCTGCAGAAGTGAAAACTCATGGGCTACTAATATACTCTCTTCCTCTTCAGTTTGGTTATAGTGAAGTTGCAACAGCGAGTGATTGTCCAAAACAATGGGAGTGTAAGTGCAGGCTCCTCACATGAAAATCTTCATATGAGATAAAAATCATGCAGAGAAGTGTAAACCAGTCATAAACATAAGGATTTTGGAAGCTGGGAAGTAGCAGACATTGGAATGGCCATACTCCTGCTTTAAATGTTCAAAAACAGGTAACTAAGTGCTGGCATT
The DNA here is from genome assembly GCA_013400575.1 of Peucedramus taeniatus. Lineage (NCBI taxonomy): Eukaryota > Metazoa > Chordata > Aves > Passeriformes > Fringillidae > Peucedramus > Peucedramus taeniatus. Next base: position 338,160 of record WBNO01027059.1, on the reverse strand, counting down.
CAGGAAGATTGGCACTGAAAGCTCCCATGCTAAAAGGCCTCATAGACTTGAAAGCTAGATTATTTCACAGACTGAAGGCAAATGTAGGTTCAAGTGCTATGTAGGTCCCCAAATCCCTTGCCAGTGTGTGGGTTTTGCAGTAGGTTCTTTTCATAGTGCTTTTGCACTTCTCCATGTGTGACAGCTGGGGAGAATGGAGATGGGGTGTGTGGCACCGACAAGTGCTCAAACTGAAATAATCCTGAGAAGAGTCTTCGTGCCACTTTCTCTTTGGGTTTTTTCTGATGAGCACAGCAGATGTCTGCAGGGATGGGAGATGCAGGCTCCTGCTGTGAAAGACTGTAATAATGAGAAGCATTTGATGAGCTGACTGTGTTTCATTCTTACTGATGAGTTGATACTTTAAGTATACAAATTATTACAGCAACTTTGATCAGATTTAGTTTAGGTGCAACTAGAATTGATTCCAAGAGAGGCAGCTTGCGTGGATAGAAAAGTAACTAAGATGTGCTATCTTGCTGGCTTTATTTTTCATTCCTTCCTCATCCCTGTTTCCCCATCTACTTAGCACTGATTTTATGTTAAGTATCTCTTTAGAATTGTCTTGTTCTGCAGTCTTTAATGTTTAAGGTTGCATGGCATCATTTTGGTTGCCTGGTTATCACAAGTATAGGGAAAACAGTCTTGTTAAATGTGAGTCTTACAGAGATACTCTAGCAGAGTCAAATTGCAAATCCATGTGTGCCTTGTTGCCTGGCTCTGTATGGAAAGGAGCCTGGGAGATCTGTACAGGGTGAGAAATGCAGAGGCTGGGGCTAATGCTGCCCTTCAGAGCAGTCATTGGGGCTGGTGGGCTGGAACACTTCCAGGAAACGGGTACTGATACCAAAGTATCTTCACACATCGCTGCTAATACTGGGAAGGAAAGTGCCTGAGGGAAGGACAAAACTCTGTAAACAACTCTGAGATGGAAATACGTGCAGCAGCCCTTTGGCTTGCTTTGACCAAGGGCAGGCCAGCAGGAAGTCTGTAGCAAGCTGTTGCTTTCTCCAGGTCAAGGAAAACATTTGAGGAATAACCTCCCCATTTTATTTTGCTTCTCATTCTTGGGAAACAGTGGGGGTTGGAGAATGAATGTGCAGCAGTTATTGTTTCGTGGTCAGTGCCCCAGGGAAGGGGTGCAGCCTGGTAGCTGTGCTGCTCTCTGGTCACCTGCCTTCCTGTGGAAACTGCTGCAGGCAGCAGGTGCCCTGCCAGCTCCGACAGCTCCGGCTCCTCTTCCTCCGAAAGATTCCCCACCTCTGGAGTGGCTTGGAGTACCTATCCCTTTCTCCATGCCACAACTTGCCCTGAGCTTTCCCACATCGAGAAGGGCCAGCGTGGGGCTGGAGGAGCTCCATGGCCCAACACCCCCAGAGCTGGCGATGGCTCCTGCGCCCAACCAGCGCGGTCGGCAGTGAAGCACTGGTGAGGCGGAGGGGCAAGGAGCGGGGCAGTCATTTTTGGAGAGCTGCTGGTGAATGTGTCACGGAGCTGCTGCCTTCACTCGCCCCAGCAGCAGCAGCAGCAGCAGCTATAATTAGCGGGTGGCAATCGGTGCCGCTGTCAGCGGGGCCCAGGCTGGCGGCAGCGAAGGCGCAGAGCCGCGCGCTCCCGCTTTAAGGCCTGTGCTTGCCCGCTGCCAAAGCCAAATGACTTTCCATCCTGGACTTCGAGCTGATTTGCGGCTTTATTTTTGTAATTCAGGAATGGGTCGGTCTTTGCTTTCCCCCAAGTAAATTCTAGGAGATGTGCTGAAGCAATAATAGATATTTCTGTGCAGCCCCTTGAATTTAAAGGAAGCTTTCGCCAATTAAAAGACCTTGCTGATTGGAATATGTGGAAACAGCCTCAGTACATTCCTTTAACCCTTACCATGTTACTCACTCTGCTTGAACCACTTGGGAATACAGGAACCCTTATGGGGTTTGAAGTTCTGTTTTCTGAAGGCATTTCTTAATGTTGGAATATCCTGGGTCTTTTTTAGCTAAGATTGCTCTCAGCACTGATGGATTGGCAAAATTATGGATCTCCCTGACCTTCTGACTTGCATAATCTACCTGAGAAGGAGGATGGAGAAGAGATTGTCACAGTGCACACCACCAAATGTTTCTGTGGGAGCTAAAGCTAGGAAAGGAGGATACCACATTCTGTTCACTCTATTTTTATTTACAACGTGATAAGCCAGGACATCAAGATTTGTACTGGCTTTTAATAGATTTTGGGAGTGCAGTTAACTTAAATTGTTCCCAGTTAAGGTACCTGCCTGCTCTGGCACACTATCCATTCCCATTATTTTGTTCTGTGGTGGTAGGAAATGTGCTTCCCCCCTCTGAAAACGATTTCTGTACCTACAGTTTGGGGTTTTTTGCTGGTATGTCAATCTACAGCATAAGCACTTCTCTGGCAGTTTTTAAGAGCTTGACTGTGGGAAGGGAGAATGAGGTCTCACATCTTGGTGAGCGGGGTAGGATCCAGAATTCTGCATTACATCAGACTGAGCAAGACTGATTTTGACCTGATTCTATCAAACTCAAGTGCTGGCAATAGGAGCTGGAAACATGAACTCCTTTTGGTGCCTGCAGTTGCAGGGTATGATCAGCCTGCCCTGCATTTGGCTAGAGAGCTGGACAGTGTCTGGAAGTAAACTGGGCCCTAAAAACTTGGGGGCTTCTTTTTTAGGGGTGTTTTTTTTCCTCAATCTATCAAATAAAGTCACTTTTGCTTATTGAAGGATTTGGGGTGTGCCCTGACAACCCTCCTGTGCAGCTGTGATCAGCCCTTGGAGCACAGCTCTCCAGGCTTCACCTTTAATTCAAATTACTGGTTTGCATGGAGTCTCCTCTAATGCCTTCATGCAGCCTCCTGCTCTCCTATGCAAGGATAAAGCCATTTCTGTGAAAAGCCCACAGCAAACTCAGCAGGTCTGTGCCTGGATCTCTGTGGTGAGGCTCTGAACCGCTAATCTCTCCTGTGGTTGCTGATGTGCATTTGGAAGAGTGAAATGACATCATAAGGCTTTCAGACGACTGTGCAGTCTTATCTTTCAAAGTCAAAAGTTTTTTCTGCAATTCCATACATACATTAGAATCCTGGGCACCTTGTTTGTACCCATCTCTTCCCCTTTGTAACCCTTTCAGGAGTTACTCACTGATTTATAAATAAGTAAGGATGCAAGTACATTTTGGGAGATTTTTCATATGTTGCTTATAGAATAAATTTCTTTGGTACAAAAGATAGATCTAGAAAGCATTTGGCATCAGATAACAAGACTGCAATCCTAAGGACCTGCTTCACACCCAAGCTGCCATAACCTGAAGGAATTTTTAGGAGGCAGTGCTGCTTGCAGTGTGTGATACTAGAAGTGTCTGCTTTCTGACTTACTGTGGAGCTAATGCACAGCCTCAGTGGCTGTATTTATAGCATGCAACAGCCAGATCCACCACAGCAAGCAGAGCTGCTCTTCAGTGTCGTGGGATTTCCTCAGTGTTCTGGCTGAACAGAAGGATGGGGACATCTCCTCACTGAGACATTTGGAACTCGAGCCCTCTGAAGCAGTTTTCATGAGGCTGTGTCATGTGCTGTGTGTACTGAGTGTTTTATGCCGGGGCTGGCACAAACCAATTTGTTGATGCTCTGTTTACCTTGTACTCCGTACTGTGCCGTGCTCCAGAGGGGATGGGAAAGCATTGGGTGTGCTGCTCTCACCACCTGGGAGAGGGATTATGAGGGGAAGCAGAACATCCACTGTGGCTGGAGCTGCTGCCCATATATCTGCTGCTCACATAACCCATAATCTCCTACGTTCAGCGCGAAGCGTCCGGAACAACGCGCTGCCCACGCCGCTTCCCTGCTGACATCCATCCTTCCAGCTCCCATCTGCCTGCAGGTTTCCAGGGCATCAGCTGTGTTCCCAGCTGCTGGTCCTCTTCACGTACCACCCAGGTCCCAGGACAAGCTTCCTGAGGAGTTGCCCACTAATCCAAGCCCTAAGGGCTGGCAGATGACCCCTTCAAGGCACAACTCCTTGGATTTTTTGTACTTGGATGTTGATGTGTATGTACAGTCATTGAATGCAATGTATAAAATCATACATGCAGAGCTCCTACAAAGATAATTAATTTGCCATATACTATTGGCCACTTTGCCAGGCTTCCCTCTCTTCACCTGATCACTTTCAGCCCTGTTTCAGCCTTGAGTGTCTTTAAGTCTTAGAGGTGTTTTTCAGTCACCCAATCTGCCATAGAAATGTTTTTCTCCTCTGGACCTCCAAGTTTCTCTGCCTGAAGTGAGTCAAAGGTATAATTTAAACAGCCGTAGCTTTGAGCATGTTCTTGGCCTGCTCCTCAACAAGATGTGCACTGCAAGAGAAGTGGGAATTTTCCCCTTCCCTTAGGACTTGTAGCACTTCCATCTTACTTTGGAAAGGACCCAAGATACCAATTTTTAAAATTCTTACTCTCTTTACAGGAAAGTGTAAGTGTTCTACATCATGTAACAGACTTCAGCATGCTCCAAGCCTTGTATCCATCATATTGAAGGGATACAAAAAAGTAGCTGTGGTAGGATTTGAAAAGCCATCTGAAGCATTTCTGGAAAGGTGACATATGGATGATACAGGGTAGCTCTTTTTTAACATTTCTATCTCGCCATCCAAGCCCAATTGTAGCTTCACCACCTGTGAACAATCCACGGTTTCAATCTCCTGCTGCAGTCACCTTGTGTGCCCTTCCTCCCCATCACATATTCCTGCAATATTCCCCATACAATTCCTGCTCTCAGACTCTGCTACAGAGTGACTTGAAGGGACTCTTCAGTTTTGGCAGGAGCAGTGTGGCTGCTGTAGAGCCTCTAATGCCTCCTTCTGCATTTTATTCATCACTGAAACAGGATTTGGAGAGAGTGGGGATTCTGAATAAAATGTGTAAAATTTTGCTGCCAACAGCATGATAATTAAAGGGAGAAGATAGCAATGCATGTAAAATACTGTTCCATGTGCACAAAGCAGGGCTGATCCTAGTGTTGGGAGCTGGGTATTTCTGAGCCGTGTGCCTTTAAGACCTACATAACGCTGTTACATTACCTTAGGGTTTTTCTTTTGAATTTCCAGCTTCAGAAAACCAAGCTTGATTTTCCTTTTTTCCTTCCATCCCCTGATGATGCTCTCAAAACCTGGGGCTGTTTATCTGAAAGAAGACTCGCTGCATGTGAGATATTGCGGTGTGATAAGACTCGCTGCAGTAAATAGGGGTAGAATGATGCGGACATCCCTGCCAGAGCTGCCATGGCCGGGTGACTGTCACCTCCCCTTTACAACGCCAGCTCTGTCATTTAGGGCAGCACAACTAATTTTTCTCTATTGCTCCCTGACATCTCGTGGCAGCACCAGGTAATGCAGTTAATTGCTTAAAATTTTGTCAAGGGAGTAGCTCCGACATGAGATTTTGAATCTTCGATAGCTTTGCTGGAAAAGAAACTAACTTAGCTGGTGGTATTGTGTTTTGGAGGGATTTTCCCCCCCGGGGAAGAACACTTCTCTAGAGAAGGATTCTGAAGAAGCCAGACCTTCCAATAAATTGTGGGATATATATATATACATATATGTTAGACATTAAATTAAAAGCTTGACCTAACATGATACATTCTGTTTTAAAGTGTTTCCAGTGAAACTTCACTAAAAACTGCTTTGATGCTTGGAGAGGAAGAGGTTGATGGTAGCAAATGCTGCAGAAGAGCTGAATGCCTTTGGCTGGCTCTTTGATATTTTATTGCTCTAACACTTAATTCCCCAAAAGAGTTAGAGTTTGCTGGTTAGCTTTGAGAAAATGGCCAAGTCTGGAACAAAAATTATGCTGCATTCTGAGCTAGAAAGAAACATACTTTTGCTAGAAACAACTGAGTATTTTCTGTTTCTTTCCTCCCTTTCTTAAGCGCTGGGTAAAGACAAAAATGAGGATAAAACAAGCAGAATGGGCAGTAAATGCACATGTTTGTGTGGCAGGTGCAACAGAACTTAAGAGTAAGAATCAATGGTCCTTCTGGCTCCCTTCCAACTCAGACTGTTCTGTGATTTCTGTGATTTCAACATATGAGCTCACTGCAGTTCCAGCTTAGGGGCTTGGGGTTTGTGTGTGGCTGCTAAGAAGGCATTACTGAACCTCCCCCTGGTGCTCAAGTTCTCTTAGTGTCACTTAGAAATAACGAGGTTTCTCTGTGAAGACCAGTAGCAGGAATGGATGGATAAAGCATTGCTAATAGGAAGGGTGACTTGCTCTGCAATGGTTTGTTTTCTGTTCCCAAGTTCCCCTTGTAATACCTGTTATTGCCTCCTCTCTGGGTAGGAGCAGTGAGACCTTGGTGAGAATGTAAACTGATCATGATTAATTTTGTGTGGCATACTGCAGATTGGACTCCTGTTCCAATTTTAGGTAGAGTGCCTGAAAATCCATCTTTCTTTTCCTCTCCAATCTCCAGTCCCAAGGTAAGAAACCAGCCAGCTAATACTGGGAAGTGCAATCCCCACAGCTTCTTACCTGTGCAGTGAGTAGTGCTGTATTCCAGAATGAGCTTTTCCACCATCTCTCCTGCTTTTGCACTCAGTGCCATTTTGGCACTTCTTTTATATGGATGGAATTATCAGCAGCTTGTCCCATCTTTCTCTGGCAATTTAATGAGGTGACAGCTACAAGTGTCTTCTTTTTATTCTCTTCCTTGTTTTGGGGGGTTTATTCTTTGCTTGTTCCAAAGCTCCTCCATCCTGGATTTTGCCTAAGAGGTTTCCCACCTTTACCTCTCAGGCACAGTTGCCATTTGTTTATCTCCATGACTTTATGAGTAGATGGCCACACATCCCAGCTTTCAGTGTTTGAAGGGAGGGCAGAGCAGGAACAGCAGCTGCTGGCTGCCCCCAAAGAAAACCTGAGGCAAGTGCCAAGGTTTGTGTCCACTGGCATTGCAGGGCTGAATTCTGCACAGAAGAGATTTCAGAAAACACTGCCCTTGTTCAGCAAGTGGGACAGTTCTGTGGCAGCCTGAATTTCACCAGAGACCCAGTGTGTGTCTGTGTCCCACTGAAATACCTGTGAAGCCCCAGCCTGCCAACGTCACAGAGGATGTTTTGGAGAGAGCAGAAATGCTCCAGCACAGTAGGAGATACAGTGCCTCTGAACCAAGCATCTTATCTTGAAGGGCAGCCCTTGGAGGGCTCTGGCTGAGGGAGCCAGGCTGTGACCAAAAGGAGTGAGAGCTCCAGAGAAAGGTGTCAGGGCAAAAAAAGAGAGCAACATGAGGATACCTTGAGCTTATTATCCCCATCCTTTGCTTTGTAAAGTTTTAGCAGAAGTCATGCCATAGGAAGGTGCCCAAATTTGTGTTTCCTTCCCTCTTTGTCCTGCCATTGGTCAGACCATGAGTTTAGTCCATTATTTTGGAATGATTTTCCACAGGGACTTTGGTGATAATACCAGAACCTTGTTCTAGCTAGACTGTTACAGAGTCATTTCATCCTTGTTCATGGTGTCAGTGTGCCATCCCATGCAGAAAACAAACCCCCTAAAAATTAAAACCTGCACTTTACAGGGATGTTTGTAGTCTGAATTATACCCAAGTCCATTATAACTTATCAGGTAAAATATTTACCATAGGTGTTTTCCCACTGGGAATTACAGCTAGACTTGAGTAGATGCTTAAATGCTCAGATGTTTTGAATGAGGAGTCAGGGGGAGGCTCTTGGTTGGTGCCAGAGGCAGCATTAAGGGACAATATCAGCCTGTGAACTGCCACAGCATCTCCCAAGCAATAAAACTGCACTCTGCAATCTTTTGTGTTGAAGATGACTGAATCTTAACCTACATAGCAATAGTTTCCTGCTCACCAGAGAATGAGTGATCACATGAAAGCCTGCTCAGTCCTTTTGTGGGGAAGGAGCAAGTGCAAAGATCTTGGGTTTGCAGTGAACCCAGGGGGACTCTACCCCCTGCCTTGGAGAATGGTGACTCCTTCTTATCAACTGTTCTCATCTGTGTGGCAAAGAGTAGTTCCTCCTCTCCTTCCTGACACTGGCTTTTGTGGGAAAGTGAAACAAGCTCGTTGTGCTGAGGGTTTCATGCAGTGCAGTGGCTCCAAACCCTGCAGTGCAGCCCATGCCTCAGCAGAGGGGTTGTTTCATGGCACTTCAGTATTGTGTAGCACCCCTGGGGTAGTTAAATCAGGCACTTCTGCATGAAAGTACTAATTTTGTGTGTTTTAGCTGCATTTGCTGCAATTTAGCAATTGGTTCTAAATAGCAGCAGGACAGCTCTGTGCTTGCTGTCACACACGAGGTATGTCTTGGGAGCCAGTAGCTCAGCTTGTTTGTGAAAACATCCCAGCACTGCTGCCTTTCAGCATCACTCTGGGGTAAATGAGCTCAGGACCTTGCCCCCATCGAGCCAGGAGGGGTTTGCTGCTTCCTTCTGTACTGAAAATGCCTCTGCATTGGAATAGATGATTTTGATTTAAAACCTTCATTTAACATTTGAGAGATATTTTTTTTCCTGTCTGGTTATAATTGTTAAAGTAGGTCAAGGTTGAGATCCAGATCACTGTAAATCACTCCCCTTTAAAGGCAAATGTTTTGCTTTGAGGCCCAAGGGACTGAAATCAAGTCTGACAAGGAGCACAGACCTGCCTTTTATTCCTGGCTTTTCCACACTGCCTCTCATTTTTTTCCCCATCTGGAGAGCAGTGCTTACCTTGCTCTGCTGTTGTGGGGATTAATTAATCCCTCTATTTGCACAGAGCTTTGAACGTGCCCAAAGGAAACGCTGTTATTTTAATTGCCTGTGGCTCTGTGCAGCCTCCTGTGACAGCAGAGGCTGAGGGATGAATGGATGGGCAGAGTGAGCCCCCTGGGCCACCCCACGTGCTGATTTCTGAGCTCTGCCTGCCACCTCCCAGCCAGCCCAGATGGAGGGGACACCAGGTGTGACAGACCTCCAGGTTGGGCAGATGCTTGTGCAGATTCCTGCACTGTTTTCTGCGCCCCATGGCTGGACCAGCTGATGAAGGATTCTTCAGCAAGCCTGGCTTGTAGGTTAGGTTGCTGTGCATCTAGCACTGCCTGCTAGGAATTTGGACATAAATTTAAGAGCCAAGGGGCTGTCTTAAGTTATCTGTTGGTGTTTGGAATCCATGAGGGGATTTGACCTCTGCTTAGAAGATGTTAAACCACCACAGGATGACAGTGTAAACATCATATGCAAGTGTCTAAGGATGAAATGGTCACTTAGCCATCATCAATGTACATTATCAATTGTATGTGTAACCTACTAGGCATATAAGGCCATAAACCAGATTACTGTTTTTAGAGGGCCCCAGGCTTCGTGTATTTTTTTTGGCATAGGGATCTTTGATACACTCTTGATCTCACCTCCTAGAATTTCCTTTGTTTTACTGTAAAATCCTTGTTACACCTTTAACCTGCCCCTGTTTTCACAGTAAAACAGGGGCAGGTTAAATGTGTAACAAGGATTTTACTCAGTTGTAGTTACAGCAGCAAACATTTGCATACCAGAGATTGATTTCTCCTAGCATCTCCTTCTACAGAAGAGATGCACTAGCAAAGCATGTAGGGCTTCACAGATGGGCTGTAAAAGAACAATAGGAACATTGTAGCTGTGTTTGCTGTGTCATTTCCTTCCATCTTTTTATTTGCTGTCTTACTCCATCACTCTTCCTTTTTTTTTTTTTCTGTCTTGTCATTCCCTATTTACTTTGCTCCTTGCTGGCAGAGTTATTTCGAGTGGAAGTGGATGGTTCACATCACATGGTGATGCTCATGCAGCAGTGCCCTCACCAGCCCAGCCAGCCTGGCTGTTTGAGAGCTGCAGAAAATGCAGGGAACCCAGAATTAACTTTGGGGTCATCATGACAGTGGATCCTTTTCTAATGTTCTGTTCAGGACACTTGGATGCCAGTGGGAGGAAACAGAGAATAAAAGAAAGCACAAAGGGAAAGGGAAACTCCAGAAAAACATTTGAGTTACTGATTATATGCTTGGAACCAAATTTGGGATGACAATGCTGCATGGACAGGGTTGTCTCTGGTCAGCCTGTGGTGACCTGCTGGAGCAGTGGTGTGGGCTTTTCCTTGAAAGGGAGTATGGAAAGGATACTTTCCTTAAGGATGCTTTTCTTAAATTTCCTAAGCAGAAGAGATGCTGCATAGGTGTAGCTTTCAGAAAATTCAGTTCAGGCATGAAAGAAGAGCTTGTGGAGAAAGCTTGAATTACTCCACTCCACTGAAGAAGAAAAACAAAACTTGATCATAGCTACAAAACTCTGTACAGGAAAACCACATTGTGTCACCATGTTTCTGTGACAAAATGCAAACACCACTGTGGCCATGAACACACTCACTGCATTGTCTGAAAAGATGCATTTTGATCCAGTAACAACTGGATTTCACCCATCTTTATTTTGTCAATTATGCTGCATTACACATTCCTGCTAACTGGGAGTTTTGGTGGCCATAGGAACTGTGGTGTGAGACCTGGATGCTTACTGGGAAATCAGAGCTTGGAGCTGCCAGAGTCAGCCCATGCCCCACTTTGGAGTGATACCAGTGTGTTGTGAGGAATGGATTGCTGTCCTTTCCATCTTTCTTCATGTGCTTTGCCACAATTTAAAGGACTTATTGATGGTATTTGATATAAAGCAGAACCTGTAAGAGGGATAATTGATTATCAGCACAGATGATTGTCCATGTGCGTGTCACTGCAACATGTACTGACCTGCCTTCTTCATTTAAAGCCCTGTTCCCTCTGCTTTCTTCCTGCCAGGGACTGCATTCCACAGAATAACCCAAAGCCTTCTTGAGGGCACTCTCTTCGTCATCAGTTTCCTGTTGGCCACTCCTGGAGCTGCTTTATACCTTCTTTCCAACATCCCTCATGCTAGCTGCTCTGATGTGAGCTCTTTCTCCAAAAAAGAAAACAAAAATTAACCCAGTTGCCTTGGGTAATGTTCATTCTCCTAATGCACATTGCTACGATAAGAGGAATGACTGTCACTTGAGATAGCTGGAAAGGGAAATGAGGATTTTATTCAGCAGAGTGCAAATTGTATTGCTTTCTCTTCCAGGGAGCCAGCAGGTACCAGTGGTTGGTGTGAGGTAGAGAATTGCTTGGTATTGGATACGTGACTGTGGTCCTCACCATACACATTCTGTGCCTTCATCATTCATTGCTTGCTTCAGTGTTCTTTTTTCCCCAAAAAGTAGAAAGACAGAGGCCCTTGTCTTTTATTCCCTGGCTGATGGAAGAGCAGCCTTTCCACTTCTCTTCCTATGCATTGTGTCCTTGCTGTTGAAACCTCATGGGAGAGCCTTTCTGCTGCCCTTCCTGCTCAGCCCAGCAGGAGACCAGGGCTCCTTTCCATCATCCCTGCCTGGGCTGGCAGTCATGTTCTCACCACCCCAGACCTTGTGCTCTGGGTGGTGGGAGGCTGAGCCTGCATTTGGGTTCTGCCACCTCCATCTGGGGGAAACCAGTATTCCTGTGTAGCTGGGGCCCCAGGGATAGAGAGGCAAAGTTTACATCTTGGCTTTCAGCAGAAATGCCCAGGCATTTCCACACAGCTTTGGCTGCTGGCTCAGTTCTCACTGCCCTGGATTTCACAGAATTCACAGAATGACCAGGTTGGAAGAGACCTTCAAGATCAAAGAGTCCAACCCATGCCCCAACACCTCAACTAAACCATGGCACTGAATGCCACATCCAGTCTGTTTTTTAAACACATCCAGGGATGGTGACTCCACCACCTCCCCGGGCAGACCATTCCAGTACTTTATCACTCTTTCTGTAAAAAATTTCTTCCTAATATCCAACCTATATTTCCCTTGGCACAGCTTAAGACTGTGTCCTCTGGTTCTGTCAGTGCTGCCTGGAGAAAGAGACCAACCCCTACCTGAGCACAGCCACCTTTCAGGGAGTTGTAGAGAGTGATAAGGTTTGGTTTAGTTCAGTTTGGTTTGGTTTGGTTTGGTTTGGTTTGGATGGGATGGGATGGGAGGGAGGAGTTGGGGGGAGTAATCCCTGTGGCCCCTGTGTTACCCTTCCTCTGGTTTTACTCTTCCACATGATGCCTTTCCTTGGCTTTCTCAGCCTCACCATGCAGCTGCTGGTGTGGGAGCTGTGAGCAGTGCTTGCCCAGTGGAGGTGTCACTGAAGCCTTGCCACATTCTGCAATTCCATCTGGAGCTCAAGCAAGGCTGCACCATCAGTTTCTTTCCTTCAGTCACCTCGTGCAGCTCTACACCTGCTGGGTCTATCATGTGCTCACTCGACCCACCAAAGTCTGATTTTAGTCTCCACTTTCCAGGATTGGAGGCCTTGGTCAGATCTGTTTGGACCAGGGACCATGTGTGACCTGAAGACAGCAATTCCTTCTAGCAGGGACATCTCTGCAGGGTCTGGCTTGGTGTCCCTGGTCGTTCTGGCCCTCACCAGGGTCTCATCTGTCTGCTGCTCTGGGCAGCTCTGGGCTGTGAGATGGGAACACCCTCTTGTTTTTCAGACTGAGATCCAGAATCAAGGCAGGACCTTAAGCCTTGAATATACTGATGTGGGGTTTTGTAGGAGAAAGCCATTTGAGCAAAGCACACCAGGTTTATTTGTGAATTTGTATGGGGTGAAGTGAGTGGCTTCATGTTTAGTTTTGATCAAAATATTTTTAGAAGCAGGTCAATTACACACAGTGTTCTTCAGCTTTCATTTTCCTGTCAGTCATTAGAAATGTTGCATTTTTGTTGTCTTTCACCTCTAAATTGAAATAAAGGAAATAAATTTTATTAGCATGTCTCTCTCACTGCCTCTTAAATGCTTAAAGTTGGTTCAGAACTGAGTATTAATAATTGCATTGTATTCATTTATTTTTAACTTGACTCTAAGCCTGAAAGCAACCAAGCAGAAAAAGTATTTAATAACCAGCAAACTTGGAGGAGCAGAACACACAGCCCAGTGCTGTTAACATCCTTCAGCAAAAAGATTAAGTACTGCTGTCGTCATTTAAGCTTTGGGGGGTGGGAGGGAGCAGGAGAAGGGAGAGAGGAGATGTCTGATCCACTTAATGCAAAGTATAAATTGATGTCATTTTAATTTTCTTCTTATAAGATTTACCACTTTACATGTAAATACCAGGCAGCACTGTGGCTGTGCTGGATTTCTGATTCATATGGAGAATGTGCTCATCTGCTGGAACTTAACTGATCACACTGAGTTAAGGGGAGGATAATAAAAAGCTATGGAGTGAATAATGGAAGGATTTAAAAATGAGGCATGGGGGGCATAAGATAGGATACAGAGTAATTTTGGAGGTAAAACTACAGTTGAGATTAACAATATATTTCTGGACATCTGGCTGATCTAAAGTCTGTCTGATGATTGTCTTGTAATTGTTAAACCTGCTGCCTTTATGTGTGGGATTAGGCCTTTTTAAATATGCATGCAAAAGGCAGAATGGTTATTGATTCTGTGCAGCATAATTTGTGTGGATCTTAGTTTGGAGTCAAATGGAGTTTATTCCTACTTTAGTTCACACATACTTGGATCTTGTTTAGCTTTTTTCTCAAATGCGATGTCAAAACGAGCATCTGGGAGAAGCTTAGTGATAGGGAAAGAGTATAAAATAAAACTTAGCATTTTTAGAGGGATTGATTTATAAAGGAAAAATGAGCATCTTATTAGTTACTAAAAGTGTATCTTCTGAACAATTGTATGAAATTCAGCATCTAAGAATCCTGCACATGTATTTAATCCCTTTCACTGCCACAGATCTTTAATTAAAGACTCTTCTATCTTTATGCCAATTAATTTGAGATCCTAACCTTTGTGCTTAACAGAAATGGTTGCAGGAGCTCTGCTGACATCCTCAGTGCTGTTTGCAAAGAAAGAAAACTCCAGGAAAAACACATCAATATCAGCCCCCATGGAAACACCCGAGCATTTCATTAGCAGCTCTAAGCTGGAGTGACAATAAGCTGGAGGGAAGGCTTTATTAGGCCAGAGGTGGTAAATGGAAAACTGGCAGCAGAAAATCAAAGTTTGATCATGAACAGCCCCTCACAACTGCAAACAGCATCTTATTGTTCATGGGTTTGCATTTCCACCATGCCCATCACAACTGTGTCAGGCCACGTAATAAATAATTAACTCAACCTTCACGAGCAAGGAAAAAACAATATGATGGCTCAGAGCCAGCAAAAGCTGCTCTGCAGCCATCTGCTCAGCATCAGCCCAGCACCAGCCTGCATGCTGTGAGCAGGGAGTACAGATCATTCCCCAAGGCCTGATGGTCAAAATGTCACTGATTTTATGTTCTTTGCAGAGGATACTTAATGTGATTTTTTCCTTACAGCAACCATCTCCACTGGTGTTGTAGTTACATGTCTATGTTAGAAATCCACTGTAAATATGTTCTGTCTATATTAAACAGGCTGAGGATAGGGAGAATACTTTGATTTGCTGTTCTAAGATGATTTAAATGGAAAAAATGAACACAAGTCAAGGGATGTAAGAGAAGGGACAGACTGATGCCTCAAGTTTTGGTTTTTATATTTTTCAGATTCTGTTCTGCTTTAGTGTGTAAGTCTAGGCTTCATATTAGGGGATGGTGAGCTCTCTTCACAGAGGAGGCAGACAAAACAATTCCTGCTCTAGCTGGGACCCAAGGACAGCTGATCCAGATCTCAGGCCCAAAAACATAAACAACGGCAGACTGAAGAGAGAAAAACAAGAAGGATGGGACTTCATGGGCTGAAGCTGAAATTGGACAATTAGCTCCAATATGCAAAGGGAGCAGAACTTATAAAAATGAGAGGCCCCATGACCGGTTGTCCATTTTGTGGCCATTTTGGGTTTTGCTGCCCAAGGTGGATCTATTTGAGGCCTCTTAATAAATCCCTACTTTATTCTTTAGCTCTGTCTAGTCTCTGTCCTAGGTCACCCATCACAAGGCATCAAGATTAATGCTGGCATGAGAGTGGTCAGAAAAGGTGGTGTTTATGTAGAGTCACATTTCCATTTTGGTACCTAAAAGTGCTGATAGGTCCTGTGGTTTTCAAATGGTCAGGCTGCTGTACCTCTCTGCAGTGAATGACAGCCTTTGGGTCTAGGGTGCCTGTTTTCTAGTGCTTTATCTCTTCTGAGTATCTTGGTGCTTTTGAAATGTCCTTATTTACATGCTAAAGCTTTTTGCATCTCTACAATCTGGTTTAAGTAGGTATGGAAGCTGCAGACTCTGTATTTTATCCTCTGCCCTGTGATGCCCATTCTTGGGTGCAGTCTTCATGCTTTTGCAGTGTTGACAACCAAAGTCAACACTGGGCTTTTGGACAAGAGATGGAAGAAGGAAATAGAGGACATGGGAGCTCACAACTCTGGTTTAGGGTTTAGATACCTAAAATTTGTTGAAATAAGTCTACAAAGTGTTTCCATGGATGGAGAATTTCCATCCCTTATTTCAATGTTTCTACTGTCAGTTCAGGCAGTATTTTGTGGGTGTGGGTGCTCTTTGTCCTTGGGTAAGCTGAACACTTTTAGGTGTTAAAAAAGTAAAAGTGGCACCTGAGAACTCTGTCCAAGTACTGCTGGGTGGATTTAGAGATTTAGAGAGATAGGGATTGAAAGCATAGCAAAAATTGTCAAGTGTAGCAGGAATTGTCAAGTTGGAGCATAAAAGCTGTAAATGAGATCTACCTTTATTCTTTTTTCCCAGCCAGCTCTAATTTAACCTGGCTGTGTAACCAATTTTACACGTGACCCACAGAGTTCCATAAGCCATGCGTGCTTGCAAAAAGAAAAGAGTTAAGAGCACGACTGAAAACTGCCAAAAAGCTGCCCTTAGACCTTGCACTTGCAGTGTTGTGAGCATGACTGGTGCTGCTGCTGAAGGAAGCCAAGGAACCCCCTGAGCAGCCAGAAAACTCTGGTTTCTGCAGCAGTCACAGTGCCTTCCACACTCATTGTGCAATAATCCGAACACGGACAGCTGGAATCATACTCTGCTCCAGAGGAGATTTCACCAGGGCTCTGTTCTGCAGTACCCATATTTCCATGTGCTGGAAGTACACAGTTTGCACAAGTATTTTTCATACCTGCTTTGCCCTAGTACCTAATACTCAATTTTTGAGCACTGGTGCAGGCTTTTCATCTGGAATTCCTGAGCAGTGAGGCCAGGCTGTGCCAGAGGTCTGTATACATATGCTCAGGACACTACACAGTTATTCAAGTTCCTTCTGTTTTGGTGTGAAATGCCTCCATTTCCAATGTCCTCTGTGTGACAGTGCTGGCCATTTTCATCCTCAATAAACTTTCCTTAGGATGTCCCTCATTTTTTGTGACACTCATAAAAGCAAGTCAGCTCCAATGCTTGCAGAACTTCTCTAATAACTCCTACTGGCACAGGTGATTGCAGCTTCCCCTGTGTTGCCAGCTCCTTTGTCATCAGGCTGTTTCAGTGCAGCTTTTTTGTGTTTTCCACGTGGTGCTCTGTCAGCAGGTTTCCTGCAGGGAGCTCAGATGGTTCCTGTGGTATTTCTGTTGTATAAAAAGTGAGTCAGCTTTTCAGAAAGAGTTATTTGGGTTAATTTGCAATAACCAAGCTTCAGTGAGCCTTGCTTTCTGCATGGTTTTATCCCACTTCCTACTTACCTCTGTGCCTTCATTTAATAAAGCAAGGAAGACAAGCTAGAAAAAAATACTTTTATGTTAATTTTTTTTGTGGTCAAAGTAGGACATCTGTTTAAACTAATAAAACATTGGGGTTTTGCTTCATTTAGCTGCAGTAATGCAAGCAATGCTGCTAAAATGTACACTGATCATCTGGATATGAAAATTAATGCTGGTTTTAAGTTTTGAAAGGAATATTTTCATAATATTGTTGCATTTTGATGGAACATTGAGAGTTTAAGAAATAACTGTGAAGATAATACCTTGCTGATCGCTTGCTTCCAGGTGCCACCATTCCAAGAAGTGGAGGCAATGGCTCATACCCAGTGGTGTGACCATGCCTGATGGTAGATGTGGCAAGAATATTATTTTATTTTCAATAGGCAGGCCCTAGTTTCCCTTTTATATTGACACCTTATCAGCTTGTACAATGAAAATTATATCTACATTTACTTAACTTTTTTTCTAATATTTCTGATATATTTTTTTTTACTTTCTTCTTGTATTTGCATTCCTAAACAGTGCAGTTGCTGTAATGATGCATCAGGGGTGTATTTACTTGTGCTGACATTAAAATATCAATTTGAATGAGAAAATATTTTCCTCAACAGAAGTGTAAATGTATTTTAGAAGCCCTTACATTTCTGTATTAATCAGCAAATTTGACTAAAGTAAGTTCAGCTTACTTTGTCATGTTGGCATAAAGCATTTGGCTCTGTTTGAGCAATTCCATTGGGGAAGAGGGCAGAGTATGTAGAAAGAATATTTTTTCATTATAGTTTAAGCATTGCTTTGCTTTGAGGCATCTCTTGGGGGGCACTTGCCTAAGCTTTGTTTTGTAAGGCAGCTTGATCTCACAGAGGCGTCACTAATCCCTATGTGGAGTATTCCTGGGATGTGTTCTCATCTGGACACCCATTTATGCATTTGTGCCTCAGCATCCAGCCATAGCTTCTTGCCTCTATGCATCTAAACCTTTAAGTCCAGGTTGCTCTGCTGACCAAAGTGTTCAGCCCCACTCCCCGAGCCAGAGGGACCATCCAGAGCTCCCAATCATCCCTCTCCTGTCTCTGGCAACACCACACTGCTCTTGGAAGAGATGCATCAGGCCCCTTTTCCATGTCTAGAACAGGGATGTGGTTGGTTGGATGTTTCTCCTATAATTTCTCCAGAAAGACACAAAGTGGGAACCTGGAATATGGATAGCAAGAACGTGGTGGCCTGAGAGACAAAGGTTTTTGCCTGATTTATTGAAATGGTGTAATGGTAGAAGGGGTTAGTTCTAAGCAATTTGCATTTTTCAAAGATCTTTGTGAGTCAGATTGTTTGTCTTCCTTGCAGTACTTTTTCTTTAATTGACAAGGCATTCATCTGGTGTTTCATTCATGGTGTTTGGGTGGCTCACAGCTCAGTGAGCTTCAGCCCTGCTGTGCTTAATTCACAGTGTATCTGGAATATCTTTTGAAAATACACCCCCATTGGCACAAACAGAACAAGATTAATTTTTATTAGTTTTAGATATTCACGTTTCTTGATGTGGCATGTTTTGGGATGCTTTCTACTGATCTTGATTCTGGGTTTCTACAGCTGCAGTGCAGCAAAATGCACTGCAAAATGCATCAAGACTTCACAGTGTAGAAACTTGCAACTGAGGTAGCAAGATGAGTGTAAGTGAAGTGAGAATGGAAATTCCCATGTGGGAAACTGCCATAAAAACCAGCAGAATAAGGGTTAAAGAAACAGCATGTTTTGGTGTAGAGGATCCTTTGTGTGAAGTTCAATGAAGGAACCAAACAGCAAGAAAATAAAGAATGATATTAGACTCCGTCAGAGAAGTTTCTGTTACTTGTTGGGTTGTGTCTTCTCCAGACATTGATTTTGGAGCATTCCCTGTCTGTCAGTAACACTTGGATGGGAATAGTTTGTTTTGTTTTTGGAGAAGCAGAACTTGCTGGGACTGTTTGACAGGGCTGTCACAGCTGGAAGCAGTGTTTGTTTTCTCCCTGTGAATCCTAGGAAAGTGCACAATTCCCAAGCTTTGACCTCCACAACATTCAGGCAAGAGAGCTCCCCAACAGCCTGGCATGCTTGGAAGCCATAGGGTCCCCCTTATAATATAATCCATATCAAAATGCAGGTCTTTATAATTTTGTATGTTAATTATGTAGGAGGATGTGGTCCTTTTGTGTATGCCTGGAATTTGGAAGAGAACACTACTGTGTGTTAACACTGTGCTTGGCAACATGAGGTGGAAATGTGTGTTTGTTCTTTTCCTGTACTGTTTGGTGCCAAGGTTTTTAATTTTTTCTTTAATTGTTGTTGTTATATAAGGGTGAGTGTAGCAATTTGATTTTTGTTTCCTTCCTTGCTTGTATTGCTGCTCTGTCATTCCTCCCAGGCTCTGATATCCTAAGCTTAGAGAAGCCTGTTGGATAAACCATGGTGGTGTTGGTGTGTCATCCTGGATGAACAGTGTGCATCAGCTACAGCCAGCTAGGATGGCAAATTTGGGAGCCCCATCCCTGCCTGGAGCCACTCACAGTACAGTCCTTGTGACAGCTGCTGGCAGGGCTTAGTAAGAGCTGGTGAAGTAAAAGAGGAAAGCTTGGTAGAGTAATCAACTAGGAATTTTTATGGCTCGTGCTCAGCCTTTTAAAGTTTTCTATTTTCTGTTGTTAGTAGGTGGTTCCCCAAATTGGAACCTATAAAGAGCATAGATGAGGCTTGAATAAGATCGACTGGCAACAGTGCAAACATGAATTTTACAACAACCAGTCAAATGAAATAAAACAGAATGATGTGTATAATGATGGTAACATTAGCTTGCCTTACTGCTCATATGAATGCTAGTAAGATAAATATTGAATATCTGTAAATAAACTAGCATTATACCAGCATGAAACTCCCCTTCAAACTGTAATTCTTCTTGAGAAAGATGCAGTGGTTTTCTTTAATCTTTTCAACAGGGGCTCTGCAGTGAATCATTTCCTTTAATTGCTGTTCTGAAACACATAACAGGTTTTTTAATGCCTACTTTTTATATTTGTCTTTTTTCTTTCTGTTAATTGCAGTACTTCCATTCAAGCTTGAAAATGAAATTGCTTCCTCAACATATTTCTTGTCTGCTTTATGTAAACATAGGGGGGTTTATTAGCCCAATTTCCAGGGAAGATGGAAGTGCACTAATGCCGAGCACACAGAGAGGCTTTAGTCAGTTGTTGTAGTTACAGGCACTTTAAAGGAAACTCAGAAGAGTTGCCAGGCAGAACAAACCTCATCTCCTTCTCTCACTCTGTGGAATTTATCTCATGCCTGGGGGACTGAAGAGCAGCACCAAAGTCCAGTGGGATGGCTGCTCACCTCTGCCTCTCCAGTGCCTGCTCAGAGAGGCTCAGAAAGGCTCTGCAAGTTGCACTCTGGAACTGTGTGCACCAGAACCAAGGATCAGAAAAGTCCTCCTCTTCCTTGCCTTTGAACAACCCACTTGCCTAATTTATTTGCACTGATTGCAGATTTGGTTAGCAATTGTGTTAACTGAATATCAAAACCTGATTACAGCTGATGAGATGAACAGGAATAAAGAAGCCTGAAAGTATTTTAAAATTATTCATCTTTCATAGCAATAAGATATGCAAAATACCATACAGTTTGGTCCATCTGTCATTTAGGACATCATTGCAGCTCTTTCAGGAAAAGAAAACTTGAAGAATTAAGCAGCAAGTGAGCCACAAGTTCTTGATGTGGAAATCTAAGAGTTTGATTTAAAACCCATGAACAATCCATCCCTTCTGCAAATCTCACACTGCATCTCAAATAGCAGGAGCATTCCTGCTCAGTTTTGGGGTATTTTGGTGGTTTTGACAAAGGACATTTTACAGGCCAGGTGGAGGTTCAGGGCAGGGATGAGGGGTCTGCAGATGGAAGCAGCAGCTGTTGGCTCCCAGGGCTCTTCTGAAGGGCACTGGCAGCAGCTCAGCCACAAATGACACAGACACACATTGTCCCTGTGTCCCACAGGAGCTGTGGCAAAGCTTCAGGGTGGGGTGAGGGAATCCTGCACGATGGAATCCCACAGCTGCTGGACCCAGGCCAAAGAATGAGTTTAAGTTAGTGGGAGACCTATGGTGAAAGGCTTTCCTGGTGGCATCACTGTCCTGATGGGGAATGGAGTGGCAGGTTACTTGTGCCTCAAAAGGGCATTCAAGTACCAGCAATATAGTTTACTTGTGGGTTATCAGCAAAATGGTAGTGTCACTTTGGTATTGTAATTATCTGGTGTTTTTTACTGGTTTTGCTGTTGTGGTGGTGGTGGTGGTGGGTTTTGAGGTTTTGTTGTCATTGTTTTTGTTGCTCAGGTTCTTTTGTGTTGCTTTGGTTTGTTGGTTTTTTTTTTGTTTGTTTGTTTTTGTTTTTGTTTTTGTTTTTTGTTTCTTTTGTTTTTGCTTTTGTTTTGTTTTGTTTTCTTGTGGAGTTGTTTTGGTTTTCTTATTAATCAAACATCTGGGTTGAAAATTTTTAAGTTTTTTTTCTGCTCTGGCTGACATTTTTCGGTTTTGTTATAGCTGGAATTTAGCAGTTTGAGTGCAAGCTACATAGAAACTTTACTTTTTCTTTTCCATGCAGGCACATACAGTCAGACACACTCAAAGGTGTCAGTATTTGAATTAGGCAACTTTGAAACGTAGCCCAACTAATATCTGAGGAGTGTGCCTTTATTTTCAAACACATACTCAAGTGAATATCCACAAACAGGAACTCCAGTATCTCAACCATTTAAGCACCAGTATATGTGTATGTATAGGAATATAAAACACAAATCAGTTGTTTCTTTTAATTTCATCCAGAGAGTTTTGGTGAATGGTTACAGGTCCTAAACTATTTTGAAATCATATTTATAAGCCATGGTGTGAAATTTTGATTCTGCAATGCTGTTGGGATTTGGGGCAGATATTTCCTTCCTCTTTCTAAAGAAGCACTGAAGTATTAAAAGCAACTTCTGGCTTTGCCTTTGGCTCCTGTAGCAGGAGTGGCACATGAAAACCAGAGCTGTAAACAACTGAACAACAGAGCAGTATGAAAACTGTCATATAGATGCACAACCAGAGTGCTGGACCTTGGCTGGGCAAAACTGGGTTGTTTTAGAGTGGGAAAAAACCCTTACTTTTGCCATTTTTAGCTTTGTTTAGTTACCTTTTTCATTTCCTTGACTGTGTTGCTGCCTTGTTTGGGAGGATGGGCAGTAGCTGAGGTGTGGGTGAGAGCAAATGCAGATGATTATGGGGAACATGGTTGGTTTTGAAGGACTGACCTGGGTATGCTGAACTGAGAACATTTTATTTCTCACATGAGCTGTACAACAGCATAGTGGGGATCCATCCTTTGTGCACTGCCTCCAAAAGCAAATCACCAGAAAACACTGGAGCATGGTGTTTGAAGAACACAAGAGGAAAACATGGCTCACATGAAAGGAGAAAGGGAAAGAACCAGAAGTCTTAATGATAAACAAAATGTGTCCTTTCTGGGAAAGAAAAAATAAAACAGCCCCTCAGTAGGAATGTCAGTCCTCAACTCATTCTGAGTAAGATTAGGAGAATGTGAACCAGTGATTTTCCATAAAATGGGATCAGGACATGAGGGGCTTGGTTGCAATAATAAAATCCTTTTCAAACTTCAAACAAAACCTTATCATTACATGTGCCCTCAAGTTGATTTTTTGAAGGACTGATCTGAAATTAATACTGCAGCTGACGACCTTCTTGCCAGAGGCAGCCTGGCTCTGGAGGGATGGAGGCTGGGACCCTGCTGTCTCCCCTTCCTCCTCACAGCTCCAGCCTTTTAGGCATTCAGTGGGACCCCCCCATCTCTCCCTTTGTGCAGCCCCCATCCCATGGTGAAGGGATGAAAGCTGCCCAGCTGAAACCCTTTGCAGACTCAGGTTGTGTTGCTGGCTTCCCCTCTTTCCCTCTTCCAGAGGAGGAGGCTGCTCCCACCCTCATCACCCTGATTTGCACCCTCCTTGTGTCCATGGCCAGCGTGTGCTCACTGTGCTCCCAGCTGGGCTTAACCAGCTCCCTCTTGTCCTTGGAGTGTAATTCCCCTATCATAGCACAGTGTCCCCAACAGAGTAATAATTAGCATTGACTCCATGACTGCAGAAGGCTGATCAATTGCTTTATTATACTATACTATACTATATTATATTTCCAAGAAACCCATCGCCCTTGCACAACACAGGTGGATCCAACTAGTCCTTGAATCCAAAACACCATCACCAGGGGCCAATTAAGAAACCACCCTTTGGTAAACAAATCTCCGTAACACATTCCACATGTGCACAACCACAGGTGCAGCAGGTGAAGATAAGAATTGTTTCTCATTCCTTTCTCCAAGCTTTCTCACAGCTTCCTAGGAAAATCCTGGGAGAGCTATGTCTCTCTCTGTTCAGAGGATATGTGATTACCACATCCCCCCACTGGAGGTTTATATCCCCTCACTCCTCCTCATCCCCACATGTCTCAGCTCCTGCTCCAGGCATTCTCCAGCACCTCCTCATCCTGGGACTCCTGCCATGGACCTGCTGCAGCATCACCTCAGCTTCCTGAAACAGCCCCCTCTGGGCATTCCTCACCTTTGGAAATGCACCACTGGGTTGTGTGTGCCTTCTGTGTGTGTGTGCCATGAGTGGTTCCTCATAAACACTGTGGTCAGCTGGCATTCAGAAACCCTTTTCCTCCACTATTATTTGCAAATTCAGGGAGTTGAAACTGCTGGAATTTCTCCCAGCACCATGACCTTGCATTTGTTACTACTGAATTTATCATCTCACACCTCAGTGCCATATTCTGCTTTTTCTGAAGGTTATTAGGACTGTTGTTGCCTGAATAAAAAACGGTTCTGAAAGAGTTTCATGCCACTGCTGTTGTGTGCAGTGACTAATGAGCTTGTACATCTCTTTTTAATTCTTTTCAAGTTTTCTTACTGCTAAATCAAAACTTTGTAAGGATGTTACATGTGCAGGGAGGAATTTAAGTGCTGATTGATCCAATGAAATTACCAAAACTCCTTGACAGGGGTCTCTCTCAAAGTCTTCTCTGCCCTGGTCAGTCCTGAGGAGCAAGGGAGACTTTCCCCTGAATTCTGACTCAGCCTGGGCTTTGGACACAGTGGGCATGGATAGCACTAGAGGCTGTTTTTCAGTGTTTAATTTTTATTCCTTTGCTTTGTTCACATAGAGATTATAGAAGTTTAGATTTTGCCTTGGTTTATTAGGAGGCAAGCAAACAACAAGAGCATTTAAAAAACAAAGTATTTAAGTAGGGGTAGTCTTGTTTTAAAACATTTTATTGTCTTGCCTTTTTTATCATTTGAAGTCTAATATCTCAGTAAAATAGGTGAACTGTTTTAAAATTTGAGGCCAAGCTAGGTCATGCTGTGTAAACAACATTTCTGTCACCTCTGTATTGCTACTGAAGGGATTTGGAAGTGTGAGTATGAGGGACAGCTGCTGCATTTAAACTTCCAAAAACTTTCAGGCCCCACAGGTAAATATTCTCTGGCTGTATCACTTTGCTGATGATCAGTTAGTTCTTCTGCTCTGTGTACTACCAGACCTTCAAAACAACCCCAATTCCTCTGGCTAGGACTGTGCCTTAGCCTTGCAGGGTGGGATGCTGCTTTTGAAGTCTCCACTCTCTAAGTTCTTTTCCCTGAGATGTTCAGTCATGCATATTTAAAGCTACATTTCAAGAAATTAGGTCTGAAAATTCCCAGCAGAAATGTATTTTTGCGTTTTATTTTTATCCAGAGATGACCACATTTTTGTCTGCAAGCTGGCTTAAAAGATACATCAATTAATAGAGCCACTGGTGATTAAACTGCAAAGTAGAATATCTTCTCTCATTTAATGAAGTGTCTTACATAAAAATAAGTATAATTCTCATGATAAAGAACTTAATTTTACTGAGATTTCCAACTTCTTTTCTGAAAGTGCAAGGTGTAATGAAGCTACATCTGCAGCATAAGAATATGGCTGTTTATTATAACTATTCATCACAGGCATGATATTAGTATAGAGATCAGGTCCCAGATGTCCTTATTCTTCCTGAATCTTCCTACAAGTGGCATGTAATCAATTGTTTCCTTACAGAAAAAATCTCTAAAAATAGATATTTGCACAGTATTAGCAATAAAGCCTTAGTTTTGAGCAATGCTGCAAGGTTGTTTTCAAGTTCTTGTCTCCCCACTGCAGTCCTTGTTAGTGCTCCTAGGACTCTTGGGCCTTGTCCAATTTTTTATCCTGCAGCAAACAAAATTACTGTGATGTTTTCTTCCCTGCTGTTCATTAAATGATCATTGGCCTCTTCTGGTTGCAAGGAGAAGGTTGCACTCACCTCTATGTGATTTTTAAGCTGTTTTCCATACAGAGTAAGTGATACAGTCCTGGTTGTCATTTCTGCCCCAGCCTGCAAGGAAAGCACTACCAGGCCTTGGTGTGTGGTTGGTGGATGGATGGGTGGGGGTGCTGGGAAACACCTGGGTTGTTTATAAAATATCCACTTCCTTTCAGAGGTCATTTAACTGTGTAGTTGATAGAGGCACTAATAAAGTTAGGGATTAGTACACACTCTGTTGTCTGCAAAGTTGGTGGTGAGAAGCCAGATCAGCTCCACGACAATTTGGTATTCACTTTGTCATCTGTGTGAGTGCCAATATTTTAATTTCTTTTCCTTTTTTTTTTTTTTTTTTTTTTAACCAGCACTACAGTTTGACCTCTGAGGACTTTAATCTGATGTCAGCTCACTTGGGACAACTATTCATGTACTTCTAATAGTGTCCTAGCTAGGACAAACACTGAAAATGAAACATATTTTTGAAAAGGAAAGAGGATAGTAGTCAGCTGACAGAAAGGAGCTGAGCCAGAACAGGTTGATATCAGTGTGTCTAATCACAATCTCCTCCACTGTATTTCAGGGAAATTCACTGGTTGTCCCCTGGCTTGAGTGCATTGGGTCCTCAGCTCTGACCCAGTGGTGACATGAGAGCAGGGGCAGCATCTCCACTGCTGTGGTTGGCATGTGCTGGTGTCCCTGAGGATGGTTTCCACAGGGAGGACATGGACCAGTAGTTTTAATACACAGGAGTCTCAGTTTTGCACAGAAACAACAAGGGCTGTGGTGGATGATCAATGTTGTGATGGCAGCTAGCTCTAGATGGATGCTGAGCAGCAGGGATCATAACTCAAACAGATTCCTGAGGTGAAGGGATGAATCTCCAGTTGTGCTGGACATTCCACACATGCAACAGGGAGAGAAAACCCTGAGCCTGAAGTGTGGCAGCCTGCCCAGGTGAGATCTCAGAGAAGAATGTGAATTAATCTTAGGGCATTTTTCCTTTTAATCCTTTTGGCTGTGTCTTTTTAGGAAGGAATTATTTACATGGAAACCTGTAAGGAACAAAGAAGAAGAAGAGGAACAGGCCTGAGTTACAAGAGCAGAGGGATAAAGTAATTATGTTAGGTACTGGGGAAATGTGTTAAGAAGTGGTGAAGTCAGAACTAGAAGACACTGGAACAGTTAAATACAAGAATGACCACTGCAGGTATTTTCTCCTAACACAGTAACCTTTACAGGCTGTTTCTCAGTTTGCAAAGGGGCCAGAAATAATGATTTATTGGCTTGCAATTTGTTGCCTTCTTCCAAAGGTACAGTTGGTGGCATCTTCATTTCGTGTTCTCTCCGGCAGAGATCAGTCCTGTGCAAAGGTGACCCAAGCTGGGTTTGCAGGTGTAGTCAAGGTCAGCAGGTGTGAGGACAGAGGATTCAGGTGTGTTGCTGGCTTACAAGCATTTCCATGTTCTTTGGTATCTTGGCTTAATGCTTTGCCCCTGCCTGTGCAGCGCTGACATTGAAGCTCAAAGGAAGATTTATATTAGTTTTAGTCACCTGCCTGCCTGAAGAGGGCCCAGGGGCTGAGGCAGGAGAAGACTCAAAGCCAGCCACTCCCAGTGCTTGACAAGCTGTAAAGCAAGAACATTTTGAATGTGATCCATTGCCTATTTTGGGAAAGTTATAAAATTTTCAGAGGTAGGCCAGTTATTTTTAAGTCTCTCTGGACATGCTTTTAACGCAGGATTTGTTCTGGATGTTGTCAAGGTCAGACGTTTTCTTCATGAAAAAGTTTCCCTCCTTTGGGGAAATGTCTGGAAGAGCTAATTAGCTGTGTGCCTTGGTCCTCTCTCATTTCCTCACAGCCTGCTAAATCTATTGCTAGACCTTTCAGCTTCAGCCAAGATGGATTGAGATAGTTCTTGTCTGCCTTCCCCTGGCTTCATCCATTTTATGCACAGCCTTTCTCTAGCCTGTTTGAGGAGAAGGTTGCATTTTCCTTTTTCAGAGACAGCATGCCTCTACCAAAATGCAGGGAGGCTGGTGTTTGGAAAAGGAAGTATTTGGAATTGAGAAAGTGAAAATACCAACAGCATGGTTGTTTTCCTTGCATCTGATTCTTTGCTGCTGCTTTGAATTTCTTTTTAAGTTGCCCACATTTTACATTTATTTAGCAAGTTGAAAATATGAAATGAAATAGAAGAATTATACCTACAGTGAGATCCTCATTAATGAAGCTGCCCTCCTGCATCTCAGTTCTGTAGATAAAAAACTGGTCCAGAGAAATGCTGAGCTCTTCCTGCTGCTGTTGGGAGTAGTAGGGATTGCTGTGTGCTCTGCAGCAATCAGAATTGGCTTCCAAGTTTTATTTTGACAGACCTTAGGAATCAAAATAGCTCACATCAGTAATCAACAGGAAGACATGAATTACATGGACCAATAAACCATGAATTCCTGCAGCACGTTTATCTTCACCTCTGTAGGTGACAAACTTTAAATTTCCATGTGGCAGTCCTGAGTAGAAATAAGGGTTTGAATTAGGGTCTTGAATCTCTGTGGATGTGAGGTGTAGAACCTTTCATCCCTCCTGTACCAGCAGCAGCAACCATCATATCATGCCACCAGTTCTCTGTGGGTTTTGGGGTATGAGGACAGCAGACTCTTTTAGGAGTGGGGTGCATCCAGTTGAAAGGAGTCCATAGTGTTTTCCTGCCTAATTCTGACAGAATTAAAGACAGTGCACTTTCAGAAGTTATTTTCTGAATACTCCTCTCTGCATATTTGCTGCTGTTACCTAGAAAAAGGGGATTGATAGTTTAATCTTTGTTTTGGCACTATTAAAAGAAGTAATTCTCAGACATTTTTCTGTTGCCTTGTATTGAGAAAGTGCATGTGTTTAGTATTAGTTCTGATTTCAGCAATGCCCAGCTGGTACTGGGCATCACTCTCCCTGTGTCCTGTAAAGCTGTGGCACAAACCCTTGTGTCAGTGCTGCTGGCCACATCTATGTGTGTCTCCAAAAAGCAGCAGTTGATTTATTGGACAGGTGAAGTTAGAGCTGACAGTCAGTTCTGTTCTTTCTGCCTGCCTGTTGCATGGTGACTTTCCCACCTCATCCAGGACTGGGAGCAGTAGTGCAGATAACACTGGAAACATCTGCATTGATGCTGAAGGAAGGTAAAAGAGCTAGAAAGCCTGTCTTTGACTGAAATCAGGGACTGGTGGGATGTGCCTGGGATACCATGCTTGAGGGGAGGCAAGAGGCAGAGTTGGGAGGGGTTTGGTTCACAGATTTTTTTTTAAGCCAGAACAGTCCAATTCATCTAGATTAAAACATTCTGTGGGAACATTTTGATTCCAGTGGCATTTTTGTTAGAAAATGTCCAGGTGGCCCACCTGCTTCATTTCCTGCCATCTCATCAGTCAAGGCCTTCTGGGGTGTGTTTGCTGAGCCTGAGCTCAGAGGCATTGAAATGTGAGACCTGCTAGGGCTAAAAAATGTGGTTTCTACTTGTGTATAGCCTTTACAATCCTTGCCCTACTTGGATATCTCCTGTGTTGGTTTGGTTTTGTTTTTTTTTTTCTTTTAACCTTTAAAATTTTGACCTAAATGAAGGGCAGGACTAATAATGTTTTATGGAATGCTACATCTCTGGTTTCCTGGCTGAGGAAACATGAGTGCAGGGGCTTCCACTGCAGTGAACTTTTGTAAGAAAGATATCATCTACCTTTAAAGAAATCCAGGATGAAATAGCTTTCTAATTATTTTTCAAACTAGAGAAAGAACACAGAAAAGAAACAAAAGATGCATGGAAAAATCCATCAAAAGAGTGTGGGGGGCAGGACAGGGTGCAAGCATGAAAAAGAGACAACCAAAACCAGCACAAACCATTTGCAAGAACATTTGTGGACACAAAACCTGTCTGAGTTTCTGGGGCTTGTTATGATCATAGGAACTTGTCCTAGGCATGGATAAATCAGGCCAGCCCTGGCTGCTGGCAGGAATCTCTCTAGTGATGTTGACTGGTTGGGTGTCTGAGCTTTGCCTGTGCTATCCAGGGTGGGCTATAAGTGCTTAAACCAAGGCTTGTATAAAGTCCAAGAAAAACTATGGATTTTTTTCTGAATCAGAAGCATTTGGTAAGTTTGTGACAGGCCTTGAAACTTGGGATTTTGGGTCATTCTCTTTTGCTTTCCTTAAAAAACATCAAAGGACAGGATCCCTCATTTACATTTAGGTAGGAGTCTGTGGCAGTTGCTTTTTAAAAGGAAACTTCTTTCTTTTTGTTTTTTTTTTGTTTGTTTGGGGTTTTTTGGTTTGTTTTTTTTTGTGTTTGGGGTTTTTTTTTTTTTCCTTTGCAAATGCTTATTTTTCTGTACCACTCCAGATGTCTCATTTGGGGCATCATGGACTGTGCAGCTGTCAGTTCATTTCTTCTGTGTCTGCTGAGGATCTGGAGTGGGGTTATGACACTCTTCCCTCACAGGCTGTAGCTGTCATAGCATCTCCAGGACAAATCTTAAAATTCTTGCTGGACCATATGAAGACCAGATTTTGCTGTAGAAATCCACTGATGGAATTTTACTGCTGCTCTCATGCTCCATGTGTGCTGGCTCTTCCAGGTGTTTGTAAATAAAGTTCCTTTGGATGCTGAATGCTCAGAGGGTCTTTAAAGGTCACAGGGCTGGTAATCACTCTCCTCTGACTGCCAGGATATCTGAAATACTTTGTACAGCTCCTGTATGATCCTTGTCTGAACTGAAACTTCACAGTGGAAAGGGAGTAGGGAAGACTGGGGCAGGATTGTGCATTGGAGAAGGTGCTCTGAGTTTCCTTTAGATCTTTCAAGTGTGAATGGACCCCCAGCACCCTGCTTTTGCAACTACTGAGCCTGACCCTCAGGTCACAGAATTAGGCTGGTGGAGAGATTTTGGGTCAAAGGAAGGAGATGAAGGGAAGATGTGTGTACTGATGGTGAGTGCCAGGAGCAGTGTCTATTCCTGCTGCCTTGTTCTCAGGCCAGCACTGTCCTGGTCTTCTGTCTGCCCATGACCCTCCTTCTTTTAAAGAAAAAGCTAAAAACCAAACCAGGAACCAGTACATTCATTGCTTCCTAGACTGTGTGATGGCACAGAGATAGTGATAAAAAGTGTGTCTTGGAAATAAGGAAATGAGGCTTGCCTTGGGGTGGAGGTAGGCATTAGTCATACCACTGCTTGTGCTCTCTGAATAAAGGTCATGAAAAGGTTTGTAGGGAAGTCTTATGGTTTTTTGTCTTCATAAACAAAATTCCAGCCAGCACTGCTGCAACCTGAGGTGCATCTTCTGTGTGTCTTTGTGGAAACATCCCATCCCCACTGCACTGTGCCAAGCTTGCTAGGGGCTTAGACCTCCCAACAAACTCAGGGATTTCCTTAAATCCCTGTAAATCAGAGCTCTATTAAGAAGCAGAAGGGGAATAAACCACCAAGAGGCTTTCCTCCTTTTTTCCAAAGTCTGTGTGTGCCATAAATTGAATAGGCCCCCCCTGAGACCTGGGGAAACCAAACTCTTAAAATGCATAGTAAAGGGTTAGTAATTGTTTCAAACAGCCAACTAAAAATGCTTTTTATTACAAGGCTTGGGCTCTCTTTCATATGTGAAGCTGCTTGTTCATTTTGGCAGTGAAGGCTGCTTTTATGCCTCCCTGGGGACAGTGGTAAAACTTTCAGCAGCTTAGGCACAGAAACCAGCCCTTTGTGGAACTGGAGGCGAGAAACCAGAAGTTGTTTTGCAGATTTCCCAGTCCCCTGCAGCTTGCTTTCAGATTTTGCTGATTAATCCACTTTTGTTCAGGACAAGGAGAGGTGAAGATGGTGCTGTGCAGGGATGGGACAGACTTGGCAAGGGCATTTGCTGTCTGGGTTGGTAAGCTGCTCGGTGATTTTCTCTGGCATTCAGCTGTTGGGTGCAATAGCAAGGAATCAGCATTTTTCACACAGCTGCACTGAAAGATGGACGAGAGCTGGATTTATTCCTATTGCCACTGTGAGCAGGAGAAGTCTCTGCTAATTCTGTCCCAAAGTGGCAGCAGAAATGCCAACGCCTGCCGAGGCTGATCAAAGGGGGCAGGGGACACTCAGAGGGACATGTGGAGCTGGCCCTGTCTCCCAGGAGCAGAGAGCTGTTCCTGCAGGTCTGCACTGCATCCTCCCCTGGCTGTGATTACCTCAGATGTTTGTCCTTCAGTGGCAGCCTCAGTGCAACAGATGCTGGAGTTTCATTTCATCTGTCTGTCCCTCTGGAGCTCCTAGAAGCCTTGAGGCTCCCTTCTGCCAGCAGCACGGCACCAACACATCCCTGCAGCATCACTGGGGGATGCCCTCCCCAGTGGCTCCTTGTTGGAGCCCTGGCTGTGAGAATTTTAGGCTTTTTGTGCAGACAAACACTCACCCCCTAGAGAACACTGCATTTGACTTGAGGCCGTAGAGAAGGCTTCCAAAACTGAATGATAAAACTGAGATTATAAGTGTGTAGTTTAAATAGAAGTGTATAATATCACATGGTAGAAAACTTAAAATTTAAAGTTTTAGAATATAGTAATATATATAAAAGAAAATAAAAATTTTAAAACAAAAGCTAGTCCTTCTTCCTCATAAGTTTAAGTAGTATTGTATAATTAAATAAAAAATCCACATTACGAACCACAAGTAGTTAGTTATTAAGTTAAAAGTAAAAATACTTTAAATATAATTCCTTAATTAGACAGTTTATCCTTAAAAAACCTTTATAAAGAAAAAAATACAACTCCCCTTTTAGCATATTAAAGCACTATAAACCTCACAATTTATAAGACTATAAATTGTATATTTTTATGTTTATTTATATGTTTATATTTATTTTATTTGTAATATAAATAAAAACTAATAAGCACCTAAATCCAAACGAAAATACCATCTCACACATTTAACCACAACCTTAACAAAAAAAAAAAAAAACAAAAAAAACCCCAACAAAAACCAAAAAACCAAAACAAACCAAACAAAAAAACCCAAACAAAAACAAAACTAAACAAAAAAAAGAAACAAAAGGAAAAAACACACACAAAAAAATTTAAAAAACCAATCACCAGAAAACCCAGAGTTCCTGACAGGTTTGTGCCTTGTTTTGCAGATCACCGGCGTTATCCTCCTCGCAGTCGGCGTCTGGGGCAAGCTCACCCTTGGCACCTACATCTCCCTCATTGCTGAGAACTCCACCAATGCCCCCTACGTGCTCATCGGCACGGGCACCACCATCATCGTCTTCGGCCTCTTCGGCTGCTTCGCCACTTGCCGCGGCAGCCCATGGATGCTGAAGCTGGTGAGCAAACCCAAGAGCCTTGGGAGGGGAGGAGGGTTCTTGGATCAGTTGGGATTCCCCCCACTGTCATCACAATGGGCCCCCAGCTGGGTGATAATTAGCATTGACTCCATGATTAACAGAGGGCTGATCAATCTCTTTATTTTATATATATATATATATTATCATTATTAAGAAACCCACTGCTTTTATAGACAGTTATGATACACCTGGACCTAATTAGTCCTTTAATTTAACATCATCACCATTGGCTAATTAAGAAACCACTCTTTGGTAAACCAATCTCCATAACACATTCCACATGTTCACAAGGATGGGTGCAGCAGGTTAAGATAAGCATTGTTTCTCATTCTTTTCTCTGATCTTCTCACAGCCTTTCCCCAGACCATGCCTGGGAAAGTTGTCTGTTGCTCTCTGTGGCCAGAGAGCTGCTGCCACACCCCCACCCCCTGACAGATGTTGGTGAAATTTTTAGGCACATCAGCTAGATTTTATTAATTGTTATTTTCAACATGTGTACCTTTTGGACAAAGAGGGATTAAAAAAACCCTTTGCCAAAACCAGGTTTTGATTGACTATGACTGAATTTTGCTACTCATGGCACATAGGCCCAAGTGTTTGGAGCAGGGTGGTGCTGCTGAATTGCTCTGTGAGACGTTCTACAATCATTCTGGTTTTCTGTGAGCCAGGTAAATATATTTACAATCTTCAACATGGCCAAAGCATCATAAATGTGAAACTCTTTAGAACTGTATTTCAAGGGGTCAGTTTAATACCCTGATGTGAAATTATGGAACAAATAGTTGGTACCTCATGAGAGCACACCAACCCTTGTTTTTCTCCTAACATTCACTAGGATAGAAGAATTCAACCCAAAAAGCAGAGCACTGTATGGTATATCTGACCTCATCTCAAAAGCAGCAGAGGCTTGAGGTGCACTGAGCAGAGCAGAAGGTTTTGTCCCTCAGTCCAACTTCAACCTCTCTTTATATGAGTTTCTCTGTTCTGAGTTTTCCAGCCTACCTTAAAATTCAAAATAACTAGAGGTTAAACAAACTTACATGATAAACTGTGTTTCTAGGCATATTTAGGAGCAAAATCCTACATGAGCAGTGATTTGAAGGGTGCAAATAGCACTTGTGAAGCACTGAACTAGTGAGAAAGGGCTTGGCAGTACAATGCATCTCCTGCTACAGTGTTTTGGTTTTCTAAGGAGATGGGATGATTCTTCTCCAGTTTTAACTGCATTTTAAAAAAGAAAGGACATGTTAAAGGGAGTTAATTTCCTCAAATGATGGCAGGGAGGGGAAGTGGAGATGGAGCAGCTGCAACTCCATCAGCTGGTGGCCAGCTGGCAAGAACCTCTGTCTCTTGCTAGTGATGTGCTGTCAGGGCATGTGCAGAGACTTGCTGGAGTCACTGCAGTCCAGATGGGAAAGGGATAAAGGTGAATGATGATATAAATCCATAGGAAATCAGGCTCTGCTAGCTGCTCCATAACTCATGTAACTTTCTTAAAGCTATGCCACTAACACTAGCACGTGCTGTTCCAAGCACGTGGGTTTATTTTCATTGTACGTGTAAGAAATATTTCTAAACTTCTTT
This sequence comes from Peucedramus taeniatus, assembly GCA_013400575.1. NCBI lineage: Eukaryota > Metazoa > Chordata > Aves > Passeriformes > Fringillidae > Peucedramus > Peucedramus taeniatus. The sequence continues at coordinate 304,085 of WBNO01027059.1, read as the reverse complement.
TCTCTCCTGAACAGACAGTGTTTTGACAGCTGCATTAATTGGACACATTTTTTTCTAGTTCTGTCTTCACCTTTGTGCTCCTTTCCCCAATAACCTTTAATGAAAGCTAAGTTTCCCTTTCTCCACTAAATCCTGCTAGGACCGAATTTAATTTAAAATATTTCCTTTCTTAATTAACTGTTACTTAGCAGGTGGAGTTAAAAGGTAATTTTTCCTCCAGAAAATTAAGCCCCAACTCCAAATTTTACTATCCCACTTTGCATTTTTTCTTTACCTTCTTTATTTCTGCTTAAATATATTTTTAGTACTTGGTGAGTGCCTACACTGAAAGCACTGTTTTCAAGGTTTATTTAGCTCCTGATCCAAATGCTGCACCTAAAGCCAAATATGGACCTTGGCTCAGCAAAATATTTGGAGCATATGTCTAGTGTTACTGTGAGAATATTTCCAGTGAAGGCAATGTTTCAGTTCATTCATTGGAGAAACTTCAGGAACCAGGCAGCAAATCCCAATCTGGCAGTGAGATAGGTAAAGACAAACCAAAAGACCTGGGGAAGCCTATTGACCTTAGCAGAGCACCATGCAAACAGGAAGGGTCTGTTTGTACTCCTTATTGCAAGATCAAAACCCAAGTGACTTGGATTCACCTCTGGCACGTGAGTGTGTTTTAATTGATATAAGAATGTTAAGAAACGTGGTAACAGAAATGTCAGAAAAGCCAGTAATTAAGCAATATATATCAGTTGTGAGTTGTATAAACACCTGTTTTACATTCAGGTCATAACCTGTGTGTCTCCTCCAAAACACCTTTGGTTTCTTAACACCTGGGAAGGGTGCCTAGAGGGGAAAGTTCCATTTTATGTGATAATACCTGTGCTGAGACAAAAGCCTGTCATGCTCTGACTTCTCTTGCCTCCTGCCTTTTCAGTATGCCATGTTCTTGTCCCTGGTGTTCCTGGCTGAGCTGGTGGCTGGCATTTCAGGGTTTGTCTTTCGCCACGAGGTAGGTGGGAATGTGCTGAGTTTGCAGCTGGCAGTGCCTCCCTGGGAGGAGCTGCTGAGCAGTTCCTGGAGCATGGAGAGCATCTCCAGGGATGGGGCTGGTGTGCAACAACAACCTGTACAGCTCTTAAAAACCAGTGCCATTCCAAGTGAAGGGATTTAGCCAAAGCTCTTGCCCTCAGCTGCCTGGTGATTTACTCTGGGGCTATCAGGTTTTGTGTGTCCACCATGGAAGATCTTCTTTACTCTTTTACGTATGCTGAGGGCTGCAAAATAGATTAAATGCTTTTCTTAAACACAGCATTTTCAGCCAGGCAAATGCTGGTTTATGTAATGCAGAGACAACTTCTGCATCACACCAGACTTGCTGTTTTGTAAATCTTTTTAGTTTTTTTCTTGGGGTGGGGGGAGAGAGGGGGTGGAGAGGGAGTGGGATGGGATTTCATTTCTATCTTGAGAATAAGGAGAGATTAGAAGTAGAGTGAGGGAGGAAACTGGGACAGGAAGAAGCTTTTAAAAAAGCATGATGGTCTAGATTTGTAGTAACACTCCTGCTTTATCCCCTGTAATCAGGTCTATCTCTGGCTGTAAGTCCATGGACCTGCATGCCACTGGTGCTGAACCAGAGCAGCCCCAGAGACCTTCCTTGACTCTTCTCTTTGTATGAGCTGGTTTTCCAGTCTCCTCTTTTGACATGACATTTCCATTGCTATAGAGTTTTCTGCTGTTCACCCTTGCAAACAGTGGATTGTTTTTAATGTAGTCCTGAGGTGCCTTCCACCTGCTGAGGATTCCCATTTCATCCCACCTAACCTGCAGTCAGTGTCAGACTGCTCCCTTTTGGGAGAGGCACTCTCTTGTGAAGGCCAAGCCATGTGGGTTGCTCACATCATCTGCTTCCCAGCCCCTTTCCCACCCAAAGTGCCATTCCTGATGATGTGCCTGGTATTTTCCAGCGGAGGGACCTCTTGTTCCTTACCCAAATCCCTTTGGTGCTGGGGATGCCTGGTCAGGAGATTCATGTCTTACTTTGGTGCCACTGGCTTGTGTCCCCAGGGTGTTTGCACAAGCTTTGGCTCCCACCTGGCATCCACGAGCAGGGAGAAGCAGGCAGTCTCCTTCAGGCTTAGTGCTGGAACAAAGTGTTTGGGGGAAAAAGCATAAAACAGTACCTTTTTGATAGGTTAAGTTATTTTACAGTATTTTTTTAAAACATATCAGTTTACTGGGGTAGTCTTGTTTCTGTGTCTGATACCCCACTGGAAAAATGGCATAAATGATTCCTGACAGTTAAGAGGGAGCTCTGCCAGCTCTGAAAACACCCTTAAACACAACTGGGAGGAGCTAGTTTGGGTGTCTTGTTAGGAAATTTGGAAATGCATTTGCTTCCTGCAAAAAATGCTTCAGATGTTGTGCTTCTTGTTGCTCATGTGGGCTGGTTTTTTTTCCCCTCACAGATCAAGGATACTTTCCTTAGGACATACACTGAAGCAATCCAGAATTACAACAAGAACGATGAGCGGAGCCATGCAGTGGATAACGTTCAGGAAAGTGTAAGTCTAAAACTGGGTACCAAAAATTAGTCAATAGAGAAAGCATGGATTTGATCCCAGAATGTGAGGTTTTGATGGCTCAATCTGCAAGCTGTGATTTGCAAGCAAAATAGAGGCTGGCAAAACTGATCTAAAGGAAAAGTATTTCAGTTGAAATGCTTGCCCAGGATGCCTAAATTTTAGCGAAAAAGCTTTCTGATAAAGGCAAGGCCTGTCCCACTGGCTTGTTGTTGGTCCCAAATATTGAATTTGGTTTAGGGGGCAGGTCTATTCCTAAAGAACACCCCTTGTTCCTAAGGGAATTTGCCAATAAGATTATAAAATGTTTTAAATTTGAGCTGGATGGAACAGGGTTTTATAATCTTGTGTCCTGCATCACTGATAAACTGCAGCAGTTTTCTTCACAAGTACAATGAGAGGCTGGCAAAGGAGACCTAGTGAGTTAAGGAGAAAAACTGGATATATTTCCCCCAGAGGAAAATGGAGGGGAAAACTGCTGAGGTTGGCAGGGAAAGCTGTGCTGGAGGGATGAAGTAGGAGCTTGGTGGAGAAGAGCCTTTCTGGCCCTCAGGAGTGGTAGCAGGGCACTGGAGGTTTTCTTGCTTTCCAGCAGGGCACAGGGCAGGAGCAAATGCCACAGCACAGCCAAACCAGTTGGGGATGCCACCCACAGGAGACCAAGTCTACCAACTACAACACAGAGTGATAAAATTCTCATTTATATTCCCACTGGAAGCTCTGCCATAGGAAGAAGCTCTTCCTTCAGTTTGCAATATATTTTATGAGCCAATTTCCTTTCCACATGATTGTAACTAGAAGAATGGCTCAAATGTCAGTGTAATTGTATTGATGACTTCTAGACCTTTAGAAATTACAGCTGTTTATGTTGGACCCTTCAGCATGGCTGAAACTGTACTCTAACCTGGCTTCTCCTGGTTAGCACATTACTGCAGTGCTCCAAACTGAATATATTCTGCTGTTAAATTGTCTGTTTGCATAATGTTAACCTGTATTTAAAATTTTTGATTCCTTGGAGTTGACCAAACTAAATAGTTTCTGAGTAGTTTTTCAGTGTTTCTGTTGTAGCAAAATGTTCATTTCATTCATAGTTCTCTTTTTACAGGAACTGCATTTATAAACTCTTTCAATGCAGAAAATTCAGCTCATACTCCATACTTATGAGTCTCTGTCTTCTAGCTTAGGATCTAATTCAGAACATCCTTCCCAATTTAGGGTTTTCTAGCTGACTTCCTAGATACACCCTGTGAACATATGGTCTCTTTCTATTCACAGCTCAGTGAATTGTCCTAGAAATTATTTTGGTGAGTTAGAGAGGCTTCACCTTATTGATTTGCACTAGTTTGAACCTGTATGTGTTACATGTAATTCTGTGTAATGCTTTGAGGTCCTGAATTTACAGGGTCATTTTTAATCAAATAAAAAAGTAAAGGAAGCAAACAAAAACCCAATGGACCATCAACTAAAAAAGATGGGTTTATGGCTGGACCTTTGTCAAATAATAGTTCTGCTCATAAAATACCTTCTTTTTAGTAGGTCATCTGCTCCCATGTCCTGTAAATTACATCCCTGGTGCTTTTGTAATTAATGGGGCAGGGGTGGTATCTGCTTTTCAAACTGGAGGTGCCCTGTTGTTATTTTGATTATGAGCTTACGAAGTGGGCCGAGGTGATTCTGTTCCAGTTTTAATTCTGTCTTGTTTGTTTGTGTGTTCTAAACCTGCCTCTTATCCCTCCCAGCTGAGCTGCTGTGGCATTCAGAGCTACACCAACTGGAGCACCAGCCCTTACTTCTTCAAGCACGGCATCCCTACGAGCTGTTGCATGAACTCCAGCGACTGCAACGCTCAGGATCTGCGCAACATGACCGTGGCTGCCACTAAAGTAAACCAGAAGGTACCACTAGCCTTGTAGCCTTGTGCCAGAGGCAGCTGTGACACCATCCAGCACCCCAGTGGAGTGTATGCCTGCTTGCAGTTGCATTTCATTTCAAATGGTTGGTTGATAATGTGCAAGTAAGGCTGGAGTGATGGTAAGGATGGGCTTGGTCCTGCACTTGCTTCATTTTCTTTGAGCTGGCCTTTCTGAAATCCAATCCCAGACACAGCAGTTCTGAGGAAACACAGGTGATGGACAGTAAATGTTGTGCTTGGTGGGAACATTTATTGTGAGTTAAAGTCTTTGAACGTGTGGGGCTGTGAGCACAGCACAGCCAAAGTGACCCTTTCCCTGGGGTCACCTGGAGGAGAGGGCTGGGAAGACAGAAATAGGGTTGAGAAGGCAAGTAGGGAGAACAGGAAGAAAATGAATAATGAGAGAATAAAAATACAGAAAACGCTAAGAAAGGGAAGAATAAAGAGAAAATAACCCAGCATCTATGCATTAGACATTGTGCTGAAGAAGTGCTACTCAAGTTACTGCTTCAAGTGCTGGTGTTTCATCAATTCTTTCTCACTTGAGATTTGCAAGAGAGGGAATAGTTTGTTGGTAAGAGGAATGATATTGTGGCTAAATCATCATTCTGAGTAGCAGCACAGCTTAGTCAGACTTAAGGATTATTTTCTATTCTGTTTTTTTTTTTTTTCCAGAGATCTATTTTAAAAATAAATAGAAGTCCTGAGGACAACAGGGGAAATATGGAAATGCCTCTGTCTCTTCTGTTTCTGTCTTTTTTCACCTCAGTCACCTGTGACTCAGAAGGTTGGACTGGTGGCTGAGCACAGCCTGAAACATCTTTGAAAACCAGTCAAGTAGACAACAATTTCTGGCATGTATTGTAAAAGGGATACCAGAGGATTATTTTCCACTAAACCTTTCTCTGTTACTGCAGTGGTTTAATGAGAGCCACTTGCTGCAGATGTGTGGAATGTTGGTGGTGTCCATTGGTTGAGTAACTCTTAGTCACCACCAGCAGAGTAAATCTTTCATGAGTAGGGAGGGTGAGCCACTCTGTTCAGTTGCTCTTTGTGAATTTGTTCTAACTTGGTGTTTTTGTAGAGGTGGAAGGAAGGTGAGAGGCAGGGCAGGGTGGATGTAGGACCTGTGCAGTACAGCCAGCACCCACAGCAGGCATGGTGTCTCCTGGGCAGCCCACCCTGAGCCTTCCCTTCCCTTCCCTTCCCTTCCCTTCCCTTCCCTTCCCTTTTCTGCTGTTCCCCCAGCTCTGCAGCTCAGCACAGCCATGCACTCTCAGCCTTTCCTGGCTGCAAAACCCTTCAGGGACCATTGGCACTCCCAGCACTGATCTGTGGTTTGCCCCCAGTGCCAGGCTTGCTCTGCCTGCTCAGGGGAATCCCTGGCCACTTTGGAGTTCCTGGTGGCACAGGATGCCTGCTGAATCGTGGGAAGTGACTGAGGGATCAGTGAGTGCTAGTCCAGGGCTAGTAACACATTTCTAGCCATTCTTACTCCTTGCTGTCTTGTCAAATGCACGAGTCACCTGACAGAAAAGCACTGCTGATTCCTCAGGAAATAGTTGAAGTAATCACTTGATTTAATTACATAGAGGAAATTTGGATATTTGGAAGTTCACATGGTTTTGTCTTATTTTCTGACATAGCCATTGGAAATCTAAAGATGCAGATTTCTGTTCAGCAGTTGTGAGGTCTTGGAGTTGACCCAGACATTTGAGCAAAGTGGGATGCTTCTGAAATGTGCATAGGAATAAAAAGCAAGAAGGAGAAAATGTTGTTTGGCCCTATCCTTTCACTTAGATAGGTACCAAACATCATTGCCTCTGACCCAAGCTCCTTGCTCACCTTGGAAACATGAGGCCCTTTGCTCTCTGAGTGTTGGAGAAAAAAGAAAATATTTATTACCTGTGTTGTGGAAGACCCTTCTCACCATACCCATGGACAAGTATATTTGGATTACATCTTTTGGTGGATCTTGCAAAACTATGAGTAAGACGAGTTCTCTGTGAGCCAATCGAATTACTAGCAGTTTCTGAGGACTAATGATGAATTAACCAAAGAGGATTAAACTAATAATATAATTACAGGACTAAAAGACAGCATTCCTGGATTTTCTTTGCCAAATCTGACCCTAACTTGCTTAGTGACCTTGGGTTAATTATTTAGGCTCTCTGTTTCTTCATCTCAGACAGAACTAATACCTAACTTTAAGAGCTGTCATTAGGATTAGCTAATTAATGTTCATCTAGTGCTTTTAATCACAGTTCTTTACCAAGGAACCTCAAGAACTATTTCTCTCTAAAATCTTAAGAAAGGAACAGATGCATGGAGTCAAGAAAGTTCAGGTCTTTTGTAAACTGTCCCTTCTGTGCTCTGGATCTCAGGATCAGCAGCCAGAGGTGATCACACAGCATTTCACACATTTCTGTCCTGTAATGCACCAGTGGGTGCTGCCTGCACTCTCAGCCCATGCACAGTAAGGACTGAGCAACTGAGCCATATGTAAACAATGCACCTCAGAAAACAGATTATTGTGGCTTGGGAAAACAGAGTCTTCAGGTGAGGAGGGTGATCAAAACTCTGCCATTGCACGTTCTGTTGATGAGATCTGTCTCCCTCAAATTACCACTGTGCTTCGGTGTTGCATCTCTTGAAGGCTCTTCAACAGAATTGGTTTCAGAAGAGCTGGGGGAGCATTAAGCCATGTCAGACAGAATGAAAATACTGCTTGAGAAATCTAATCTCATTGCATAACATGTAAGACACGCAAACTGTAGTTGCTTGATGGTTAAATAAGCAAGCTTGAATCAGACTGACTGTACACTGTGGTAAAACATAGTTAATATGTGCACATAAACATTTCAGAAATTAATCAGGACCAGCTGTGCTGGTCCTCAGTTACTATTAGGTTCAGCACTTCATTACTCTCAGGATTAAATGTCTTGTGATGTTATAAAAGAAGTTAAAGAAATGGTACAATTTATTTAATTAATGGCCTGTCTGAAATAAATAACATTGTTTGTCCTTCTTGCTGATATTTTTTACAAGCACTTGATGCTCTGAGGTCATCAAGAATTCCTACAGTTCTTGCAGAATGAGGGGTGTGTGGATGTAGCTGAAATGTGGAGACACTTCTCTCTTGTGGGACAGGAGGCCAAGCTGGGAGAGGCAACTCACTGTTATTTCTGAGTTTTCCAGTTTCTGATAAAGTGGATAAAGTTATAATGTACAAAACTCCTCAGGACTGGCCTTAAGCCAGAGTGTTGCTCATTTGAGGAAGGTGGCAAAAGGGGCTGAGCAGTGACTTTGGATTGTGGGGACAGAGGGGTTAATAATGAAAGAAAAAAAAAAAAGATGTGTAGTGGTTTTGATGCCATCTTTTTTTTTTCTTCACTTATCAAGTCATGTTTAGACTAATTTAGGCATCACAAACTAGGAAATAACTTCAAATGCTTTTTTGAGGGGTCAAATAGGTGAGGAGAGGAACTTGGCAAACATTATTGTACTGAGGGGGAACATCTCAAAAAAGTCTATCCAAGAGAAGGGCAGATATTGTGCATGAATCCTCTGCCCCCATCTGAGCTATGAATTGAGCCCTGAGAAAGTCAGCAGAGAGAAAATTCAGTTTGGGGAGCAGGACTGGGAATTTTATGTCCAAGGGCAAATGAACCAAGAAAATTCATAAAAAACCCTCGATAACTTTGTTACATGGTTTAAAGTTATGTGCTGTTCAGTGCCTTGCCTGGTGTCCTTTGATGGGTAAAGGCAAGCAGAATGCCTCAAGGGACACTTTATTAAATGTCTAGAGTATTAGGAAATCAGCATCATTTATTCATTTTTGACATCTGTATTGTGTTATAACATTGGTGTATTGTTACTGGTTTGGTTTCAGGTCAGAGCTATATTGTTTTTTAACTGACTTTCTTTAAAGAGACCCATAAAAATGAATGCAACATCACATTTAGATTTTTAAAGTACTGAAATGCTTTGTTTCTAAAAGTAATTGGTTTTGCCACAATTCCACATCATTCACTCAGAATTGCTATTAAAAAAAAAAAAAAGGTGACACTGTTGGAAATTACAGCAGAAATATTGTCTAGCCAGAATTCATTCTAAATGAGAAATTTGTATGTATGCATTCATGGCAGGGAAGGTCAGTACAAGGAATGATGATGTTTGTTTTCCAGGGCTGTTATGACTTGGTGACCAGTTTTATGGAGACAAATATGGGAATCATAGCTGGAGTGGCTTTTGGGATTGCATTCTCACAGGTAAGTGCATAAACACTCCCCTTCCCCCCTTTTCTTTTCCCCTCTTTTTCTTTACCTGGACTTCAAGGAAGGAAGGATTATGGAAAGGGACTGAACTCAGCATGCTCATTAGTCCTGAGGTCATCTGTTCATTGATTTTCTTTTTTTCAACTTAAATGAAGTTTCTCCTTGGGAATATCAGTTACGGTTGAGCTAATGACTAGCTCAAGGAAAACAACTTGTCCCTGCACTGGGTCAAATAGAGGTTAACCCAATAAAACATTGGCTTAAATGGAGCATAAATGCTAAGAAGACAAATAGCTTATCCATTGTTTGGGTAGGCTTCTATCTTCTAAGTACTCTTATTTGTTCTTAAAGGACTCAAGAATTCAAAGGAGTCCACCCTCAGGCCTCCCCATCCTGGACCTGGAGCCTGGAGAGGAGACTTTGTGACCAATTCTATTTATTTTCCCTTTAAGTCTGAACAGTCAGAAACGTTAAGTCTACCAAAATCAGGTTATTAAACCAACTCCTTGTCTGCACCAAAAGGAGTGTGGCACGAGAGTGACAAGAGGAGAGCTAAGAAGGGGTTTTCTGCTCTGTGATATCCAAACTGCATTTATGTAGACAGGAATTTGGGAAAGTATAGCTCTGGTCAGATTGTTCTGGTAAGAAGGGGCAGGAAAACACCTGCATCTTTCAATAAGATGCTCCTTTGTACCAGTCACTTTGTGTGTCACAGCAAGGACTCTACTGGAAACATGCGAAAATGAGAGAGAGGGAAATATGCACAATTCAAAACTGTCCCCAAGCCATGAGGAAAATGCCCCCCACATCCTCTCCATCAGCATGCACACAGCCTGAGGGAGCCCTGAAATTGTCTGGCCTCAGACTGGCTGACTGCCCTGCCTTGGCATATCTGGAAGCCTGATGCCCTGTGGCCAAGGTGTTGGATGTGAGCAGCCCATGGTTTGGTGTGGGTGGAAGTGTTGGTTCATCACAACAGCAGAGCATGTGCCTGCATGTCAGTTTTTTTGGGATCCAGAAAAGGTGAACAATCTGGAGCTGTTTGTGCATGGACAAGGGGAGGTCAGGTTTTTTTTTTTTTAGGCTGTTCTAATTCTTGTTGAATGGTGACAGCATTGATATTCTTCTCCAGCCTTGATTATGGCTTGATTGCTGCTATAGGACCCCAGCCTCGGGTTTCAGTTTGGGTTCTAGATAGCCAGAAGGCTGTAAAGCATCTTTTTAAATGCCTCCTGTAAAGCTATCCAAAAGAAAAATGAGACCAGTAGAATTGTAAAATATGCTGCTGGGGGAGAAAGCCAGGACTAATACTGCCTGAAAGCATTTAATGGGTGTTTCATGGCAGGCTGCAGGCAGCACAGGCTGCAAGGCACTTTGTCCCTGTGACTGAGGGGGAAAAGAGGTGTGTTTTGGTGTGGTGCTGGCATCTCACACTGCTGGTGGCACCATGAGCCCTGCTGCCAGGTGGGGATGTCACTGCCCAGTACAGGCACTGGGCTCTGGCACTGTGAGGACATACCCAGCTGCTTGGAGTGTTAGCAGATGTGCAACAAGGAGAAGAGAGAGGCTGCAGAGGGGAAAAAATGCAGCTCTCCCAGGCTGTGAGGAATAGAAGGTGGCCAGTTGTAATTTACTGAGTAATCTGTTTTGCTGGGCCCAATTAGGGACAGTGTTTACAGATTGATTTCAGGTTAATGTGGCTGGCAGTAATGCCAGGCAGGTCTCCAGCTGTAGGCAATGTTTTGCTGTTATTATTGAGAATAGGTTTAATCTAAATTAGACAAATTAAATCATGTTGCTCTTCTATGGTAAAGCATGCTCAAGGGCCTTTCCTTCACCTGATTTGTTAGGTGTTGACTAGCATGGGGAATGTGCTGATGCCCAGAAATAGGGAAAGTTGATGTAAAGGCATTGCAAATCTTACAGGCCTGGCACAGACCTTCCCATCAGAGTCAAGAGTTCTTACAAAAAACACTGTGTTGCTGACCTTGTCTGATCTGCTCCTCGGGTTTGAAATAATAACAATAAAATAAAATTTGATGGTTTTTGGACTTGGATGCCAATGTTCACTTCTAGCTGGAATAATTTCCGTTTAGCAGATGCTCTTCAGAGCAGAAAAATTGTTGCTGTGTTGTGCCCAACAGAATAAAATGATGCAAACTGCATAGATGATGGAGAGCTGTGCCTAGATAAAACTACAGCGCAGGCATTGGCTTAAGGAATGCAAGAGACACTGTCTGGAGGGGTTTATAGATTGTGAGCAGGGGAGACTCAGTGCAATGTTCAGGCCACATTATTCCCTTAGTGCTGAAGGACTCAAAATCAGGTGCTCTCCACATGCTCCAAACCAGTTGTTGGGCATATAGAGGTCCCATCATTCTAAGATAAATTCCCATGCAGCCATGGGCCCTCTCTACTGTGCAACATCCACCTGCCCTCTTTACTGTCAGCATCAGCTCTGCCTGAAGTTCTGGTGCAGACATCATCCACCTTGTCTGCTCCAGCTCCTCCCTGAGCACAGGGAGGCTGGGACTTGCTCAGGGCTTAGGGAGTGGGATCCACATCAGCCTCCAGTGTGTGACTTGAAATCTGGTCTAAGACTGGGCTCTTTCTAAAGGCTAATCACAGTGGAGGCAGGACCTGTGACAGAGGCACAACCACAGCACAGGAGGCTGACTCAAATAAGTGACATGTGACATAGAAAATTCTCTCTTTTAAAATGGAGCCAGAGAACCTGCACGTTTGGAGATTTGCATTCTGAGAATATGACACGGTATTGAGCTAAAAAATTATTCCTGATGGATTAAACACCCCCCCCCACACACAGATTTTGCTTACCTGATGTGCTGATGAATTCCAAGTTAGTTCAACACATTTCTATTTATAGAAATTCTCCCAAATGAAAAACAGTGACAATACCAAGACCCAAAATAAAATGGAAATTCAAATTGCAATTCAGTTTCTTTCCCTTCAGTATAATAAGATGTAATAAATATGTCATGCAGAACAGCTTCCAGTCAGTGGTAACTCCTACAGAATAAGTATATTAAAAAGCCAGTTATTATGTGTACAGGAGGGATAAGACTGCTACAAAATATGCTGTGGATGGTTTTCAATGGTCAGAACTAAGATGTGCCTGAGATTGCTTCTAGAAACCATGACAAATTCACTGTTTTCTGCTTGCTGGAATGACCTGTGGCCAACAGGCTGGTAGTACAGGAGACACATCTGAGGGGTGTGGGTTTCCCAGTTGTCTAAACCAAAGAATTTGTCAGCATTTTCAAGTTTCCTATGGCAAGACCAGGGTATGGAAAACCCTCTTTCTATATAATAGCTCAGAAGACCAAGATAATCTAATAGAAAAAAGGGAAGAAAGGAAAAAAGTAAGAGAGAAGACAAATGCAGAACCAATCTGACATCTTAGCACTCAAAAATCAAGAGAGTAAAATCAAATAAATGAATAAGTGGATAAAAGTTGAGATATGGAGCATTTGAGAGGCAATGGGAGTGCAGGGAAATGAATGCAGCTCCCAGCAGCAGTTTCTTTGTGGAAATCCTTTAACACCAATTCTTCTGGTTTTTCAAAGGAGCTGCAGGGACCTGGAGCACAATAGGATAAGGAGCTTCCTCCTGCCTGAAGAGCAGAGGAGACAAGTGATGGAACAAATGCAGAGAGCAAGGCAGGGTGGAGAGTGCTGATTTGTGCTGCACAGTCTGGGAGCCTCCAGCCTTCCTTAAATGCAGAGGACTGTAGTTCTGCCTGTAATGAAAGAGCACTGTGAAGAAAATTCAGCAGCTCAGTACAATATTGCCTCTTTTTGGCTACAGGAGGAACAGTGCTCTCGTGGCTAAATGTGGAAGTCAACACATAGAAAAGCACAGGTTTTTATAATGCATTCTAAGTATTTCTAGAATATTTATTATAGCTCTGCTATGTCCTGGTAATACATAGGAATGCTGAATCAAATGTGTGTGCAATGGCTTGACATGCATGCCATTACTTTTGAAAGACAGAATTAAACATTACATTCCTATAACCACTGAAATGCCTAAACCAGCCTAAGGTCAGAGCCAAGAATCAATAAGTGAGCCAAAGATCATGAAGATGGATTCATGAGTAACCTGCCATTTGTCTTAGGAGTGAGCTGAATAAAACAAAACATCTTTACATGCCTGCATGCCATACATCAAAACATGCCTGCAGATGCTGCAAAGTTTAGACACACTGATTATTAGACTTACAGCCCACACAGACAGGAGAATCCCTAATTAGAGGTATCTGGGGAAGTCTGCTGCAGTTGAAGGGGAAAGAAAAGCCTGTGGTTCCCTGTTTGTAGAGGCTACAGCATATTTCCCCTTGTAAACCTGATACAAGCATCAGACTGGGGTTGAGAAGAACAGTGGCTGTAATCTGGGTGCTTGTGATGGGGAAAATAAACTAAGTTCAATGTATGTACACTCTTGGCCATTGTGGAGAGGAATTGATTTGGGTCTGGGCCAGAATTTGCTCAGGGAAAATAATTTGGATTAAATACACTGCAAAGTTCATCTTACTGAAAATATGCAGCAAGGCAGAGAAGTAACTTCTGAGTCCAGCCAAGGAAGGTGAAGAAAGACTCAAAGTCACCAGAAACACAGAAAAGTGACAGTGAAGGAGGTGGGACAGGGCCACTCAGAGGCACTCACTCTGTTTGGCCTGTCAGAGCATGGAGAAATACACAGCAATGTCCAAAACAGAAATCTCATTCTCCAAAATTCAGCTGAGCTAAAGAAACAGTGCATGAGTCAGCAGGAGTGTCATGTAACCTGTAGAATGTGGTTGGTTTTCAGCAACACGTTCAGGAATGGATTAAATCATCCTGGAGTGTCAGGAGTGCAGGAGTGTCATGTAACCTGTAGAATGTGGTTGGTTTTCAGCAACACCTTCAGGAATTGATTAAATCATCCTCCCAGTGACGAGTAGAAAAGGCAACAAAATGGCTAAAATGTCTTCTTGGTATCAAGTGAGATTTTCAGAGCTGAGGAGGGTTTTAACCACACACATAATGTTTTGGCAAATAAAAACACAGCCCCTGGACCCTGGTAGCTTTGGTTTTTGCTGGAGGTTGGTCAGGAAGTGGTACCAGTGCCCCACATCTAGTTATAACCAAAGCAGTGTCATCCTTGATGCCAAAATCAGGGGGTACATGTGGGGAACAGGAGGGTTCAACCTGCTTTTAAATGTGACTTGGTGCCCTTTTGAAATTCCCAGAAGAGCTCTGGTGGACACTGAAACAAGAAATGGAACAAATTTCTGGCAAAAGGAGCATGGCCTGACAAGGACTGTGACATCTTAGAGACAAGAAACAGTTTATCCAGATTTGAGTTACCCTGGCTTGGCCTTGCCCTGGGCTGGTGCCAGCCCAAATCAAGCAGTTGCCTGGTACAGAAGATGTGCATTTTGATGATGATTGTGTGTTAACAGGGAGCACTGCCTGTCTAGGGGAAGGGACACACAATCCTGGGGAGTGAAGCAAGAGGAGCCAGTCTGGATGAGCAGCCAGCCAGTCATACCTGGGCATGCTCTGGATATGCTCAGGAGTTAATTAATTGACCAACCCCAATGAGAAAAGTGAGGCTGAATTATTTACAGCATATTAACACTGTTGGCACATGAAGGAAGCACTAAGAAACTGCAGTAGACAAAACATTGAAAAGACTGTGAGTGCTTATTGATGAGTGGAAGCCTGGGATCTATTTTCAATAATTTGAGTGACAGCCAAGGGAATAGTGAATGACTTTTTAAAAAGTTATTTCCAGATTTACAGTGCTCATTTCTACAGTGCTGCATCACTTGTGAAGGAAGCAAAACCACTCTGGGACATCAGGAAGCTTTTCCCTGGCACAGTGATAAAGAAGTTAAAGGCACCAGCTTTCAGGGCTGATGGGTGGTGGTGAGAGATCCAGGTGAAGCAAGTGAAAAACAGCCTGTGACAAGCTGATACCCCAGCAGTTTATTCATCCACATCTGGCTTGGCCAGACATTGACAACAGGATTGAAAAACACCAAAAAGGCATTGCTGTCTGTTAAATAAATGATAAAAACCAAGAGGAAGATCTGACAAAGAAATGTGACAGATTTTAATGCTGTTTTTCTAATTAGAGCAGTCCTTAAAATAGGGCATAAATACGTTGTGCATAATAACTCCAGAACATGAACTGCATATTTACCAATGCTCTGCATTGATGCAATTTAACTTAAATTCTGTTCTGTCTCTGTCCTGCCTGGAACAGTTGATCGGGATGCTGCTGGCATGCTGTCTGTCCCGGTTTATTACTGCTAACCAGTATGAGATGGTGTAACAAGGTGAGCTTTTCCCATTTTCCAGGTGGTAAAACTATGAAAGCCTTGCTGTGTTCTTGTGGCTGTGCTGCTTCTGCTGAAGACAGCGAACAAGTTTTGCATTCATTGAGAATTAAGCCTTCCCATGGGCTTCTTTGCTTTGGGATTTTCATCCTAATTTTGTGTGTGGTGGGGAAGAAAAAAAAAGGGGGGGGAGGGGGAAATGCTGTGCTGAATTTCATCATTTCAGTTTTCTGGGAAAGAGAGAGCGAAACACCTGCTGCGAGTACCGATATCAACCAAAGCAACCCACTTGTTGGTTTGTTGTTTTGTTCCTCTTTTATCCTCCCTGCTCTCCAGTCTTTCAAGAAGCGAGAAGTCCAGAGCCTGTGTGAAGACCAGGAGCTGCAGAATTGGAGAAAGACTGCCATGAATGTTATAGCACACACTGTCTCTCGCACGCACGCACACCCCCACGAGCAAGCCCGTGCGCGCGCACACTCGCACCCCACCTCCCCAACTGTCCCATGCGTAGTGTCCCATTCTGTGAAGTTCCACGGTGCCACCCAGAGTGGCCGGGTCCCCTCGGCCACCAGAGGCAGCCCCCAACCCCGTGGCTCGGCCCGGGGCGGCACCGTCTGTATGTTCTTGGTCACACAGTAGTTGCATCGTAAGTTAACAAAGGTAACTCATTAACAGCGTTGATCGGGCTGTGCATGTAGTGACTGGAGGGCATAATTAGCCTTTCACCATGGTTAATAAGTGTTGCACACGTTCATATAAACCGGTATATGAAATATATATTCTTTTGTTTTTTTATCTTAATTTCTTGTTTTGTTTATTGCTTTACTAAGGTTTCCATCCTTTCCCCCCTTCCCCTGCGCCTGTCCCCCTCTCCCCAAAAACAAAGGAATCAGTAACATAACATAAAGATACTTGAAAATGATGTTAAAATGTTGTGCTTGAAGGGAACTGTTATTCCTGATGTTCTTCTACATCTTTGATTCTTACTCAGTGTTGTATGCCTAGTGCGTATCCCGGTAGGCTTTGTCTAGTGCATTTTGCCTCGGAACCTGATCCTGTGTAATACTGTTATTAAGCTGTGTTGTTGCTTACTGTGAAGGCAGAAATTTTTGCTCCCTTTATTTTTATTACGTAGCTATGAACTAATTGAACTGTGCTGTACTGCGGCCTTCATACTTTTTTCCTGTTCTTTCTTTCTTTTCTTTCTTTTTGCATTGAGGTTGCAGCCACCAAATACATTGTTGAATCAAATCGAAATAAAAACACACACACAGACACAAAAAAAAAAAAAAAAATCACAAAAAAAAATAACAGGCATATGAAATATTTTTGGGGGAAAGCAAAAGTTTAAAACCTTTTTAAAAAAAATAGGACTTTTTTAATAATGCCTCTGTCTAGCATGCCAACGAGAATGCATTGATATTGTGAGTATTTGTGATATACGTATTAATAAATGGAACCATTACAGATTTCTAGCTGCTTCCTTCTCATTCTTTAGTTATAAGAAAACTCTTTTTTTGGGAGGGGGGAAGTGAAGGTGAAACACCCGGGCACAGCTTGGCATGACGTGTCTTTATGTGTTTTTTAACAACTAAGTTGCTTGTAAAAGAGAAATGTTACTACCCTGGGAAAATTTAAAAAAAATGGAGAAAGAGCTGGGATTGTTTCAAAACTCCTTCTACAGCTGTTTCACCACGTGACAAATACATACCCTCTGCTTTGCAAGTTTTCTTCTTGTAATTGTTAAAAATCTGCAGTGTTTAATTATCCCATCCTTAGTGCTGTGAGTGATTTTGGCATTAAGCATTTCTCTCTTGATTTTGGTGAGAAAGGAGAGAGCTCTGGGGTTGAGGGGTAGGCTAGTGGAAACACAGGCAGTTATCTCTTTCTCACCTGAATAAGTGAAATGTCACTGATGTGACAGAAAACCCACAGAAGTTTAAACCTGGGAATTTTGGGCCAAGCCCTTAGCTTGGCAGTGTGGATAGAGGGGGAGACTTGAGAAGTCCTGGAGCCTTTTGGTTGTGGGAGCTGTGCAGTTGCTGGAGTCAATGTCCTCCCTCTGTCTGTCTGTCTGTCCATCCATCAGTGCCACTGTGACCCCTGCCCAGAGGTCTGCCCTGCCTGGTGCCCCCAGCCTCAGATCCTGGGGAACCTTTGGGTGCTGCTGGCATGGTCAGTGCACTCCCATCCACAGCTCTAGAAGGGTTCACAGTCACACAGGCAGAAACCTGCCAGCACACCTTAAAAACCCCAGTAGCTTTATTCAGAGAGCCCTTCCAGAGCAGGAAAGAGAAAAAGAGCTTTGCAAATAGAGGAGGAATCTGGTCCCCAAATTTAGACCTGCCCTCAATAAAACATCTGCCACGAGGGAGCAAGACATCTTTATAGGTGGAGATGCCAATACAGGTCCTGCATCGATGCTGGGCAGCCAGGCAGGACGGTGCTGGGGACAAAGCCACTCGTAAAAAAAATGTCCTCCCTCTGACATTTACATTCACATTCACATTTACAGTCTCTTCTGAGGGCTTAAGAACAGCCACAGCCGCCCGCTGGTTGCTGGGGCTACGCTGTGCTGGAGCGATGCCCTTCTCCTGGAGGCACAGGATGTTCACAGAGCGATGTTTTTCCATACCAGAAAGAACTGGCCCGCCAGCTGCCCCAGTTTCCCTCCTCTATTCACTCCCGGGCAGGTCTCCCCTTGCCCCTCGGAGGGGAGGGAGCCGGGTGAAGCTGCCACCGCCTCCTTCAGGAGTCACCAGTGACCTTCCAGAGTACAAAAGCACCAGCCTCTCCCTGGTTTTCTTTCCTTTTTTTTTTTTTTCCTTTTCATTTCCCTGAAAGAAAGAGCTGTTTGTGCCAAGAGCTGTTCCTTTTGAGGATGCTGATGTTGGGTGACAGGTCAGCAGGCCCCCAAACGTGCCTGTCCCCATTCAGGAAAGCTGAGCTGTGCTCAGCTTTAAGGCATAAGCGCTGAATTAAGCCCATTCAGCAAAGCCCTTCAGTGCGTGGTCGATTGTTTCCCTCAGCGCAGCACCACTCCTGCTTTTATGGGGTAGGTGTGTTAATTGGGCTCTTGGCAGCTTCCCTGAAGAGGATCCGGCTGCTGGGGGAACTGCCAGGGGCTTCCCTGGCGAAATCCCCCTGGCCCGGGCCGGGACCACACGGGCTGCGGCATCCCCGGCCCCGGGTGCGGCATCCCCGCGCTCCTTCCCTTCCTCCCTCCTGCAGGGAGAGCTGGGGTGGCTGATGTAGGAAACAAAGCCGGAGCTGCAGAGAACGGGGCGGTGTCAGCCGGGCACAAACGCGCAGGATTTTCCTTCCAGCGGTGAAGCTGCCGCAGGCCCCGGAGGTCTTTGCCCCGGGTCCCTCCGCTCCCTCCGCTATGAACGGAATGAGCAGCAGAGGAATCAGCTCCTGCTGTGCCGGGCTGGCTCCTGCTGCCTCAGCCCTCCCTGAGCAAATTGTGTTCTGTGCAATCAGTGAGCCAAATGGGCCAAAGAAGGGTGGGCAGGTGTGGGAGTGAAAGCAGATGCTGGAGCAGCCAGATAAGCCCCAGGAGGGGTGGGAGGAATGGGGCATGGCTGGGCATCGAGGAGAGTGGGGCATCATAGAATCATTTAGGATGAAAAACACCTCTAAGATCAGTCCAACTGTTACCCCAGCACTGTTAAATCCACCACAAGATCATGACCACAGATGAAGTGAGGCACCACCTTGCTTTGGTCCCAGTGAGCTGCCAGCTTGGTTTGGCTGTAAGATGGACCAGCAGCCTTAGCTGATGTGTGTGCTGTCCTGAGCTGCCTCCCAGGGCTTTTTTCTGCTGAGGAGGACAGCCCTGAGCCCTGCTGAGAGGACAGTATGTTGCTGTGAAGGTGATTTTTCACTGTGGCAGCTCTTGGAGGCCTTGCTGCTGCTGCCATCCTCGAGCCATCCAGGACATCCCTCTGGCTGTCCTGGATGGCTCGAGCCCCTGGCAGGGGGCTCAGAGGCCTTGGCACAGAGCCCAAGACCCCTATGCCTTTGATTTCAACCCATGGAGAAAATTACCAACCTTATACGAGGATTTACAAGCCACGAAAGTTTAAGTAGAGTGATAGTTTGTCACAGAGTAGAAAAGTAGAACTTTGGTGTTTTAGAATGGGGGTTCAGGGCCAAGATGGAGGAATTTGGGTGTGTCCTGTCCTTCTTTCTCCTTTTTCCTAGCCTCCATCTTCTGGGTGATGGTGGCACTTTTGGATTGGGTTAGAGTAGAGACAGACTGTGTAACATAGGTGATGGGTATTGGAAAATAACTGTAAATAAAGTACATGTAGTTCTTAGTATAAAAAGACTACACCACCCTTAAGGGCAGGCAGTGTGTCTCGGACTGACCTGCTGAGCAGACCTCAGCAGGTCAGGAAAAGAATGTACTAGATAAGAGAAAATAAACAACCTTGGGAGCTGCAGACAAAGAGTCCTGACTCCTTCTTTGGCTGCTGGGCTGGGGAAGAAGAGACTCTGACAGATATCGGGGTCATCCCGACCTCTGAGACCCCAACAGGTGAGCAGGGCTGCAGAAGAGACTGGCTCTGCTTCACAGGACTTCAGGCTGATGCTCCTTGGAGGACCCAGTGCAGCCCCTAAGATGATTTTGTCTTCTGTGATTCTTCCCTTGACTTTAATGGCTCATTACTGTTGAAGATAATTTTAAAGCTAGGAAGTTAATTTACTGCCAGCCAAACCCCTTGCATGAAATACCTGGCATCCCACTGGAGGAGAAGGATTGACCAGGATGTCAGACTTCCACCACTATGAACCTGTATCACAAAAACAAAAATCCTCATGATTTGACATAGAAATTACACTTCTTTATTTGTAAGTAAAAGTGTTTTGGCCTCCAAACACATAAAGTATGGTCAGCTTTCTGCAAGCTGTTTCTACCAGCTTGGCCTGATTTTGAAGTAAAAAGCTGTTGCTTTTGCCTTTTTTCTTATCATTGCACCTGTTCCTGTTGCAACCAGGAAACATTTTATTCAAAAGTCATTTCAGTTTTGTCCAGCATGACTGGGGATATTTGGAGTGTGCAAGCTCATGAAAAGCGAGCTGTGCTGAGGCAGCAAGTCCTCAAGCTCTGGAGTCTGTTCTGCTCCCTGGTAGCTGCAGCGTGGGTATTTTTGGTGTCTGGAGCTGTCTGTAGGTGGCACCGAGGACTTATTTTAGATTGTGATCTCCTGTGTGATCAATAACTGGGGAGTGTATTACACAGACACAAAATATCCAGGCCGGGTTGGATGGGGCCCTGTGCAGCCTCATCCAAGGAGGGGGGATGGAACAAGATGATCTTTAAGGTCCTTTTCAATCCAAACCATTCTGTAATTCTGTGATTCTGTCCCTATGCAACAGTGCAACTCCAAACATTCCCAAAGCAGCTACTAAATCACCTGAATGCTCTTTTTTATTCACCATACTTGGCCAGGCTTGCAGAAGCAGTAGATTCCAGGCAACCCCTGGAGGTATTTCCAGAATGCTTTCAGAAAGTGCCAAATGGCCAACTTTTTGTTAATCTGGCCCTCTCAAAACCTTTCAGGGCAATGAGAAAAGTCATTTCTGAAAGCCCTATCTGTTCTTAAAATGGAGATCATTCAACCAAGTTAAAAAACATTAATATTTTTAAACTGTGATTTCCAGGGGGAAAGACAAGCTTTCTGTCTTGCATGTGGAGGGTATGGTTTGTGTGCTTTATCTTTCTGAGCAGAGAATCAGAAAGTATGATGGGATACAAGACTGATGCCCTGTAAACTGCTGGGGGGTGGGCAGACAGGAGAAGAAAACAGAGAAAAAAATCTCCTCCAGTCAGAGGGGCTGGAATTGGGAAGCAGCTCAATGTGATGGTGTGTCTGACAGTGGCTCCAAGGTAAGGAGGCTCAGCAGCTCAGGTCTGCAGCCACGGGGTCTGAGGTCTGGTCTGGAGGGAGCTGTTGCCTGCCAGGACACCTCTTACATCCCCTGGGTGGTGAGAGCAGCCTTTTGGGGAGTCTGTAGGTGTCAGACAGCGAGACACTACTGCAGTGCACATCCAGTGAAATTCACAGCCAGCATCAGCCCATGGCCCCTCCTGAGGCTTTGCAGGAGCCTTGGGACCCTGGTGGTTTCCTACTCTGCCTCCCACAGACTGACTGCACTTCTGTGGGATTTGCTTTTAATGGAGTGTTTGTAAGTCATTGCTTCCTCAATAGAACTGAAAGGACTTGGTCAGTGCTTGTGTTGATTTTTGGTATCTTCAGCCCTGCAGTTATCTGTAAATAAAAGCAAACAAATGATTATCTGGAATTTTCTTCATTTTGGAGTGCAGTGGGACCCAAAGATCAGGTGAGTGAGTCTTCCTCCCAAGTGTAGGAACGGGTGCACTGACCCCATGGGCTGTTGCTGTGTGCTGCTCCTTTTGCCCTCCTGCAGTCCTGGTGCTTGCAGGGCCAGAGATTGCCTTGTTCCTGCAGGGGAGGTGGAACTCAGCTCTGGAGGGAACCTGCCTGAGCCTTGTGCATTCCCTCTGTCTGCCAGAGCAGAATTCTCCAAGGCCTGCCAGAATCAATGCTGTGCCTTGGGGGAATGCAGAAAACAGGTCTCCACCTGCTTGGTGGAAGCAGGAAGGTGAAAGACACAGAAAATCCTGGCCAGCACCACAGCAGGCTCGAGCACTGAGCTGAGCACAGACTGCCATGGTCCAGTGGTCTTTGTAATGGTGGGGTTTCCTCCCCATGCTCATCTGGATAACCTAGCTGTTCCCAGCTCCTTTGGCCTATGCATTAAAGCATTACAGTATGAGAGGGAAATCAAACACAATCAAAATTATCTCTATGAGACCCATTCAATAAAATAGTTATTGGCAATTAGCACGGATTTTTTTATAAAGAAGTAATTAGCCCTCCTGCCCTGAGCATTAATGAATGCTTTTCATTACACCCCAAGGGGTAGTCAGCCTGATAATAATCCACTTCAACATGAATGTTGTTATAAAACAACATTGTTTGACAACAGAGGCAGCAGGACACTCACAAACAGGAGGCAAGCCTGCTCTAGTGAGCACTGGGGCTGGTTGCATAAAAATGAAAGATCATTAATAATTTGCTTGGATTGGTGCTGTAGACTTGTCTTGTTACCCATAAAGGAGATGAAGCAATGGATACAAAAAGCAGGGTCTCATTTCCCTGGGTCAAAGCTGAGAAAGCCAATGGAGATGCAGCAGTGCTGGCCACAACCTGATGGTGCCTGCAGAGCCTGGCAGGGTGGATCAGGACTGGTCTGCATGGTGGTCTGGAGGTGGTGATTTCATGGTCTGGAGGTGGTGATTTTGTGGTCTGGAGGTGTTTGGCAGAGGGTTGTGTGTCCTGCAGTCTCCACTGCTTCACTCTTTGGTGCTCCAGGGAATGAGCACCTGGTGACAGCACCCCTTCCCTCATGCTCCTGTTTGATTGTTGGCATTTTCTAGTGAGGTATGTGTTAGTGCAGATGCAAAAATCACATTGGCTTCTCAATTCAGTGGCTTTCCTGCTCTGCCAACCCATCACAGACACCTGGTTCTGCTCAGGGTGGTGAGCACAGCACGGGCAGGGCTCTCTGTCAGAAGAAAGCCCTCACAGACTGAACAGATGAACCAACAGCTTCCCTTCCCCTGCCCTGGGAACATCCTTGCTGCTCCCCTCTGACCCTCTGCAGCCCTTGGGTCTGGTGGGAGCCCCAGCTGCCACAGCTGGCCAGGGACTGCTGGCACAGCCAGGCTATAAGAGCATTCCTGTCACATTTACAAACCTGAGGATTCAGGTGAACAGCTGAATCCTCCCCTCCAAGCTGGGCTGTCAAATTAGGAAGAGGTGGTCCAGGAGGAGCTTGGCCCCAGGGCTTTTCCCTGTGGTCTAAGGAGGCCAACAGCACATTTGCACGCTGCTGGAAAAACCTTCCTTGCCCACACCTCCCTCTGCTATTTCACACTTATTTTCTGGGGAGCCCATTCTCACTCCAGAGCAAAGAGATGCCTTCAGCCTCTCCTCCTTTCCAGCTATCCCTGTGCTCTCATGGGAAGCAATGACAGTCCACCCATGGTGGGGATGAGGTGTGCTTGGAGATGGTGCCACAGCCCCTGGGACAACGTGTGACACTGGAGTCAGGGGTGACACTGGAGTCAGGGGTGACACTGGAGCCAGGAGTGACACTGGAGGGAGTCAGGGGTGACACTGGAGTCAGAGGTGACACTGGAGTTAGAGGTGACACTGGAGGGAGTCAGGGGTGACACTGGAGTGAGTCAGGGGTGACACTGGAGGGAGTCAGGGGTGACAGTGGAGCCAGAGGTGGCAGCTGGCTCTGGAGCCAACCCAGGCTGTAACTGGTGGCTTTGTGCCTCTGTGGTGGGCACGTCTTGGCTGCTGCTCCTCGCTGCCTGCAGAGAGAGGAGCCCCTCGGGTGAGCAGGAATTGTGAGGATTGCTCATCCTGGAGCTGCCTGCAGGCCGTGGGGCAGGATCAGAGCAGCATCTCCCTGGGTATGTCAGGGGAACTCAGTCATGCCAAGGAGCTAAGGCTGTAGGGGTGAGGGTAGGAACAAACAAGGGCAGAGGAGTCGACAATCCTTGTGGGTCCCTTCCAGCTTGGAATATTCCATGGGAAAAGAAAAGGAAAAAAAAAAAAAAAAAGATTACTAGGCAGTGTGGAGGCTGCTGTGATCACTGCAATGAGCTCAGAGCTGCATTAGGCTTGCTTTAGGCAATCTCAGTTTTGGCATTTCACAGATTATGGGTGCCTAATTTCACAGCTGTAAGCTTCTTTGAGCACACATTTGTTTTGATGTAATTACTTCACTTCAAAAACAAAGTACATGGGGGAAAATATTTTTTTTTATGTGGAACCATAACCATCCTCTGAGGTACCCTTAGCAGGGCTGCAATCCCTACATCAGCCCTTCAGTGCCTGTCTCACCAGCTCTTTATGGGGTGGGAATGGGAGTGTTCAGCTCCTGGCCCAAAGGAAAAGCTGCCTGGGCTGTGGGGATTAAGGGAATGCTCCCACAGAGCATGGGGCTCCCTGGGGAGGTTGATTTCCATGCTGTGTCATGATTTCATGATTTTTGTACAAAGAGAAAAAAACTTCCCTCCATTTAATACTCACTAGAGTTTTATTCTGTTATTGCTGGAAAGGTTGGCAGACCTCTAGGGAAAGTTTTGCAAGGGGGAAAAGCTGATTTTTTCCAATGTAGAAGTTTCCAGAACTTCAACAAGATGCAATTAGTTTTGAAACATGAACTAGGAATCACTTAACTGCTACATATAAAGTATCTGGGGTCAAACATTACATTTTTTTGGTAATATGATGATATTTTAGATGAATGCAACTGTATTTGCAGCTTTTGCTTTTTAGAGATGGGTCCCTTTTGGGTTGTTTTTTTCATTTTCTTCAACAAACAAAAGAGATGAAGACTTGACTTGATCTTACTAGAGAACCAAGGGAGACCAGGGCTAGGTCTCCTATGGATTCATACAGTGCTGGAGTCCATATTTTCCCTCACCCATTTTCCTGCAATACCAGGAAGGGAAATTTTTGCAGGAATAGTTGAAGCTTGAAAAAGGGAATTATCCTTTAATGCCATCACAGCAACAGTGCCAAGAAATACCAACTGCTTGTATCTGCAGCCAGGACAGGTCAGACTCTGAGACATAAAGGCAGCTACAAGCTCAAAACCAGGGGCAGTCACAGGGTTGGTGTGTTTTGTGTCAGTGGGAGCTGTGACCTGGTACACAGGAGCACTTACTGGAGTGGGAGATGCTCATCAACCCTCCCTAGAGATTACCTGCCCCACAAAACTCCCATTCACTCAGCACCTAAGGAGCCTGTCCCACAGCAGAAGCAAAGCCTGGTGGCTGTCACCCACAGGCTGCACTGGCCAGCCCCTGGGCCAGGGCTCTCAGCCCCTGGCAGCCTGCAGGGGAATCACTGTCCTGCCCAGGATGCTGCCATAGTCCTGGGCTCACACATCCAGCACCTCCTTTCCCCCCTGGTTCCCTGTCTGGATGGCTTTGCTGGGCTTTGGGAGGACAGCTGTGCACAGCAGCAAAGGCTGACATGGACAAGAGCAAAGAAGGAGGACATGGACAGATTTGCTCTTTTATTTGCAGTTTATCCTGCATTGGAGGTTGCATATAGCTGCCTGTCTGTCCTGGCTTCAGCTGAAATAGAGTTAATTTTCTCTACAGTAGCTGGCACAAGTCTGTGTTCTGTATTTAGGATGAGAATAATATGGATACACACTGGTGTTTTTAGTTTTTGCTAAGTAGTGCTTATACTAAATCAAGGACTTTGTATTGTGTATGCCTTGTCTTTCTTGGGGTTTTTTCTCTCTGCCTTTCCTTTTAATTACAATTATTATTGATAGTAGTATCATTTTTATTGGTTTTTTTTTTTATACTTTCCTTTGTTTTAATTACTAATCCATCTTGACCCACAGCTAAGTTTTGATTTTCTTTCCCCATTGTCCTCTCCATCCCCCTGGGGTGGGTGGGGAATGAGTGAGTGGTTGTTTGGGACTCAATTGCCAGCTGGGTAAAACCATTACACTGTCCCAGGAGGGTTTCAAATGCTGGACACCCTGCACAGTTACAACAGTCAGGAGGCAAATTCTACCTGGGGGACAAATGAGCTGCTGTGTTTGTCACTGACTTATTTCCAAACTGGAAAATCTATGGCTGTGACTGTTCCTCAGCCTTCCTAATTCTCTCTTGCCAACCAGTGTCTCATATTTGAGAATAATTGGACTCTCTTTTTTAATAAATAGGATACATTTTTCAAGGCCATGCTAGTCCCCTGCTTGTGGTCAAACAATCCATGCTGCATTCACAGGTGCCCAAAAAGTCACAGCAAACTCTATCATCTCTCTGGGGAAAAAAATAAGCTGCTTTTAAGATATGGATTGCAACAAGGCACTACATGGAGTGGGGCTCTGGGAAACCTCATTTAGTTTGGAGATGTCCCTGCTCATTGAAGAGGGGGTGAATAAGATGATCTTTATGGTCCCTTCCAACCCAAACCATTCTGTGACTATGGTTCTACAACTCCATGATTCCTGCTGCCTGAAGAAGGGCATATTTAGGAGGTGAAACAGGAGGCCTTTCCATCCCTAGAGCCTCATTTATCTCATGATGGGGCTGCATCCCTCCAAAGGGGGGCTGAGCAAGGGCAGGTGCAACACCACAATTTGCTCCTGCCTGTGATGCCCACCCTGGCACCAGCATGCCAGGAAGCAGCTGAAAAATGGCCAGGGAGGGCTCCTATCTCCCCTCTCACAGGAGTTTTGATCCCTTCCCTGGCTGGTGGAGAGCACAGTTTCACCTGGTGCTGTTATGGGGTCCCAACACACAAAATACATTGAAAATTCATCCCTTCTGTGGCACTGAAATGCCAGGGGTGCAAATAGGAACTGGCCTGGCTTTTCTGCCATGCCACAGCCAGTCCAATCCACCTGGCAAACCTGAGCCACGCTGGGGAGGACACAGCCCAGAGGCCCAGCTGCCAAGGTCCACAAGAACTGCATTTCCTCGTTCTACAAGTCCAGTCCCATGTTGGTACTGACTGCAATTTTCAGCACTGCAATCCAGGACCAAGCTTTTTGTAATTTCTCCACCAATGAATGTTTTCAACGGTTTGATTTCTTGAGAAAGGTGTGTGTCTGTGCCACCTGGGGAAGGTACTAGTGAGGGTGCACATCTCTGCATCTAAGGCACAGTCTCAAGACAGCTCAATAACCCATGGCTGATTGATTTAAATAATAAACTGAATGTATTAGTGGCAGCTTAATGAAAAGGCCTGCACCATCTTGAAAGTGGAAAATGGGCATGATACACCAGCCCCTCATGTGAACCATACCTTCTTTGGTTTATGCAGGTTATTGAGCAGAAGATCCCATGGAAAACCCTATAAACACTTTCCAATTTATCAATGTTCATTATTTTTACCAATTACCTTTCAGAGTAAAAATATGATCAGATAAACCATGCTTAGGTGATAGTTCATATACTGAGTATTTTCTATAATGTAAGCATGTGGTGGCTCTCACATCTGTGTATGTGTAAAAAAGACAGCTATTATGCCATTTATCATCATCATCATTATCATCATCATCATTGTATAATATACCTGTATAACTTATACTCTGATTGAAATTGAATACATTTTTTGCCTTATGGGAAGGAAGAGAATGTGTCAAGGGAAGGACAAGTTAAAAGTGTCTGGGTGCTTTTAAAGTTGATCTCTGAGACACAGCTCTCTAGGGCAGCAGAGATTTGGTATTTCACCACAGTGGTCCCGAGCATGGCCGTGCCAGACACTTTGTTTGAGGTATTCCCACCCAAAACAAACCTCTGCTTATTCTGGACCATAAACAATGTCAGTGCTGAGTTTCACAAGCTCAGGGTTGTTGCATCCTTGGATGTCACCGTGGAGCCACAAGGCAGAGGAGCCCTCGGTGCGATCTAACATTGCTCCTCCCGCACACCCACGCAGGAGATCGAGAGGTGGCATTTCAGGTCTGCAAGCTGTGACAGTGTCCCTTTCAGCCCTATTGCAATGACACCTGTTACACCACCTCTCCTCATTCCCACTTAATGCATTGTGGCACTCGCGGTGCTGTCGCAATGACAGCTGACAGATTCCCTGCCTTTGCAGATCCACTCCTGTCGCGTTGCAGGCGCTTGCTAATCGGATAATGCTGTTGTTTTGGTGGCGCTCGTGTTTGTCTGTGCTAAATGACAAGCAGGAGCTTGTGTTCTGCTTTCTGCCACTTCCCTTTCAAGCTTCACAGTTGTACTTGCCATTTCACCTTGTGCGTGAATCTAAGTTGTTCTCGCCTCTTTGTGAGACGGCGGCAGCTCGATGATCCGGGGCAAGGATGCTCCGGCATCCCCGGCAGCCCCATCAGCCCTCCACAGGGGATGCTCGGAAATCCATGGCAAACAAAGGGCAGTCGCCTGAAACTGGTCCCAGTTTGATTTCTGCTGATTGATCTGGCAGCTCCAATGGGGGAGAACAAGTTATGCTGGATATCAATTATTTGTGGGTCCATTCCCTTCACCTCAGGAGTGCTTTTAGTCAAGGTCCTCCCTGAATTAACGAAGGAAGAGAGAGGATCCCTGTCTCTCCAGCAGTGGCTGCTCCTGTAAATCAGCTCTCACTAATGAGTCCAGGTGTAAATGAGGTACTGCTGAAATGCACCATTAGACACGCTGATCATCAGGGGAACTTGATACAAAGATTTCAGCACCAAACACACAAGGTGAAAAAATATTTCTTTTTATATAGTTAGGATCACGGGTGCAAAACTGAGGATTTAGATATTCTTCTGTTAAACAAGTTTGTTCACCAGCACCTGAAGGCCAGAGCAGCTCCAGCCTCCCCCAGGCAGGGCTCTGCCCCTCACTCCATGTAGCCAGGGCTTCTTCAGGGTTCTTGTGGCAGGGCCTGAACTTTCATGCAGCTCAGGGCTTGGGAGGAGACTGTCTAATCAAGGAAGGGTGCAATTAATAGATTGCCTTTGTGCATGGGATCAGAGCAACAAATACAGAACTTGATAATACAATTCCCCATCTTGGCACAGATGTCTCATTTAGTGCAAGCTGGAAGAGCCCCTGTAGGGCAAGGCTCAGTCTCTGCCCAGAGCAGAAGATCCCTGGGTTATATCCAGGGAACTGTTAAGCCCAGCAGCAATCCTGGGCCACTGCATCTCCTCATGGGTCACTGTGGGGCACTGAGTTTCCAGCTGACTTTGGTAGTGCTTTGAACAAGGAGATGGGAAGCAGCTCCAAAATACACCCAGCCTCAAGCACAGGGCTGTTGGAGGGCTGTATGAATTTACTTTGTTTACTTTAGAAATCTTACTACAGATCAGCCACCGAGTGTAAAAGATTAAATATAGGGAAGATGGAAGCATGCCATGAAAAATAAATCAGATAAAGGCCTTGGTAGGAAAATGGGAAAGAGCAGAGTCAGTGTCACTTTTTGTTGGTTTTAGCCGTGGGAGTTGAGAGATGAGAGTCAGGGTAAGAAGGGAAGAACATTACTTCAGAAATTATACATTTTACATAAATGACCTACCAAAGATCAATGCTCTGCATAAGAAGTCAGAGATAAAAAAAAAATCCTACATATTAAAAAAAGACTTAAAATAAATAATTAGCCTTTTTAGTCTGGCATATTAAAGAAACCCCATAACTTCAAACTGATCAGCTCTTGACACATTTTGTTTAGCATCCTACAGGCATGCAGAATGTCTCCTGTTGGGCTATAGAAAATAAAGATACATGGCAGCCTCTGCCTGGGTGCAGAGACCACACTGGGCAAAGCAGAAATGAACAAACACATCTGTAACACGGTGTCTTGGAGGCATCAAAAACATGTGGCTGGAAACACCAGAGTAAGGCAGACAGAGGGAAAGTGCATAAAAAACCCAGGGGAAAGGGGGAATCCTTTCCTCCAAGGAGTGATAACAAGATAGATTGGATGAATTCTTTGAAGAGCTTCCAACCAGAAAGAATCACAAGATGCTTAAAACAGGAAAAACTGGGAGGTGAAGGTTAAATGTGGAGGGTCTTTACAGGAAAGATAGGAGCAACTTCAAACACAGTGAGAAGACCATCTGTCAACTCTTAAGGCTCTCACTTGTGAAAACATCTAGTGACAGTGATAGCTGACCATGGCCAGGCAAGCAAGCACAGGACCACAAAATTCAGGAAATTTAGTATGAAGATTAAAACTGGCCATGCCAAACTTTCCAATGAGTAACATCTCTATATTGGGTGCCTGTCATTTAATCCACTAAAGTCAATGAGCTTGACAAAGAAAAGCTGTGGGGTGTGAGATTGCATATACCTGAGCTGTTAGACCCCAGATCAAGAAGGTGCACATCACCAAAAGCTACAACAATAAAAAGCAAAAACTCTTCCCAGGAGCAAGGGGCCAACTGCATCCATAGGAAAGGCACAGGGCTGTTCACCAGAAACACAAGGGTATGTCATGGAAAAGATGAACCCTGTTCTTGTCACCACCTGCAATGTTTCACAAACCTGAAATTAAGGGATTAAAAGAAGCATTGCAGACGATGAGTGTAGATAGCACAGCTTGTAACATATGAAATGAGAGAAAGCTGCATAACAGTGTGCTGGTTTGGGCTGGGGTAGGGTTAGATTTCTTCACAGTGGCTGGTATGGGGTAGTGTTTTGGATTTGCTGAAAACAGTGTGTATAATATAGAGGTGTTTTTGACATTGCTGAGCAGCACTTGCTGCTTTTCTCAATGCCATTTGTGCTTCCATACTGACATGCTGGCAAGGGGGCTGCAGGTGCATGTGACACTGGGAGGAGACACAGCAGGGACAGCTGACCTCAAGTGACCAGAGGGATGTCCTATACCATATGGCATCATGATCAGCCTACAGAGCTGAGGAAGAAGGAAGGGGGAGATGCTTGAAGTGATGTTGTTTGCCTCCCCAAGTCACCGTTACATGTGATGGAGCCCTGCTGTCCTGGGGATGGCTGAACACTTCCCCAACCATGGGAAATGGTGCATTAATTCCTTGGTTTGCTTTGCTGGCACAGAAGGCTTTTGCTGTTAAACTGTCTGTATCTCAATCCATGAGTTTTTTAACTTTTACTCCTCTGATTCTCTCCCCCATCCCACTTGTGGGGGAGTCAGTGAGCAGCTGCCTGGGGCCCAGTTGTCAGTTTGGGTTAAGCCATAGGAAACAGCAGAGGAGAGAAGGGGCACAGGAGAGGCACCAGGTCTTGCTTTGACCCTTTGGCAAGATCATGGACAGCAGGAAGAAACCATATTCTTCCATGAATCAGTTTTTTGTCAGAATTTTATCAGCCACTGAAGGACCAAGGGGCACTCCAAACAAGATCTCTGGCTGGGTGTGAAGGTGAAGACATCAGCCCTGGAGATCTCATGGCCCTCCTGCAGAGGAATGGGGGCCCTTAGAAATTCCTACAGCTCAATGCAATCCTGCTGGAGGCTCCAGCATGCACAACAGCTGAGGCTGTCTTGAAATAACCTTCCGGAGTGCTGTGAGAGCCAGAAACACTTCACTGCGTTACTGTAGGCACAAGGGAGCCCTCAGGAATGAAAGCACCCATTGATGATGTGCCATGCCCGGGCAGGCAGTGATCAGAATCCCAAATCAAGGAGGACACTGAGGCAGCCAAGAAGATGCAACCCAAACCTCAGCAGAGCCAGATGTCAATCGTAGACAATTTAATTGTGTCTGTAGAAACCAACCACAAAGGCAGTAAAGCCTGCTGATTATAAGCAACAGTGAACAAGCTGACAATGAAAGGGGTAAACAGGGAAATTCAGAAATTGCAAAGGAGGTTGAAGTAGGTCATTCTGTTCACACCCAGCCACGCAACTCAAACCACTTGCTGAAGAAAGTGCAGCACTCAGACACAGAGTGATTATCACAGCTGGAGCAGTGGACATGGTCCCTGCCAACCTCACCCATTGTGGGATTCTGAAACAGCGAGGACCTGAAGCATTCACAGGCATCATCAGTATTCCTCCTCCTTCACCCTCCTACCACTACAATCAGGCTCATGCTACAGGGCAAAATGCAGCTGTAAATAAATAATAGGACTTTGCCAAGCTGTGTCAATGACTACAAAATGTTCCATGGTCTGTAGTTCCCACCTTCACAAGTGTCTCTTTCATTAGCATGGCCATATTTTCGTTCTTAAACTATAATCCATCAAACAGTGTGACATCTGTTGATGTGCAGCACAGACTTAACATGCTTGGTGAAGCTGAGAGGATGATCAAGTGCCTTTGCCTTTGGAAAGCTGCTAATATGAAAAAAAATGAAAAAGAACTAGATGTCCACAGGGAGAACTAAAGAGAGCAGAGGTGGTGTGTCACCCAAGAAATACAGGCTCGAGTACCTGTAGCCTGTAATGGACTTCACATGAGGCACAGCAAGGATGGGAACCAGTTTGGGAAGATGTGCCAGGCCATGTAGGTCACTGTATGTTCTTTTGATGGCCATCCCCTCACTCTGTGGCATCCTAATATGAATTGCACCCAAACCACTACATTACAGAAAAGGAAAAGACAGGGAATAGCACCTTGGCAGGTAACCATGAGTGCCTTTGTTAGCAGGTTGAAAGTCTGGATGAAAAATTATGTCAATTCAAAAGAGCAGCCAGCATTCCACCTGGTAATTGTCAGCGTGTTCAGCTTGATGAGATACAAATGATTTGGAGAAAGCAGAAGCCTCCCATGTGAGCATGATAAAGCCCAATGTGCTGTACCTCCAGCAAAAAGGGGAGAGCAGGGAAAGAAATGCAGGCAAAGAGGAAATACTGTAACAACAACAAACCCTCAAAGTGCAGGATGGTGTAACTGATCCCCCCACACGAACACTCAGTCATTTAGGGAATATTCATGAAAAGTGTGGGCACAGTATTTCCCACGATGCTGAAAAGGAAGGAGTGGAAGGGGGAGTGTGGGAAAGCATTTTGCAGTGACTCTGCTCACTGACATTGGAGAGAAAATAGCCTGGAAGTCCCGGGGTGGACAGGGAGAAGTTCCTCTGTGTCTGCCCTGAAGGGCAGTCAGTGGGGGCTCCTCACCTCGGGGCAGCTGACTGAGGGGCTCAGATCAGGGCTCTGAAACCCCTCCTGATGCTGCTCCTCACAAACCCCGAGTGTTCCAGCACTGCTCATGCCCAAATACCCCAGCAATGCTCTGAAGAAATAATTCATATCTGAGGCATAGGAGATCTGTGGAGTCACACAAACAGTTTACAGACTTTTAATGTCAGGCTGTGACCACACGTTACCCACAGCTTTTTTAAGTCCAATCTGCTGGGATTTTATCACAGCCGGAGTATCACTGTCCTTTCCAACTACCAAAATCTGACTTCTGAAAAGGCCTCCATCTGTCTCCCATCTTACTTTAATTTACTAAGTTGTGCCATATCTCCATCTGGCTATTGGCTGGAATTTTGTTTTGTTTTGTCCCCTTGAGTTATTCAAGGAGACACAGAGCTGGCTGAGTACATTAGATCATTATATGGCTCTTAAAGTAGTTGTTGGATTTATTTGAATAGGGATTAGCAAGATTAAGAATGTTTTCTTTAAATTACTACAGTAGCCTACAATTTTCAAATGGTAATTTTGTCCATTATATTGATTTGTATTTAAAGGACTTTGATGTTTTTTACTACAGTACAAAGAAGGCAGTTAAGCAATGCTCCTGTGAAAACCAACAGTTTTAGAATTTTGTTCAAGACTGAAATAACAGATGCACAAATCCCATTAAAATTCGATGGAAATTGACCTCACACCTCTGTAAGATGCTTGAAAAGCTCATTTATAGAACATCCAGAAGTAGCTTTACACACAACCGGTGTTTCCTACCAAACATTCTTCATACAACTTCACATATTGTTATTTTGGAGGGAAAAATAATCAAAGAGCATTCCTGACACAGCATTACTGACATGGAAAAGTGGCTCAGCCCTTCTGAAAAGTGCTTCAGTCCTTTCCTTATCTGTCTTTGTCTCTCTGAAGTATTGGGCCTCAGTTTAGCTATCTGCTCTGATTGCATCAACAGGGTACAGAAGGATGCCTCAGTGTAGTTTATCCTTCTGTCATCTCAATTCCACCTCCAGCCACATCCGTTATTTCATAAAAAAAAAACAAAACAAAACAAAAACAAACAAAACAAATAAACAAACAAAGCAAAAAAACCCTGAGCTTCTGTAGCTCTAAGGAGCTTTAAAGGAGCCATCCAAGATCCCTTATCAGAAGGGAGCATTTGGATGGAGGGCTGATTACTCAGGATCCCCTCCCACTGATCCATCAGCTCCCTCACAGCTGGTGCAGCACCAGCACCTTGTGCAGGCTGTACCTGGGGCTGCTCCAGCATCTCCTGGCTGTTCCTGTGTCCCACTCAGGGGGACATGGGTTTGGTTTATGCCACTAACTTGTGTTCATATGAGCCCAAGGAAAGCCAGAGGTGTGCCACTCCTTTCTCCCTCTAAAGGTCATTGAGGTTTGACCCTTCTGCAAACCCACGACCCTTTGCTGTTTACATTCATCTGTTGGACTTCAGCCATGCTTGGCACTGATCCTCTGGCACAGTTTGGGTCAGTGGCCAAGCACTGGCTGTGTGCAGCCCCCTCCTACCCTCACTGGCACACAGGGAATATCTAAGCTGAGCTGTCAGAAAAGAATGCTTAATTATTTGCTGCCTGTCTCCTGCCCAAAGTTCTGTGCAAAAAACATGGGGTTTTATTCTCCTTTCTGTAGAGAACAAGATGGAGGGAAATGAAGTGCTTAGAAACCTTTTCTTTCCCAATCATCCTTTGTCTGTCCAAATTATTTAGTCATTCTCTTTGCACACTCACTGGGAGAAAAAGAACAATAATGATAGCAATAATAGTAATACCTTTATTAAATACTGTAAAGATTAATTAATAAGTGCAATAGTACCCTTTCTGCACGTTTTCTAAATGGCACAATCATAGTCTCTGTGCTGATAGCAGGCAAGTTCAGCCTCCCCTCAATGTGTAACTACCATCCATTTTAGAATTTATAAAGTATAAAGTATTCAGTAATTTTTCCTCTCTGTCTCTTTGTATGCATATCCTAATACATGCAGAGACTCCACAGCTCACATTTTTGTAAGAATACAAGCAAATATCCTGCCCCAAAAGTTAAACTGAACCACAGCTCAGCAGCAATCCTTTCAAAAGCTTTTCAATGGCCTGTTCTCTGCCTTTGAACACATCTTTGGCATTCAAGTCCTCAGAAGAGAGGCATTTACTCAGTTTGGATCTGAGGCAATATCTGGTGTGTGCTCTGGATGTTTTAGGATCTGTGAGTTCACACGTCACTGCTCATCTCATAAAATCAACATTGCTGTGCTCCTGTACTCACAGGACAACTCTGATCCAAACTCAGCTCCTTGTCTTGGCAGGAGATTGGCTTTGGGGTGTCTCACCTACAATGATGCTCACAGTTTGCCCAGTCTAGGAAAAAAAAACCCCACTGAATGAGACATCTACTGTCTAAGTCCTATCTTCCTTGCTTAACATGAAAGAAACCCTGATATTTTATGAACAAGCAGGAATCTATCTGAATGTCTCTGCCTAAAATTTCCTCTCCTTCCACTGACGTGTAGTGTGCTGCAATCCATGGGATTGTCTATCCAAGAAGGGACTGGGCTATAGCAACACTGCAAAAAATGTAATGAATTTTGAGAGAATTACTCTGAAAGTGGAGACAATAAGCTGAAAAGCACTTTGAGATGTAAGCTATTACATAAAAGCTCAGCTGTTATTTTATAACTTTATTAGTCATGACTGTTGATAATGATGGAAATGCTTGCCAGGCTTAGAAAAGGTCATTCTTTCTGCTGCAACAGAATCCCTTTTTAAGGGCTGAAGCCTTTATCCCTCCAGTTCTGTTTGAATAACTTGAGTTTGCTAAGGAAAACAGACTAATTCAAGCCATTTGTTGATTTTAAGTGCAGGTAACCTCAACTTACCTGGGAATTTACTTACCTAAGTTTTCAAACTTACCACCAAATTTAACCAAATGTGACAGAGGGCCAAAGACGTCTAAGACAGATATTTCCTGTGGGTTGCATGAAAGCAGGAAGGTGGATAGAAAAGACTTTATTGATATTCCCAGCTGAGAGAAAGGCTACAGTGTGGGCATGACTGCTATTACACAGTACAAATTCCTTTTAGGTGCTCAGCCTTCAGCCATGGATCTGCAGAAAACCAGGTCTCGCTGGATCTTGTCTTCAAACACCTCTTTGTTATTCTCTCCTGATAGCAAACCCAAAAACCTCCCAGGTAAAGATTTGAATTGTAGATGACAATAGAGCCTGTGCTAGCATGTAAAATGAAACTTTGGCATTATTCATAGCTCACCAAGCCCACAGGGTGTGGCATGGCTTTACCTGAAACCTGCCAAGTTTTCTTTGTGGTGGCACATCTGTTGCCCTGTTTTCCTGTGCAGCGGGAGAGGCATTTTGAAAACAGCTCATTAGTTTATTATCCTTGTCTTCACCCTTTCTGACTGCCTCAGTCTCCAGCTTAACTCAGTCTCCTTTTGCTTTGCCTCATCATTATCTACTTTTTAAGCTGCTTTGGCACACTTATGTGCTTGTCCTTTACCCAAGCAATGCCAACTCCTCCCTATGACAGTTTCTTAGGCCTGTAAAGATGTTTGTGTGGGTCCAACTGCTTAAGGAAGTTTTACATAACAAAACCAGAAATTAGTTCTAAAACTCCTCTGGAAACTGGTTGCCAACAAAAAGATTGGGTTTTTCTTCTTTAAGGAAATGGTATTCAAAGTCCAAACCTGTCCCTGTTAAATTCAGTTCATGAAGCATGAGACCTTTTAGTTCTACATGCTGGGAACTGATTGTAAGGCAGCCAAACTCACTTATCTATGCCCTCTCTATTTCAGAGGTGACTAGAATTTGTTGAAATTAAACCTAAAACGAAAAGGTTCAGTAAATATTAATTTGTACTTTATGGGAAATTAGGTTGGATTTGCATCTCAGGCATTTTTTCATATCTAGTTATAGTCTTAAAAATGTCAGAGCCCCGAAGTTTGTAGACACAGCACTCTCTAAATGAACAGGGGAGAATTATTTCAGAGATTAAATCAGAAATTCATACACGTGAGTAAGCCCTGTGTGTCTGGACCAAAAGGCTTAGTACAGTGCTTCCAGTCAAGCAGCTATAATTCCTGTGACGCCAGGGCTCCCCAATAAACTGCCTGCACATCCTTTAGGGACGTCCTATGTTCACTGAATTTTTTGACCCAGTAATTTAGAAGAATGAGTTAATGTGAGAAAATTGTGACCTACTCGTGGACAATTTCCAGGTGAGAGGGAGGGTCCACAAAGCTGATCCATTACTCAGTGTCACTGCAATGGATTCACCTGGCTGTGCTCCCAAGCCTTCCCTTGTAAACCACGCTCCTCACAGCCCAAAGCAGCCTCATTGCCAAAGATGAGCGGCAGCAAAAGCGCTGCAGAGGCTTCGGTTCCGTCACAGCTCCAACCCTAAACCAGGAGCTCCGAATGACACTAAATATCCACTTTTAGGCAGCTGCAAATCAGTGAGGGAGGGGTTTGCCAGCGAGCCACGGGCAGCTCGTGTGGCCAGCAGTGATTTCTTCCCTCCCCACTGCTATCGACCGCACAAACCCCCACCGCAGCTTCCAGACACGGACATGCAGCCACTGCGGCTCATAAAATACTGATGCGATTTCATGCTGGAAAAAAACCCCAAAACAGCCCAAGCTGATGTTCCGGTAATTCCAGCTGGGCCATAAACCCGCTTTCCGCGCGGTGCTGGGCTCTTGCAATCCGGGCGGGCGGCACTAGATGGCAAAGCAGGGCCAGGTTTGGCAGCGCAGCCCCGGCAGCGGGGCCGGGGGTCCGCTCCCCGTGGGCTGCGCGTCCCCGCCCTGCCCCATCCGTGTTCTGCCCCTCCGTGTTCTGCCCCTCCGCGTTCTGCCCCATCCGTGTTCTGCCCTTCCGTGTTCTGCCCCTCCGCCTTCTGCCCCTCCGTCTTCTGCCCCTCCGTATTCTGCCCTTCCGTATTCTGCCCCTCCGTGTTCTGCCCCTCCGCGTTCTGTTCCTCCGTGCTCTGCCCCCTCCGTGTTCTGCCCCATCCGTGTTCTGCCCCTCCGTGTTCTGCCCCTCCGCACGCCCCGGTCCCTCCTTCCAGCCGCAGCGAGCCGCAGAGATCGCGCCCTGGGGATCGGATGCAGCTCATAACCAGCGGAGGTGAGGGGACTCTAAGGATGGAGGCGCGGCTGTTCCCTTGTCGCCCTTGCTGGCATTAGTGGCTTGCGCTGCAGTTTGGCCTCAGGAGCTCGAGATCTCGTGCAGGACGAGCAGCCCTCGCTCCGAAAGAGATCACACGGCAACTGAGTGGCAAAACTTGTCTCATCCCCTTACTGAACAAAAAGAGATTTACATTTAATAGTCCCAAGTGGAAATACCTCTTCTTTCAATCTCTTGTCAGGCTGTGCTTTTGGGTGTTTAACTCTGTGAGGGAAGCTACCACCTCTGCACTTAAGGTGTGAAGCAATTTTATTAGGAGTCTGTTTTCCCTTTTCCCCTGTGTGCAGATAATACCTATTTATGCTAAAAGGAGTTGCAGAGGAAAAAGGGGAATCACCAGGATCCAGTTTTGGATCAAGTAACAAACACCTTTTAGATCTAAGTAAAAAAAAAATCCCCGGGCAGGCCAGTAAATCCCTCTCTCTTTTTTGTAGGGAGTGTCATGGTTTAATCACTCTCCTAACAGGGAGTTAAGGTCATGTCAATTAACTCATCCTCACAACTGCAACACCACAAATTATACCATTAAGGGTTACCTCTGTTCTCCCACCATATCTACCTGTTAGACTCCAAGGATCAACTTAAGTTGGAGACTGCAACATTTACAGTTTCATCAGAAGGGGGTATCCAAAATCCTGTGTTCACAAGCCCTTTCAATGCTTGTGAACACAGGATTGATGGCAGAAATGTTCCTCCCCTCCCCAACAGCTGCAGGGGAGTCTATAAAGCTCTGGATGCTAATGGTCAGGATGTCACCCTGCTGGAGGTGTCTTATGCATGGCACCCTTCTTGGGAGCAGCTGAGCCATGTTTCAGCCATGCTGAAACATGCTCAAAACAGAGCTTTCCCTCAGAAAACTTTGCAGAAGCTTTGAGCTTTGTCCCCCGCCCTTTAATTTTTCTCTCCATCCTTGCAATATTCAGTCCTTCCCCCTCTCCCTTGCCTTCTATGAGCTGCTGGTGGCAGTCCCAAAATGAGCTGGGGATCTCAGAATACTCTTCTTTAAATGACTGTGTCCTACCAAGTCCCAAACTTTGCACTTGGGGATAAAAGGGCAGCAGTGAGCCTGAGTGGGCAGTGCACACACACTGGCAGAAGGGCATCTGCTCTTCAGGGCTGAAAGAAGTCAAGATACTTGCCAAATCTAGATTATTTCCACCTTCAGGACAGGACAAGACTAACATGAAAAAAATCCTGCTGTCTGCTGGTGTGGGCTTTTAGTAAGGTGTATCATGCTCGTCCTTGGCTATTTAAATAACACTGCCTTGCTCTATATAAACCAACTTACAACATGAATGA
Source organism: Peucedramus taeniatus (assembly GCA_013400575.1). Classification (NCBI taxonomy): domain Eukaryota; kingdom Metazoa; phylum Chordata; class Aves; order Passeriformes; family Fringillidae; genus Peucedramus; species Peucedramus taeniatus. The sequence goes on along the minus strand of WBNO01027059.1, from coordinate 264,795 downwards.
AAAAAAAGCTATGGATCGTGAAGCAAGTGGGAATGCATAATCAATTTTTATCACTAATATTGTGGGTATGACCAATAACTCTGAATGAGTTATGGAAGCCTTTGCTCTGAGCAGATGTGTCTCCTTTCAAAGCAGTCTCTTTCTGGCACAGCCTTAATAACAGAAAAAGTGTTGATTTAAACATATTAAAACTAAACAAACATGTCTTTTCATTGTCCAAGATGTTTCTTCTTAAAATGTAGGAATATGAAATTGTCAGAGGTGGGCTGGCTGTGGGAGGCACAACAACAATGGATTACAAAAGCTTTCAGCTTTACAAACACGGGTTCAAATCAAGCTTAAGTAAGTGACAGGCGAAATGGGGCTATTGATTTCCTTCTAGTCCCATTTGGCTACAGCAAAAACTGGGCACAACAGTGTCTTAACACTTAAAGGGATGGCATCAGCCAAAAGATAAAGCTTCTGTGGGAGAACATTTGTGGTGTTATTTATAGCAGTTGAGATTACTGGACCACTTGAGGTTACTAGAGCTGAAAGACATCAGAGAGTAAATTTACATCCCCCATTTTGGGAGGCGTGCTCACTTTCCAAGTTTGGCTGTGCCTCCTGGCAGCTCTGTGCCCAAAGCCCCCTTCCAGTTATGGTAGAGCAGACATGACCAATGTGTGTAGGTCAGGCTGGGAAACATGTTTTCCTTGCAACAGGCCTGTCAAAGGAAAAAGTTCCCACTGAGTCAAAAATCCTCTGCTGGCCAGGAACCAACCTGCCAGGCAAGTGATAAGGTCTGCTGATTTTCCTTCCTGCCCATGCACTCATGCTGCAAGAAAGCCCCAACAGGTTGAAGCAAATGCAGTGGCCAAGGCTGCTTGTCCTTGCAGGTGACAGCACAGAAGGAGCCAGGCCTTGCCTTGACTGAGAGGAGTCACAAGCTGAGCTGTAACAGGGTGGACTCACAGCTCCATCACAGCCCTGTAGGATCAGACCTAAGGGATCCTGCTTCAAAAGCTCCCAGGACTCTGTTTTTAAACACCTCGATGCTCTTTGGGTGTGCAAGTCAGGTCATTCTCCAGGAATGAGCACAGGCAGCTCTGTGTAAAGCCTGGCCTGCACTCTGGCTGATTAACTCCTGATTGTCTGGCCCAAGGTGACTGACTCAGGACCATTGAAAGAGCCGGGGCTAAAGTGCAGCAGTTTCTTGCTCCTATATTGCTCTTCTACCTTTCTGAATTAGGTGCACCTCTCCTGCTGCTATTTAAAGACACAGCAGGGCTCAGTGGAAGGCTGTATGGCTGCCCTCTCCATTTCCTTACATCAGGGGATTTGTGTCAGAAGTTCAGCATTGCCAAATGTCATTTTGAATGATTTTGTAGTTCTAGGTCAATAAACTGCTTACCATCATAGGGGAACTGAACCATGAATTACTCCAGTTGCTACAGTGCTTCTTTTTTTTAGCCATGTACATACAACATCCAGTTCAGGATGATTCTCAATAGCCCTACATTTTCTGATTCACATTTTTAATTAAATATAATTTTCTTTCTTTTGTTTCTAAATGGGCATGCTCTGTCATTATGTCTCAAGGGCCACCAAGATGAGAATATCTCAAGGCCTCATGGCTGCAAAGCTCCACTCTTGCTGCAGAGAAGAAAGTATCAGAGAATAATGAAATAGAAGGCAAGAACGTTCTCTGCATGCTTTTTTTTTTTTTTTTTTTTTTTTTGTTAAATTAAAGGAATAAACATCATACTAATTCAAAGTCTCTTTGTAGTGACCTCTCTTCAAGATTATCTGAAGATTATGTTCATTTCTTATTTAGTGAGGCTCCACTTCAGAGGAGGAATGGAGTGAAAACCCCTCCCAACCCATGGAGATCCAGGATGAGAATAAAATATTTGCTGGTGATACTGTCTCCAGTGTAGCAGGGAGCAGTAGTATGTGGTATGTACCTTCCCACACATCTAACAAGGGTGGCTTCACAATCTTCTGAAAATTATTTAAAACACATGCAATATTATGTTTTATACTCATATATAATGTCCTTGATGTTGTGGAGGACAAATACCCAGTGATGGCAAAGATCCCTTTTGGTGCCTTAGACTGCTGAGCGCTGTATGCTCCTCCTCCCAGCCCACCACTTCCTCCAGTTCAAGGCAAGGAGCACAGTTTATAATTTTTCTGACTTTCCTAGGTGTGAGCCAGGCACAATGGCTATGATTTACTTTCCAGAGGTGCCCTTTCCCTTGGGAGCTGGGGAGCAGCCAGGTTTTGTTGGGAATCCCGCTCAGCCCTTCACCCCCCAGCAGGGACGGGAAGTGTGGCAGCTCCTCTGCCCACTCCCATTCCTTCCTGCAGGCACCACGTTATATATCCCTCACGAGCCTGACCACAGCTTTCAGAAACATCCAATAAATCAACAGTTAAAAGGGAAGAGTAGACATGGGGAGCAGGTGCTTATTATGTGTGCATCTCTGGAGAAGAATAACCCACAGTGTATTTCCATGCCCATTTGAAATGGAATACGACCATGACCCTGCAAGTGGCTCTGCTTGAATTGTTCCTGGCATGATGTTTTACTCCTAATATTTTCATTGTCTGCCTCCATCAGTTTTACCTCCCACTGTAGCATTAATTTTGTATGTGAATATGGAGGCTGTGCTTTAAATAATACAGCATATGCTTTTTATTTGCCATGTAGAATAATATTTTTTTGGCTGATTTATGTTCCACCTGGACAAAATTATTTTTATGAAGGGTTTATTTCATTTGTTCCCACATCCCCAAATAGGGGAGGGGGGGGAAGGAAGAAAAATCTTGTAAACCAGCAATAATGATGGACACAAAAATCTGCTTTGAAATACAAATTTACTGCAAAAACAGATTCTCTCCAGCCATGTAAATGAAAAAATGCTGTTGTAATAATTTTAAGGCTGCAAATGCATGTTACTACTGGAGAGAATAACCTTCAGCCTCTTGTGTCATCCCTTACACAATGCTGGGAGTATGGAGAAATTCACTGACAGCTATAAGCTATTCCAGTAGAACAAAATTACACATATGGCTACAGCATGGATTTAATTTAGCTCTTTTCAGAACTTCATCAAAGCCAGGACAAAACCCTGTGGTCTTTCAGTTTAGAGATTTGTCCCAGAACTTCATAGGCTAAGCTGCCAAATCTACCTTATTTCCAGTTTCCACAAGAACTGTAGAAAAATATGTTACTTGCCATTGAAACAAATTCATTTCAAACAGATAATCTGAGTTTCAATTAAAAAATAATATATGATGTACCTTGTGTTTTACAACCCTGAAAAACTGGCAGTATTTTTATGTTAATCTATCACCTACAGAAATATGCACTATGAATAGATACATTAAAAAGAAAAAAAAAGTTATATGCAGTCCTTAGTACAACTTTGTTCCGATTTTGACTTCCAGCTTTTGGTGCTTTTTGTAGAGCAACTAAATATTAATCCTACAAATTCATAATAGTCATAGCATTCGGGAAGCTCTGGTACTATTTTTGGTTGTAATAGTCCTCTTTAACCACACAGCATCCTCCAGCCAAAACCACACTATAATAGGAGTGCTTATAATAAGGACACATAACGCCTCCATGTCAGCTCTGAACTACAGAGCCAGGAAAAGTAGGATATTCTTTCAGAGCAGCTTCTCTCTTAATACTGAATGTAAGATGAAGAGATAGGACTTTCACAGGGAAATTCTGCTGCTTCTAGTCCCACCCCTAAGTCCCCATCAGACGGCAGAAATCCAAGCTGACATCTTCCCCTTGGCATTTTCGTGCAGCAAGCAGATTTGTTCCTAGGCAGGTGTTGTGTTGTGTTTAACAGGCTCCCTCCTCTGCACACAGAGCTCTCCTGCAGCCCCTCGTCCTGCCGTGTCCCAATTCTGGCTCCACCGGCCAGCACGGAAAGCTTCAGTGACAGTGGCCACCTTTTGTTCTGCTCCTTCTGGTGAAGAACTCACGCAGCAAGCCAGGCGCTGCGAATCAGTGACTGCTTTACAACGAGGAATCACCATTTATAGGACTGTATGAACGCGTATTGTATTTGTTTCACCACCTGGACAGCTCTGGGCCTTTCGAACAAAACCAGAGCTCCCGTTTTCTCGGCAGATGAAGGGGCAGCTCCTGCGGGAGCGGGCGGGCAGGGGCGGCAGTCCCAGCAAAGCGCAGTAGATGGAGCCGGAGAGGCGCGGCAGAGCCCGCGCGTCACCTGAGGATACCTGCGAGATTTCCCCCTCAGCTAAAGCGGGTTAGAAAATGTGCAATTTAGATTTATCAGTTCAGGAGGGAGATTCAGATAAAAACAGTTGAGCTGGTGAGATTATTAAATGCAGAGCCCCATGCTGAGACGATGCTCACCTTCCTACGCGCGCTGATGAAGGGGAAATAGGGCACCGGCAGCCCCTCAGCTGCACCCAGGCGGTCACACGGGAGAGAGGTGATGGAAGGAGAGGGGGAACCTTGAGGACAGAGCCCTTCCTCCACCCAGGAACGGCTTCTGGGACCGTGGGATGCAGCAGGAATGGTGCGGGTTTGGGTCAGAGTGGGAAGCACAGATTTCCTGCTGTGAGCCCGGTAATGTCACAGAAAGGTGGTCTCGTGTATTTAATTTTATCAGGCAGAAGAACTCTGATATATGCTGCGCTCAGTTCAGCACTCCCGTGCAGATTTACTCGGCGCTTTAGCATGCGTGCTGCCTCGCTGACAGAGATTAAAGGCTCTCCTCAGAGCCCCAGGTATTACGCTCAAACGTATAAATCAGGGCTTAATATATAATATTTGTCCATAAAAATATATCACAGTGGCATTCGTTTGACTATCTGCATATTAAATACCATTACAGAAAAGTCCTGAGCTTATTGAGGATTACTTGGCTACACCAGTAAAGTCTCCTGCCATCCTAAACAGGTTTCATTCCTGCCAGAGCGTGGCCGAGAGGCAAAGAGGAAGGGGCAGATGTTGCTGTCACTGTTCATGACCCCACACATGCCCCAGCCAGGCAGAGCTGTGCCAGGAACACTCTCCCAGGCAGGCCCTGGTCTCTGGCTCGCCGGCACTGGCCAGGCAGGGCAGGGATCACGGTGGAGATGACACCGCAAACCTCTAAAGGAGAAAATTGCATGATGTATCACCACTCACGAGCACCCGCCAGAGAGCTGTTTAGAGTGAGATTACAGTCTCAGAGGAGACTCTCATGCCTCTTGGTCACAGGGTTACTAAGATGATGCAGTTGCAACTTGTGTGAGGGAGGTAGGAGGGATTTAAGCGACGGCCAGAAAGAAAAGCTGGATCAAACCTCCACAAACCATGCTCAGATTAACCCAGATTCCTGAGTCCCCAGCTTTGAGGGACTTGAAATCAGCCAAATTGCTTCCTTTCCCTCAAACAGAAGACAAAAACTGTGAGGCAGATGATAAAGTTTATACTTGGGCCACAAGTTTATGAGCAGCATTTTAGAATGAACAGAAACAAATCTCCCCAAAATAAGAGTTTGTGCAGTACAGAGGTCTCGATCCTGCTCATGCCAATCCCAAATTAGCACAGCTATACGGATTTCTCTGCATTTACTGCTGACTTACAGAGATGCAAGGGAGAAAAAAATCAGACCCAGTTGCAATCTTCTCCCCTTCATCCTCTTCATATTCAAGCTCTTTTTTTTTTCTTCTAAATTCCTATTATTAACATAGGAGAAAAAAAAAAAAAAAAAGAATCCCTGGGATCCCTGGTGCATCCTTGGAGTGGCTGCAGCCTCATCATGGATGACTAGACAACCGCCACTGTGCCACATAATGAGGAGCACACATGCTGCACCGGGAGATACTAATGAGGGAGCTACAGCCCCCTTAGCCCTCTCCAGTAAATCCGTGTCTGCAAGCCATGTTTTATTTATCAGGCTTATTATGGCAGCACTAAGGAGCCATTTGAAAAGGGCTGCTGCTGTCCTGGGCACTGCACACTGCAGTGCCTGCTCAGCCCAGCTTCCAGGGAAGATGGATGAGGCTGGCAAGAGATAGGGGAGAGGGATGCTATGCGCACGCCGTGCAGTCTGTGGCAGCGTTCATCCCGCCGGCTCCTCTAAGGAGGAAGAGGATTCAGCCTGTTTCGACCTCACAGCTCTAGCTAGATGATCCCAGGCCCTGAAAATACAGAGTAACTGGCAAACAGATTGAAGCTGTGCATGTAATGATTTCCAGGAAAGCTGAGGAAGCAAGGATTTGACAGACCTGAAGAGACCCGGGTGCAAACTGCAGGCAGGCAACTCAGAGGGGCTTCACAGGAGCTCAGCTGCCTGAGACAGCTGCCCAGCATTGCTCCCTGATCCCTCTGCCAGCACAGCTCCTGCTGGATCCCACACTTTTCACCAGGCACTGCTGCTCTGTGCCAGGATGTGAGGACACAGAGCTCTCGTGCTGCTCCTGGCAGTGTGTGGTCTCGAGCAGATCTGTGCATGTGCCAGAGGGAAAGGGGATTTACCATCACCACTCTCTCCTCAAAACATCCTCCTGACCCCACTGCACATCCTCACAGAGGCTTCTGTGCACTTCGGGGAATCATTCCACTTGCAGAGGATCAACAGAAAGAGAAGTAAAAGGCAGCTAAGTGAAAGATAGGAGAGAGATGAGTATATCTTTGCAAAACTTACACTGCAGGTCTCAGCAGGGCTCAGACAAATTGGTCTGCATTCCTTTAATATATTAGATTTCTACTTACCCTGTTCATTAGCATGTTAAGCTACAAGGGCTGATTATATGAACCTCATGGAGAGGCATCAATTAAGATGATAAATTTACATACATTCCTTCTGGATGAGAAATGACGGGTTTCCCCAGTTCAGTGTTTGGCACAACTGGACTTGCTTCCAGAAAAAGAAGTGTTAAATCTGTACTGCTCCCCGAAATGATGGGAGCACTTCACAAGTTTGAGCAAAAATGTATGTCAAATAGGAATGGAAGGAAACAACTCGCAGTTTCCAAGGCTGAACTCTAATCTGCCATGTCACACTGACAACAGATTACAAGAGGACGTGAAATTCCCAAGAGATGTTGCCCTTACAAGGCTGCCCCAAATGGCGCTCCCAGCCTGAAGAATGCAACACTAAATATTTGCACATATTTATCACTTCTTGCCCGCACAAGATCTCATCTTATTTTGCAAACACTGTGCAGCAGAACAAAACTTCATAGCCACCAAAGTGTAGCCATTTCTGGTCTGCAGCGTGCCAGTGGCACCTCTTCTGTGCCAGCACGTGTCTTGGGAAAACTGTGAACAAAGACGGTTTGTTATCCTGTTGCCACTGAACAGAGAAATTAGATAGGCCTCGCAAATGGTATGAGAACCCACTCAAGCTGACAGAATCATCTGTCTTTACTTGAAAAACACTGCACAGCTGCTAATGCTGCCAGAGGAGACAGGCCAGTAGCAGTTCTGTTCCTATAGCCAACCTTTGTAGCACTAACCTCAGTGTTCCTGGGGCTAAAGACGAGTTTACAGCTAAGTCAAACAGTTAATGCCATTAATAGCTCAGTAACAGGAACAGCTAAATACTAACAGCTATAGCTCATCCCTGATCTTCTTCAGGAAGAAAGAAAGAAGGCTCTTGTCCAGAAAGGGCTGGACACCACCAGCCCTCATTTGTTTCAGAGAAAATGAAAGGTTTTTAGCTAATATAGTAACTTTTATGTGACTCCTGCTTTCCTGAATAGCGGAACCAAGTTTATTTGAGCACGAAGGTGTTTTCACCTCACACTGCTGGGATTGTGCTCCACCCAGCTGAGGTGCTGGATAAAGACTACTGCTGCATGTTGCTTTATCCAGGACTGTACTGGGCAAAGGTACACATTTACACTTTCTTGAACTGCCAGATAGCAAACATGCAAACTTCCTTGTTGCTCAGGGCACGATAAGGGGGTTCCATCTGATTCCCCTTAGGGCCTGCACAGCCTCGATAACCAGATCATCCTGAAGAGGACACATTTCAAACAAATGCCACTTGCACACAATTTTTTTTGCCTTAAATGGGATCATCTTTTCCTCATAAAGAGTGGAAAAAGTGCCTTTTCTTTTCCTCTCGGGTGCACAGCCATGTCAATTACATATCACTGGAGTAAGGAATATGTGCTCCTTTATTTTGTTTGAACTAAAGAGAAATCAAACCTACCCAGGCTTGTGTTCATGATGCACATTATATGTACCAGGGACATTTCTGTCACATATCAAAATCGATCAGAAGACAAGGAAAAAACCCCAAAAAAACAAACAAACAAAAAAACCCAATTCCCTTATGCTGTTAAGTTTGACTTGAATATGATCTGTCTCAGCCTAACGGGTAAGGCACACGCCTTACCAAAATAAGGAAACATTTACAGCTGAAAGTAGAATGTGTGGCTATACCTCTTGGGAAACAAATTTCCTGCTCAGGCCCTTATTTGTATGATTCCATCACACTGAAGACTCATGTACTTCCCCCCTTTGCAGCTCCAAGCTGGGTTGTTTCTGCTAACTCTTCTTCCTCCCCAGCCAGTATGTTGTAACCTCAGGTAAAGACTTCAGTTTTAATTTGTTCAAATGTTTAATTGTTTTAATTTGGAAAGTTGGACAATAAACCAATTCCCCTTGTTTCCAAAGATTTATTGCTTTTTCCAATTTATTGAATGTTCAGTGCAGGCTGTATTTCAATTAAAGGCAGCAAAACTGTTAATGGTCTATTAACGACACACTGCATCTATATAAAGATGCAAATATAAGTCGTGGCCAATTTTCTGGCCCGGTGAGATAATCTCTTCTTTTCCCTGTAGTGAATTATCTGCGAACAACTCATCATTTTATACCAGCCCGTATCTCTGGCTGCTGCTTAACCGCAAGTATCTGCAGTGCACGAGCTGCCCGCGGTCCAGTCCCTGGTTTGTCACCCTGGGAAGTGACCTCCAGCCTTGGGGCCAGGGCCTGGCGGCAGCCGGGGACCACAGAGGCTGTGGGGAGCAGGATGTCGTTGTAGGACACAAAACAGTATGATGTGGATAGCAGCTCTTTCCAAGACAAAAAGGGTGGTTTATTAATTTCTGACTCTAATTTAGAGATCTCTCAAGTGCCAGTGTCATTGGAGGGTGACAGTGCTACCTCCTCAATACCACTGGGCAACCTAACAGTCCATCAAGTTGTTCGTCCTCTATAAAAGAATGTAAACAATAAGTTATTTACATAAAGTGTGTGAGAAAGTTCAGTACAAGAATGTAAATATCAAAAAGCTTTAAAAAAACTTTAAAAATCAAGACAACAGGCGGGCTGGGCAGAGTGCCGTGCCCCTCTCAGGCCGGGCTGGGCAGGGTTCCGTGCCCCCCTCAGGCTGGGCTGGGCAGGGTTCCGTGCCCCTCTCGGGTCGGGCTGGGCAGAGTGCCGTGCCTCTCTCAGGCTGGTCTGGGCAGGGTGCCGTTCCCCTCTCAGGCTGGGCTGGGCAGGGTTCCGTGCCCCCCTCAGGCTGGTCTGGGCAGGGTTCCGTGCCCCCCTCAGGCCGGGCTGGGCAGGGTGCCGTGCCCCCCTCAGGCTGGGCTGGGCAGGGTTCCGTGCCCCTCTCGGGTCGGGCTGGGCAGAGTGCCGTGCCTCTCTCAGGCTGGTCTGGGCAGGGTGCCGT
>WBNO01027059.1:113164-254579 GCA_013400575.1 Peucedramus taeniatus | reverse complement strand
GGTGCGGGCTCTGCTCCCGGCGCCCTCCCCCGGCAGGGGGCGAGAGGCGGAGCCGGCGTGGCCGCCGCCCGCCGCCTTTATCTGGCGTGGCGGCGCGGGGGGTGGCACTGGGGAACACCTTGTTGTAAGATACGCGCTATAAATACGGCGCCGGGGATGGGAGTGCGGCCACGGGCGGCGGGGAACAGCTTCGGACCACGGTGGGTGCCTTCCCCGCGGCACGGCGGCTGGAGACCGCTTGAATTTTAATTACCGGCGCCGGGCGGGGGCGCCCTCCCCCCGGCCACCCCCCANTTGCGGGGGAAGTTCTCCGTTTTGGCTAATTTTGTACGGAGGGGAGCGGCGGCGGCAGCGAGCCCCGGCGGCTGCGGCAGGGCAGGCGGAGGAGCGGAGGGTGAGAGAAGGGACGGGGAGGGGAAAGCTGAAGGGAAGGACACGGGGCTGGGGATAAAGGCGGCGGGGGAGGAGGAGAAGGCGCTGGCGGGAGGGGACGGGAGGACGGGAAGGCGGGCTGGGGGAGGGAAGAGGGAGAGAGAGAGAGAGAGCAGCCTCTAACCCCGGCGCCTCCGCCACCGCCTCCCAGCAGGACGCTGATCGCCAGCAGCAGCCGAGCCCAGCCCGCGACGGAGGGCGGCCGGTGCCGCTAGCGCCGAGGAGGAGGAGGAAGAGGTCGCCGCCGGAGGAGCCCCGTGGTCCGGTCCGAGCCGCGTCGCTGAGCACGCCTGCCCGGCCGCCAGCATGATGCAGATCTGCGACTCGTACAGCCAGAAGTACTCCCTCTTCAACGCCATGAACCGCTTCATCGGCGCCGTCAACAACATGGACCAGACGGTGATGGTGCCGAGCCTGCTGCGCGACGTGCCGCTGCTGCTGGAGGAGCTGGACGCGGCGGGCGCCGTGTGCCCGCCCCGGGATGCTGCCCTGCCGCCCGGCGACCCCGGCGCCTACTTCTCCCGCAGGGACATGTACAGCCACTACATGCTGCTCAAATCCATCCGCAACGACATCGAGTGGGGCGTGGTGCAGCCGCCGGCGGGCGAGGAGGCCGCCCGCAAGAAGGACAAGCTGGGCGGCGGGCCCGCCGAGGAGGGCGAGGGGGAGGAGGACCTGGAGCAGCAGTTCCATTACCACCTCAGCGGACTCCATTCGGTCCTCTCCAAGCTCACCCGCAAGGCCAACGTCCTCACCAACAGATACAAGCAGGAGATCGGCGTCAGCAGCTNGTCCCCGCCCGGCGCTGCCGCTGCTGCGGCGGCCGAGGGCAGCGCCCCGGGCCCGGGCTTCCCTGCGCGCTCCCAAGACTGCAGCAGGTTTTCTACCAACGCACAAGCGAGAGAAAGAAATGTAAATTAATCAATACTAGTTTATTAATTATTTTGACCCCCTCCGTGTTTTTTTTCGTTGTACGGTCCGGGGCGAGCAGTCGCTGTGCCCGCCCCGGCAGGGAGGCTGAACCCGTATGCGTACGAGGTGGTGGCGTTGTGGCTGATAAGGAGGCTCCACTCAAGCCGATGAACCTAACGAAACTGGCACTAAATTGCTTCTGTCATCCCGGAGGGAACCAGTGAGCTAAGGAGCATCCCTCTGTTGTGGGAGAGATGGCGGGTCCCATGGTTGTATATGTACTGGAGTTTATTTAAAACTTTTTTACTCAGATGTAGAGTATATTCTAAAATAAATGCAAATGTATTAACTAAGAGTGACCTAAACTTTTGGTATGATTTATCTTTCTTTAATTAAATGATATTTTTAACATCTGAGATTCTTCTGTTTTTCTTCTATGTTACATTCAGAGTTGCCTTACTAGATACAGAAATCTCTATGTGCAGGAGAGAGGGTTTTGTGGCTTTTTTTTCCATCAAAGCAATTAGGCAGTGATGATAACTTGGCGTATCTAAAATGTTTGAATCACCATATTAAACTTAACCAAACATGGCCTGAGTTTTAGTAGGCTGTTCCCAGCTGCACAGTGCAGTTGCTCTGTGTGAGTGTTGGCTTGAAGGTCAGTGCCTCTTTAACAAAATCTGAGAAGATCGAGTCATGGTTACTCTGCAGGCAGCGATTCATGGAAGTTGGAGCAAAGCCTAGGAATGACTCTTGCTTTTTTCGGGAAGTATCTTAATGTACTGTGGGGAGCTCTTTTCTCTCCCTCCCAGTAGGTCTGGCAGACTTGCCTCCCCAGTCTCTTGCATTTCTTTCCTCTAATCCTCCTTGGATACCAGGAGTTAATCGGTTTTATGTTACCCAGATTGTATTGATTTCTTTCTCTCTACTTTTTTTTTCATTTTGTGAAGTAAAGTACCTCAGAATTGGGTGTCTATATTGTGTTCTAACATTAAGTCCTGATATTAAAGTGCACTTGCTGGTTGTGATACAATATATAACAGAGAATAAATGTTTAATAAATATGTAAGTCCTTATATCATGTAAGTTTTCTTCTCAGGCACTGAAATGCCAAGTTTGTAGACATACTGAGATTTCACTTTGTATTACTGTCATCAAATTTAGGTCTTCTTTGGTGGTGTTGATTTGGGGTTTTTCTTCTAAAAATAGAAGAATTTTTCTCTCAACTTCAAGGATATTTTTGTTTAAATTCAGATATTCTTTAGCACTTTATTTTTCAGCCCAACTGTTAGGATGTTGTAGTAAAGTATGAACACTCCAGACATGGTACTAGTTGGCAGATGTTCGTGTAAATTAAAACACTCAGCCTAAATCTGTGTTTAAAAATATATATTTTGGAAGGTTTTTCCCTTCTGGGGTAAAGAACAGCTTTGTAAGGCTGGATAATTTTTAGTTTGGCGATGCTTGTTCTTTTCGTAATGTTTTTAACTCCTCTTCCCCTCCCCTCTTGGGAAGATGCCAGGAAAAAAGTCAGGAGCAAGGAGAGGGATTACCCTGGTTTCCTAACGTGTCAGCTTGCCGGTCTTTCCGCAGTCGAGGTAGGGCAGTGGGAAAGGTGCAGTGCCCTGTGCTGGATGGTGAAGTTTTGCTCTGAAGACAAGGCTGAGAGGGAGAACCTGTTCTGCTGTGTGGCTCCCTCCTGGCCCTGCGCTCCATCAGCTGGAAACCACAGGCGAAACCTCAGACAAAAGCAGCTCATGCAGTTTCACCCGTAAGCCTTTTGATCTCCCGTAACTTCTCCTGGTATGGCTTCAGACAATGCTGTTTAAATGTTGCACAAGAGACAATGTGATGCTGATTTAGACTATGAGTAATGTCAGAAAAATAGTGTTACATTAGTGCAGCACGGCCATGAGTATGGCATCCATTCCCTTTGCATTCTGAAAAAAAGCACAAAAGCTAACGTGATAAATGCCACTTCTGCTGCTTTTGGGGCAGCAAAAATGGCATTTCCTTACAGGTAAAACTTTGGGTAACAGGAGGAGGAGGAGGATTCTGTGACTCAAGGGTTTGCCTTGCCTCTCTCAGTGACTAAGCTGCAGTTGCTGAACTGCACATGGCTCCCATGCAGGGGCCCAGCTGCTGGGCTGGCAGCAGCCCTGATAATCCCAACTCAGCCATGCAAAACCTGCTGAGAGTCACACCAGCTGAAGAGACTCCTGCCACCTCCCACCTGGGAGCTGCTTTAGAATTTCCCCTTCTCAAGGTCGTGGGAGAGGATTGAGGCTCTTGGGATCAAGAAAGTGATATCTTAATGCAGGGGGAAGACAAAAGCAGATAAAACCAGGCATGACTTTGCTGCTGGCTGTTGTGTAAAACAACTTGGCCCAAAACGTGGGGTGGTCAGGCAGTTATGTAAATGCTGACTCCTGGCATTGCAGTAAGCAAAGATGAGATTGCAGAGTCTTAATACAGATTTTGTTAGATGCTGATTTGGGGAAAATTTCCATCTGCAGCACTATATAAAACAATTAGGTTTATTATTAAGGAGTTATGTTTCCTTTTGAAGGACTGGATCCCAATTGCATACAGAGTTCAGCAAACCTTTAGGCTGCTCTGGTAAAGTGATTCTGGTACTTATGTTAATGACAAATTACATCAGTCTAATGTAAAAAGTATCTTTATGATTTCAAATACTTTGGGAAGTGACTTAATTTCTTAGCCACAAACAGGCAAAAACAACTTGCCAAACTAGCCCAGCAGTGCTCAAAACAGGGGATATGCACTGTGAGAAGCAGTTGTCATTTTAAGCTCACTTAAGTGAAGTAGACTCCATCTAGAGTAAGGCAGACATTAGAAGAGCAGTAAATAATGAGATTCAGAGCTGTTTGCACTAACAAATTGATTACAGCAGAAGTTACCTTTCAGCCAAGGAGCCTCAAGGACATTGCTCATGGCATGCATCAGTTAATATATAAAATGCAGTCATCATAGCTCATGAGTCAACTTTTGTTTTTGTGTATACAAAAGAAGGACAATGAGGGGAAAGCCATGCTTGTCTCTCCCTCTCTCTCTTTCTCTCTATAAAAATAAAGGCATTGGGGATGGGTGTGAGTTCCATGGGAAGAACAAGAATCATGCTGGTCCGTGCTTGGTGGAAGCAGATTAAGCTGAGTCAGGCTAGGCTGTCACCTTCCTACTTTCCCTCTGAAAGCTCTTCCTTGCAGAGGGTTCTAACTAGATCAAGATATTTGTGTTTTGTGGTTTGTGTCCTCCCCCCCTGCACAGGCTCTTGCACCAAGACAACATGAGTCATCAGTAGGTTGGCTTTGCTGAAAGATGCACTGATGTTAGTGGTCAGAGGGAAGGAAGGTTGTGTTAGGATCTAATTATAATGTACTTAAGCTCTGCACCTTGTTCTACCGGGGGGGGAAAAAAAGAAAGAAAGAAATAGAAAGCATCTCCCTTCTATGCCTTTGGATTTGGTACAGAGCTAATCTCTCTGCAGAAAAGTCTGCAGCAATTTTCCCTCACTGACTTCTTTCCCTGAAGTCTTGAGTACAGGAAGGGATTGAGTGAAAGTATTGCTTTTTATTATTCATACCTTTAAACTTTTAATGTTTTTATTATTTGCATCTAGGTAGCAGCATGTTAGGTACCATAGGTACCATATTTCAAAGAGCTCAAAGATCATAAAAACAGAATTGCATAGAAAGAGGTGTAGTTTCAACCCCCCTTGCCATGGGCAGACTCACTTTCTGCTTGCTCAGATTGCTCAATGCCCATCCACTCTGGCCCTGAACACTTCCAGGGATGGGACATCCACAGCTCCTCTGGGCAACCTGTGCCTTGCCATGCTCACAGTAAAAAAAAAAAATCTTCCTAATATCTAATCTAAACCTACTTTTTTTTTCAGTTTGAACCCATTTCCCCCTGTCCTATCTGTACATGCCCATGTCAAAAGTCCCTCTCCAGCTTTCTTGTAGCCCTCTCTAGGTCTGGAGGGCTGCTATAAGGTCTTCCTGGAGCCTTCCCTTCTGCAGGCTGAACAATCATAATCTTTTCAGCCTGTCTTTTTAGGAGAGTTGCTCCAGCCCCTCTGATCATCTTTGTTGTCTCCTCTGCACTCACTGCAGCAGGTCCCTGTCCCTCCTGTGTTGGGGACCCCAGAGCTGGATGCAGCCCTGCAGGTGAGAGCAGAGTAGCAGGGCAGAATCACCTCCCATGACCTGCATCTTGGGCTGCAGCCCAGGACACATTTGGCTTTCTGGGCTGTGAGTACAAATTACTGGATCAGGTCAAGCTTTTCATCAAACATCCTCAAGCTGTTTTCCTTGGGGCTGCTCTCAGCCCATTCTCCCCTTCTGTGTGTCTGTGCTGGGGATTGCCCTGACCCACACGCAGGACCTTGAGCTTGACCTTGCTGAAATTCACAGGGTTCACACAGGCCCACCCCTCAACCTGTCCAGGTCCCTTGCATGGCATCCCTTCCCTCCAGCGTGTGGACCACACCACACAGCCTCAGAGTGCCTCAGTCCCTCTGTCCATGTCACCAACACAGATTTTAAACAGTGCTGGTCCCAATACTGGCACCCGAGGAGCGCCTTTGGTCATTGCTCTGCACTTGACCACAACTCTGTGAGTGCAACCAGCCAGACAATTCCTTATCCATGGAGTTACCCACCCATCAAATCCATGTCTCTCCAGTTTAGAGACAAGGATGTTGTCTCTAAATGTGTCGGACAGTCTCTAGATGTGTGGGACAGTGTCAAATGCTTTGCACAATTTCCTGCCCACAACATCAGTTGCTTCCAAAGATCTTAATAGTACACACAGGGGAAATAGAAGGGCACAATGGGTTATAACCTGCCACAAAATCTGAGGGAAGTGCAATCAAGGTGAGCATTGCAAAAGCATCTCCAGCTTTGTATGCATTTTTCTGTTGTCATTGTCACCCCTCAATAAGCAGAAATACCTGAATGTGTTAGTGCTAATGTTGCAATTTTTTTTTTTCCAGACCACAGACTTGCATGACAAGCTTAGGTCAAAATTAGTTTTAAGGAATGAAGCTATAAATGCCTTTCCAAAAGGAAATTTGTAAAGAGGAGTGCAGTAATTGTATATCTTTTTGTTGGTAGCCAACTGCCAGAATGAGCACTCTTTGTAAAAAGTAACATTCCTTCCCTGTTCAAATGTTCTTATTTGACCTGGAGTGATAGAATGAGGAAAACACCTTCCAGTTTTTGTCCTTTTGAGTTTTGTTCTGAAGGAATGGCACAGTAGAAGCTTAGAGAACTTAGAGAAAGCAGGTGCCTCTGTGTTAAATCACAAAACAGTGAATGAGCTTGCCCCATATTTGTAAGGTCTGTCATAGTACCAGTTGTACCTTTTTATCATGTATATCTACATACATCTGATTCTAAAATGATTCTGTCTTTTTGTTCTGGCCTGTTTTATCTTAGCAGCTTTGGGGTACAAACAGCAGGGTCAATATCCCAGGGGCCCAGACACACCACTTCAGACACTTTAGCTGAGCCTTTTTAAGTGCATCTCACTTGCCCATCTGTATTTGAACAAGAATGGGCAGAATGCCTAAAGCCATGACTCAGAGTACAGCTCAGGAGCATGGCAGCCCCCTTGCTTTGGGATTGCTTTTTGGTCACTGGTTTATGTGCTGGAACAGGGAGACAGATGTAAGGTGAACCATTCCTTCATGGATTTACTACAGGTTGTACAGATTTTGGAAGAGAGAATGGCAATAGGGAGTTTTCTCACCCTGTAACCAATATATGTCCTTCCCAATTCCTTTTCCCCTCTCTCTGGAGAATTTTCCTCTCTGAAATTCCCAGTAAACCAAGATTGTTTTATACTGAGACAGCTCTCAGTTTTTAACAGAACTGCAATTACTAATAACAGGAGTATTAAATGATTTCATGATATTTTATTGTCTGAATTTTATAATTAAACCTGGCTTCTTTTTTTAACCTGCTATTTTTCGTGTGGAGGCACTTTTCTTTTTAAAATGTTTCAGTAGTGATGGCTGATCACCAATCCATACTTTCAGAAATATCAGTGTCTAAATAGCTCTTTTGAAGGCAGAGCCAACAATGCAGAAAGCTGGTTTCTGTTGCTAATGTGTGCAGTGCTCATCTTTTGACGTGCCCTAATAATTGCCATTCCTATTAACTGTAGCATCCCACACTGAGAGAAAAACACACCCTGTAGTGAGCCTGAACAGAGACAAGGAAAAGCAGGGGAGCTGGCAGATCATGGCCTTGGCATTTCTGATACTGCCTTTTGTGTTCAAGTTCAGTGTAATGCAAAAAAAATGCCTCATTTAAAGAAGTTGAGAAGTCTGGTTATAATGAAACAGGCAGTAGGTTTCTTTCAGCTTTCACTGGTACTGGTATATGGTATTTTGCAAAGACTAAAATAATTCCTCATCCAGGTGAATATAGTCATGAAAGCCCTAATTTCAACAACCAAACACAATCACTATTTCTGAAGGTCTTTTTAATTTAAGACCCAGCAGTGATTATTTCTTGACTGGTTTAAGCTCAGGCAGTGCCAAGAGCACTGGTCCTGTTCTGTCCCCTGACTCCCATCTCAGCCCCGTGAACTCTCCAGTTCTGTTGTGCTGGCACCAGCACTCATGCAGCAATGGAGTTACCAGACTTAGGGAGCTGATCCAGATCAAAATTAGTAGAGGAGAAAAGCTTTCAGCTGTGCTAATTCCCTCATTCAGCAGAAGGTGTAGCTGCATTAGCTGCGGGCTGGTGTTGGAGGAAGGGTTGGGAACACGCTGCCAGAAGGCAGAGCCGGACCTCCCCTCTTGGCAGACACTTTCAAGTAGATTGGATTAAGCTTGTTGTGAAAGTGCCATCTGAGTCCCATCTTCCAGAGAGGTTTGTATGCTGATGAGTTTCAGTATCACTGAAACTGGCGGCTGCTCGGGGCTGAGATCCCGGGCAGGATGAGCACTGATGTGCCACCTCTGCCAGGCACCGGCTCCTTGCACCAGAGCCTGCAGTCCCTAAGGAGACAGGGCCGGCTCCCCACGCCGCCCTCCTGGCAGATGGGACACTCGGCAGGGTGGCACGAACCGCTGGGGACAGGCACTGAGGTCACACCTCATCCCTCTGGCTCTTGGCTGCCTCCATCCCCTCGTGGTGGTCATGGCAGAGAAGAGATGCTCCCACACGGAGTTTAAGAGCCATGGCCAAGAAGAGATGCTCCCACACGGAGTTTAAGAGCCATGGCCAAGAAGAGATGCTCCCACACGGAGTTTAAGAGCCATGGCCAAGAAGAGATGCTCCCACACAAAGTTAAGGAGCCATGGCAGAGAAGAGTTGCTCCCACACGGAGTTTAAGAGCCATGGCCAAGAAGAGATGGTCCCACACAGAGTTTGAGAGCCAGAGAAGAGATGGTCTTGCACAGAGTTTAAGAGCCATGGCTAAGAAGAGATGGTTCCACACAAAGTTTAGGAGCCATGGCAGAGAAGAGATGCTCCCACACGGAGTTAAGGAGGAGACCTCAGCTCCTTCAGAGCACAGCCAACAGTGCTGCTGCCATCCTGCCTCTGCTGGTGTCCCAGCTTCCCAGAGAACTCCTACGAGATTCCACAGGACAACCGAGTGCACCATGTGATGCTGAGTACACCATGGCAGCAATTTTGCTTGAAATGAAAGGGTTTAATACTCTTGGATTGTGTGTGAAGGAAAGAGGAAGGGACAACAGGAGCCCTGGTGCATCTTGTACGCAGGCACTGTCACATGCCAGGGCTTGGTGCAGGGATGGAGGCCCAGGACTTGCCCTCCTTGGGAGTGCCCTGAGCACAAGGTCTCTCTTGCTCTCTAATTAAAGGATGCCATGCAAAATAAGGCTGTGGCCAGAAGACTGAGAGCCAGGAGAGCAGGTTGCTCCTGAAGTGATGAACCACTCTTAAAGAAACCTCAGGAGGTGAACTTGAAGCTGCTTGGAGGATTAAAAGTTAGGTCTCCGCTACCCCTCAAAGGTGCCAGTGGGTAAAAAGGCAGAGTATTTTGTGGGGAGTCCTTCTCAGCAGACATGCTGTGAGACCACTACCAAGCCTAAAATCATTTCTCGTGGGAGCTGCAGTTTAGTGGAGTGCAGATGTTGGCACAGTTCTCTCCTCTGGCTCACCTTGCCTTCTGCAGGAGGTAGGATCTGACTGTGGTACAGGAAGGGCCAGACTTCTTCTCTTGCCTCCACATCACGTGCAAGGTAAAATTTTCCATTGCTGTTGCTGCAACCATCATGGATGAAGAGAAAAGGAAGGCAGCAAGAATTTTACTTAATTCTCTCAGATGGGTAGGTAGCTCTGCATGGCAATGGCTTTCCCAGCCAGCCTCCCTCTCATACCCTCCCTGTGGCACTGGAGCCTTGCCATGCCCTACTCTGACTCTCACCTTCTGTTCCCTCCCTACTCTTAGAGCAGCCACCTGGAAAGCACAGGAGGTTTTAGGCAGGAGCCTGTACCACCAGGAAAGAGTAGGAAGAAATGCCTGTTGATTTTGCCAGAAGATGCTGCCTTCATGGGAAGGAGAAGCAGAAATGAATCCACTGCAATGTGAACAAGAGTGGTAACCCACAGTTCTCCTCCAACCTTCCTGCCCAGCTTCCTTCATAGAGAAAGCAGAAGGTAGGGGAGGATGTTGTTCACCATTTCCCCATCTGACCTGGAGTCACCATGTAGGATGAGGAAGATGCCTTGGTGCCCACAGTTCCCTTTTGGTCTGCATGTGTGTAATGACTTTCCCAGACAATTCTGGAGAAGAAACATGGCTGAGGGCCATGCCCCATGGCCTGAATCACACAGTCACACAGGGTGAGGATGTTGATGGTGGTGGTGGTGGTGGGAGCTGCTCTCTGCATCAAGGGCTGGGCTTTAGGGGCTCCACACCAGGTCCCTGCTCCTCCTCCCCTGTCTCAGTGCTCAGGGGACATCTCCAGGTGCAGTGGCTTTCTCCATGAAAGTCAGGCTCAGGAGAGACTGGCTGTCAGACTCTGAAGCACTTGCTGCTTTTGACTGTGTGTTTTGGACAGAATCCCCTTCCATCTGCATTGATGCAGCTATTGTTTGTATACATGATTTTAAGAAGGGATTTCCCTTCCTTCCTTCTCCTTTTAATACCATGTAGCAGCTAGAAGCAGGGAAAAGAGTCTGGCACCATATGACCAACCAGCTGTCTGTGGACTGTCAGAGCATATTGAGGGAACACAGTGTGACTACCTTGGGTGCTTGATCGTTCAGTCTCTGTTAGCTAAGCTATACACTACCTTCCTTCCACTCAGTTATCCTGAATGTCACTGGGTCAGTGCATGGTTTACAGGACAGTATTTTGAATTTTTAAAAAAAGCCATCTGGTCCACGTCCAGTGCATGGTAAAAGCCCCTTCCTAGGAAAGCAGCATGACTCATGCTGGCAGAGCATCTACTGCCAAGTCATCCTTTCTCTTCCACAGTGATGTCTTCACTTTCTAAATTGCCTTTAAAGGCAGGAGAGTGGGTCACCTTTGCTCCAGCTTCAAGGTAGCAAACATAAGTATTTAGGAATGAGAATACCAAAGGATGTGAAGCAAAGCTAAGTATAGATGCCTCACACTGACTAATGTTGGAGAGATGGTGAATTGTCTTTGACCTCAGTCCTCTCAGTTTTCTCTGCAGAGGAAACACAAATGCATTTTAAAGATCTCTTCCATTATTTGTGAGTCTCATGGATGTATGAAGACATGTGAGTATCTTTCAGTTTCCACTAGAAAATCAAGGTGCTTTTACAGAGGGAAAGGAAAGCACCCTGAGGTGCACCGACAACAAAAGGCACGATCTGTCACTGATGCAGTGGAGCAGAGAAAGGCAGTTTTGGGGCACTAGGAGAAAGATAATCTCTGCCACTTGAGGAATTTATCAGGTAAAGGCTTTTCTGAGGATGCCTCCTAAACTGTGCTCTCTGACACAGCCAGAACCATTAGGCACAAGTTCTTCAGGTGGAAATTTGATGTGGAGGGATTCCCCAAGAAATTGACCCAAAGAGAGGAGATATTCCTTAAGGAAAGAGAGAAGAGTTTTTCATTATTAATCAGATAAAATCACTAATTTCTAGGGAGCCCCAATTTCTCTGAATTGGCAGATTTGAGTTCCCTCAAAATACAGATGAGAATGTTGTACCCTGCACACTTTGCCAGCAGACACACTGCCTTATTTACTCAGGAACATGTCGTGTTTTACTTGACAGGTGGTAAAAACATGGTCTGCTTTCCTTCTCTTTAACATCCTAATTTTTAGGCTACTGAGGTATGCTCCTGTGCCTTCACCTATTCAAGGAGGATAGATTCTCATGAAAACTGTATGATGACTGTTATTGATTATGACCAATAATATATTATTTTTGTCTGTCCCTTCTTCCTTCCCTCTTGCATTATTTATACTGCAATCCTTTTCCTTCTAGTGACAATCAGCATCATTATCTCTCTTCACAAACTACTGTTTCTCAAGTCTACAGACTTTTGCAAGCAAGTTTCCAGTTATTCTTTTGGGGTTGTAATTCATCCAAATGGACGTGGAATTATTGTATTTTCCTTCCTGCAGATATTTCCCTGCAGTTATGGAAGTCTGTGGAAAACCACACCACATTAATTCAGCGTCGTGGACTGAGACTGGGACATGAGCTGGTGTCATGTACCTGCTGCAAAGCCTCAGAGTGGCAGAAAGAGCTGCTAATTACACAGCCTGGAGTAGGAATGGGAAATGGTGAGAAGGATGTGAACAGAGCTGTTCATCATTTCCATCTCAGCTCCTGCCACAGGAAAGGAGGAGAGCTAAAACCTGCAGAAACCTAATTCTGGTTGCAAGAACAGCATGGCAAATGCACACATTTACTGCTGATGCACTTAAAGAATTGGTGTCTAGATAAGGCAAGTCAAGGCAGTTCCAACTTACTAGCACAATTTACTTAACATAACATGGCTGATTTGAACCTTTATGAAATAAGATGTTTTGAATTAATTTTTTTATGATCTTCTTTTTTTCCTTCTTTCTCCTTCTGCATATTCTCCTTCTTCCTCTGTCTTTCCTTTTCCTACTCAGAGAAGCTGTTTGGCAACTTGGGGTGATTTTCCTGTCTGCATTTTTTGCATTTAGCCCCTGTGTTTTGGAGAAGTGCCTGCCTGCAGCAGCCTAGACAGACTTCCAGGGCTGGAAGCATATTTTCTAAAACTTGGATGTAAGTTTACTTCACCTTTGACCCTTTTCCTCTATGGAGCTGAAGAAATCTCTGAAGAAATCTCAGGGCTAGGTTCAGTCCTCTGCTCCCCATATTGCTCCCAGCATCCTACCCTAAATATTGCTGCTTTTCCCAGGCAGATGTTTCACAGCCCAAGAAAATCTAGAAGAGGCCTTCATCCTCACTCCCCACCTCCTCTTCTCTCTCACAGTAGGAAGAGGGTAGGAGATGCTGGTGTCTCTCAACCCTTCTTGTTGATTTCTGTTTCCTTTCCCTCCTGGCCCCACAGAAAGAGGAGGTACTCCAATAAACATCTCTCACTCTCTTCTCCTCCTGGTTTTGGGGACAGAAAGGAGCAGGATCCACTCCTTTTTGTTATTGTCAAGGTTACTGAATCCTTTCCAGACCTGCTTGTATTTCTGTGATCAAGTTTGGGTGATACACAAAGTTTCCCATTTCCTTTTTACTTCCCAGAACAGCACAGAAGTTTGAGAGGAGCAGTGGCTGTGAGAAAATGACTTTCCTATGAACAATGAGAAAGAAATAGCTGAGATCATGATGGGTGGGTCCTCCTTTACCCTACTGTCTAGATCAGCTTCCCAAATTCACTTTCTCAGGGAGTGACAATTTGTTTCAGTGAAATACAGATTTCAAGGGAGATCCTGATTATAAGGGAGAAGATCATGGTCAGGTAACATGGGCTTCCTCTGAAATTCCCTTTTATTCCCATTTTCTACAGTCCTTTCTCCCATCCAGTTCTTTTTTTTCCCACACATCCTCTGCCAATCTCTTCTCCTCGGGGTCTGTTCCTGCTCGTGTGGTTTCATTTCAGTCCTTGCACGGATTTGGGTGATATTACAGCAGGCTTCATGTCGTGTTCTGGGGGAGAAAGCAAGACAGTAAATCTCTCCTGTATTTAACAGGTTAATTGTAATTTTGTGTAGCCCACATCTCTGCCTTTCTGTTTCTCCAGGAGAGCCAGGGAGGAGCAGGGAAGG
Organism: Peucedramus taeniatus; assembly: GCA_013400575.1. Lineage (NCBI taxonomy): Eukaryota > Metazoa > Chordata > Aves > Passeriformes > Fringillidae > Peucedramus > Peucedramus taeniatus. The sequence goes on along the minus strand of WBNO01027059.1, from coordinate 240,994 downwards.
AAGAGGCAGAACTACTGAACAAAACCCCACAGCTGCCTTTTTTGGCATCATTTGTGAAGGAAAGGGGAGAGAACAGGAGAGAGATCCTAATCTTAAATATGTATTAGGTGCTCCCATCCAACAGTGGCGGGTGTGGACTGAAATGCTCAGTAGCCAGGGAGATGGTAGATTAGGGAGATTGTTTACTGTGAGATGGATGGAGGGAAAAGAGCTGGAAAAACTCAAGGAGGGGCTGCAGAAGGGTGTGAGGTAAGTAATGGAAAGAAAAGTTCAAGCAAGTTCCAAAGAAGTTGAAAATGGAAGAAAGAACTGGGATTTTTTTTTTTTTTTGTCTGGGAACAGACAGAGGATGCAGGGAAAAAAAAAAGATGGGAAGATGAAAGCCATGAAAGTTAATTCAGCTCCTATTAAAGCTGACAGCATTGCTCTTTACAGATAGGCTTGGCTCATAGGAAGATTTTGAAATAGGACAGAAGGAGGAAAGGAGGACTAGTAGACAAAAGACAGACAAAAAGAGAGAGCAAGGAGAAGAAATACGCAAAAATGGAAATAGAAAATAGTTGAGAATGAACACAGGGAAACATTCTGTATATTAGAATTATGCTGGAAAAGGGAAGGGAGATTGAAACCAGAGGAAAAAAAAAATAAAAGCATGAGATAATTTTGTGATTTCAGATTTACATCCTAGGGAATATGAGAGTCCTGCCTGTAGAGCTGAGACCTTGAGAAAAACCTGTGGCAGATGTGAAGATGTGCAGGGCAGAATATAACTGCAAACTGCAAAATGCATTTCTTTATGCAGATACTTTCCTCTTAAGCTGTAAACCCCAGGAGTGGAGTGGGCTCAGAGAGCATGCTGGGGGCAGGGTAGGGAAGATGGGAAGTAGCAAGTAAAAGACCTAATGACCAGATGGGATGGACAGATCTGTGTCTTGGTGGTGGCTGGCTCTGACATCCAAGGAAATGAAAGCTTCACCTGGAGCTCTTCTTGAAGCTGGGGCACTATGAGGTCTGTCTCCATGTTTTCTCTGGCTTGGGGGTTCTCTGCCAACAAAACATGACCTCATGCTTCAGTTTTCCCCCTGGGGAGAGCATGAATACCCAGCTGCCTGTTCCCACAAAACCTGCAGAAGTCAGGCTGTGTCTGCACTGCAAAATCCCCAAGCCTCTGCATTCCTGGGTCCCACAGATTTACCCTTGCCCTGCAGGAGGGTAAAACAGAGCCAAGTGTCAGTGCCCCAGCCCCTCCAGCCCCAGGCTCTGGTTTCCACAAGAGGGAAATGTCCACGTGGGGAAGGTGACACACTCCACCAGGTCCCCTGTGCCACCTCCAAGGTCTCTTAGCCCAGCAAGTGCAGCTGGAAAAACCAACTCCTTTGTCCAACCTGGGTGAGCTGGGCTGATGGATTCAAAGCTCATTAAGGGAGATCCAGGAATTTGTACACACAGAGTAAAATCCTGTGGGTTTTCTTTTTTTTTCTTTTTCCCAAAAACCAGGGTTAAAGCAAGACTCCTGATCACCTTTCCAGAAAGAAACATCAGCCATGGGCTGCCTGTCAAGGGAGAGCAATCTGCATGGGCCATATGGGCTGCTGGTCCCATGCCTGAGAGAGAGCAGGTCCCAAACCTCAGAAAGGTTCATTGTACACAAGGGCTGACTGCCTGAATGCCTCTGGGGCAGGCATTGAGGGACCTGCCTGCTGCAGGGTTGGTGAGATCCCTGCTGGGTGTTTGGATGAAGGAGAACTTCCTCCAAAGTGGGAGCAAGACCTGTGCCTGGGGCAGCCCACTGGGTTTGCTCTGGTGCTTAAGAGTTGGGCTTTTGTGGGTCCCTTCCAACTCAGAATATTCTGTGGTTCTGTGATTCTTCACTCCCTCAGTACCAGATCACTACCCCTGAGTGAAGGCTCTGGCTCCCATCACTGCAGTCAGACATGGAAAACTCCTGCTGGGATGGGCCAGACCTGCTCACACATCCACAGCTGGGCTGTCAGTGCCAGAAATATCACCTCACCCCACAGACCAGTAATGCCACTGGTGTCCCTGGGGGAGGAAACCTGCCCTAATCGAGGGGGACATTTCTGCTGAGACAAGGTGCTTTTCCATGTGCTCTGTCTTTTTGCCTATGCATTTTCATGACATGAGCAGGGTCTGGTGAGATTATCTTATTTTTCTCCTCAGCATGATAGCAGGAATCGATGGGAGTGGTGTTTAGAGCTTCAGTGCCTGAGCTCCCTGTGCTCAGCCTGAAAAAGCACATCTCCAGCAGGAAAAGAGCATCTTAAACAAACAGGATCCCAAGCTTTAAGAAGCCTAGCAGGTTTATGGCAATGCATTTTGAAGAAAGAAATAGAAGCAGAATAAATATATATTCCATTACAAGTGTTTGTTATAAACTTGGTACAGTGCTGAGAATGTTCAGTGTATACAATTCATGGTTACAAACTTCCCAAGGCAAATTCCTAAGCCTCCTCTTCTTGTAGTACTCCTTCCTACCCCATCAGACAGGCATAACCTCTGAGAGTGGCAGAAAACTGCTACCCCAGCTCTTCCAGGTTTGATCCCAGTCCATAAAGTAGGATATGGGAAATATGAGGTCTTTTTAAAAGTAGGGAACTAAAGATGTGTGGGGTTTTGGCCACAGCCATCAACAGTTTAAGATCCCTTAATTTTTCTTTTCCTGGGCCATTGCAGCTGTATATGCAGCACTAATTCCCCAAGGCTGGAGGGTTTTTAGTTTTCATTTTCAATCCTGGTGCATTTTGTTTGCTGTTCTTCAGTCTGTTTATTGATTCTCAGCTTTTTTTCATGACTGTAAGTGCCTTTTCTTTGTACTTCTCCCTTTCCTCCCTCCCCCCAAAACATACCAGCCTGCATTCACTTAGGCTGAATCTCAATTTATTTACTGCCTTTTTAGAGGCATGTTTTTTTTCCTAAGGCTTGCTGAAAGAGAGCTGTCCATTAAGGTTCTTTTCCCACTGCAGAGAAGGCTTTGTCCTGTTTTCTCATGGTGTTTGTGGCAGATATGAAACTGCTGAACACAAAATGTACTTTTGAATCAGGCTGAAACAAATGACAGCTGTGTGCAGGCAGATGGAGAAAGGGTCCCAGGGTACTTTTCAACTGTGGGACAGGACATATCACTTTAGCAAATTGTTGCTAGCATCTGTTTTTGCATGGGGCAGTTCTCTAGCCCCAGATAATCCCCTCTGAGTGCCAGGACTGGTTGTGCTGTTGGCTGCTGATCTGACACTTCCCAGCAACTGAATAACAGCCACAAAGCAGCTATTCCAGAAGCAACATTGCTGCTAAATGAGTGAATTTATTTAAGCTTTCTACATTATTGTCAAAAAAAGTAAGGGACTAATGCATGAAATTTGCTCTGTGTTGATGTTTGTGATAAGGAGTAAGAGAAGCCTTTGCCAATATTTTACTCTCTTATCAGAAAAAATCAATAAAAGCACTTCCTGGTAAATAGCATGTTTGACATGTGGCCTGTCTGTCAGGGCATTGGAAAGGATGATAAATACCCAGTATCCTTACTACAGTGCTTCCCTGGAAAACAAACAGCCTGGGGGAGAGAAGGGGCTGTGCAGCTCTGCAGTGCACTGTGTCTGTTCTCAGCATCCACTGAGATGCTGCAAGTCTGGATACTCCAATCCTGCTCCTCCCCTGTAGCCTGTCCCTTCCCACTCCTCAGATCAGCAAGGGAACAGCTCAGGCTGCTCAGCCCCAGCCACACTCAACATGGACTGACCCACCAAGGACTTTTCTGAAGGCTAGTGCAGGCTCTTAGTGCAGGACTAATAAATTATCATTTATTCATTCCTAAATGTGCTTTCAAGTCCAGGTAGCACTGTTTACCAGCCTCCTTCAACCCCCCCTTCATGCCTCCCCCCATTTCCCCCAGAGCCCTGTCTCACTTGCCCTGCAGTCAGAACAAAGCTGAAGGCACAGCTCTGATGGGAGGACCCTACACTCTCTTCACACTTGCTCAGTGCAGCCCCAGGAATGTTCAGCAATACTTTACTCCTCTCATGTGCTGCTCTGCAGTGTCTCTCTTCTTCTCTGCCATTTTTGATTAAGGTATGCTGAAAAAAACAGAAGTGATTGGATTGCTCTCCCCTGATTATCCTCCTGCTAACATAATTCATTGTCATTTAGAACATAATTTGCTGCTAGGGACGTGATTAGCTTGGATTAAGACACCATTAAATAAACAAGACTGGGTAAGAGTAAGATGGCTGCAGAAAAAGACAGAGTTGTGCATCAGCTCACATCTTGTAATTAGTTGTGATTTAAAGATACCTGAAAATTTCTTAAGGCCTGAGGGGAGTCCTGAAACAACCTAATCCAGTATTTTAGAGTTAGTCTGAATGTGATCAGTGATCTTAAAAACAGTAAGTGTATAATGATGGACTGAAGAGTGCCTCTATACCTCCCACACAATCTCCTTATTTCCTCCTCATCCTCCTCCCAGTGCAGTCCTCACTGGATGGGAGAACTCACATGCTCAGTTGAAGCCATGGTTCTCAGTCTTTGTACTACATGTTCCATAAAATGTGAAGCTTTAGGGAAATTCAAGTATCATCCTTTTTGGAATCCTTCTCTGGAGTATGTGGAGGTCAAAGGGGAAATTTGTTGAATCTTCAACAATGGTACAAAGTCAAGAAAGGCATTGCTTCCACTCACGAGCTGAAGGATGAGTTCTGCTTCGAGAGCTTCTGGTATTCACATTTCTATTATATCCAGGTGGAATATTAAAATTCACATTTTTCCAGTGGCTGCAGAAATACCTTAGAACAGCCAGGCAAAGTTACCAAGGCTGTGAGCAGAGTGCTGTTAACTAAATGTAGGACCAGACCTCTATGCTGCACCTCAAATGGGAGTTATAACACTTCTTTCATGTCCTTAGTAAGACCTAAGGACAGATTTAGCTAGGAAACAGAATGCATTGCTGTAAAAAGTAGTCTTTTATTTCTTCACATCCTGAAACTCTCTGAGCCAAATTCTGCCTCCCTTGCAATAAAAAATGTGGTTTTGAATTGTTCAGAACAGGTACTTCCAAATAAAGCTGTCTGTGTAAAGAGTAATGTAAGTGGGTTCCCAAGCATTTATTCTGCAAGTTACCTGACCTGCTACCTTTTGTTTGCATTAATTTGGCTGTTACATCTGATCCACAACTTCACTGAGAATAGATCTCTTGAAATTGCAACTCAGGCCAAAATTCAGGAGCCCTATAAGAAAGTGTTCAAAAGCTACAGGTTTTGACTGTAGTCCACAAATTGTGACTGCTAATCTTTCTTCATCATGTGTAGAAACCCAGAATTAGAAACTTAAATATAGAATTGGCTGATTCACCAACTTAGTACAGTTAACGATGTGGATTAGCCTTTTTTTTGCAAATGCTTTTTTGGAGAAACAAAACAAGCAGAGGAACTTTGTACTCCAATTTGTCTAAGCGTGTCTGAGCTAGAATGAAATTTGCTCAGTATATATTTTCCCAGTTAGAAAAGCTACACTTTTAAAAAGTCTAAATGAACTCAGTGTTGACCCACCTGGAAGAGATGACCGGTCGAGGTCTGTTGACTTTCCTGGAATAGCTGGAGTAGGATGGCAGGGGGACAGTGACCTGCAGGCCAAGGCTTTTGGTGGAATATAATCTTCTTGTGTTGACTCTTGTGTGACATTAGAGGTGAGACTGACATTCATTTACATTCTTCTGTTAAGTAAGCAGAGGGCTTTTGTGTTGCCTTAGCCCTGCACAGCCACAGGTACTTGGGGCATGTGCAAGGAAATGAGAAACATGACCACCACTCCTTGGAGGGACAAGGGGCAGAATGCTTATCAGGAAACATTAAAAAAAAGTATGTCCAGATCCCTCAAAACCTGATTTGAACAGGTGAAATTCCTCCCATCAATACAACTGCATCTACTTCCCAGCTTACGGAATTAAAGGAAAAAAAATGTAATAATGAAAACCTCGAGAGGAAACTGTGCCTGTGCAGCATATGGAAAACATTTGGTGTGACCCTTCATGTGCTAGCATTGCACAGGAGCCCTGTGAAGGGACCTTAACAACCAAGAATTGTAGCATTTTAGAGCACAAATCTACCCTGAAAAGGGTCTGCTTAACTTCAGCCTCAATTGTTTTGCTTCCCAAGTCTGCCCAAACTGGGACAGCTGAATTTAATGATAGAATAAGTTGTTATGACTTTCCTGCTCTTTCTCTAAACCAGATCCAGCTATGCTTTGGAAATGTGAGCTATGCTGGTCTTTGCTTTATAAACAGGAGCATTCAGTGGATTCTAGCTGTAACAACTCAACTTTTTTGGGAGGAGAGCCAGAAACCCTCCATCCTGATGAAAGGGCCAGTAGGATTTGCAGTGTCTAAACAGAGGGAAGGGAGCACATGTCTGCCTGCTGTGGGAAGGTGCAGGTGCACAGCAGTCCCTGCAGTGGCCTTGGTTACATGGCAAGGAAACCTGCAGGCAAGCAGGGAGCCATGGGATGTGCCAGTCTGCCCCAGGACTGAGACCTGACCCACAGTTTGGGTACATGGGGACAGTTCAAAGTCACTGTCAGCTGGACTTAACCTGTGTTTGAGGTGAACCAGAGCTGGTTGTGTCCCTCCTGTGCCAGCAGCTCTTGCAGGGCCAGCTCAGCTGTCCCTGGCAGTGCTGCTCTCTGCAGTGCAGAAACACTCCAAGCCCTGCACTGATATTTTCAAGCCACCACTACTCCCAGAACAAAATTGTACCTTAGTGCTTCCTGATGCTCCACTTGGAGCTGTCTTCCTCTGTTTGTGACCTGAGGATGCCTCTGGCAGCTGGGAATTGCCATGCTGCAAATGAGAGAGGGAGGATGACCTCAAACACAGGCAGGAAGGCTCTCTGCTCACCTTGTTTCATACCTGCTCATGCCTTTCATCAACAGCAACAGCAAAAGCCCAGCAGATCATGGGTTTGGGCAGAAGTCCATAATTTCTATATATCCCAGCACAGACTGCCAGGAGCCAGTGCTTCTCACTATGAGGTTTGTTGTAACACTGTAAGTTGATCAAATTTTCCTCCAGAGTTGTTCCTTAGAAGAGGGTGACTGTGGAGAGGAAAACCAGAAGGCTTTGCAGGACCTTGCTGTCTGGGACTCTGCTTTTTCACTCTTATTCCCAGGTGGGGAAGTCTCAGGTTTTTAGTGAGCTGAAGAGGTGGTTAAGTGTTTTACAGCAGCATTTACTCAGCTCAGAACTGAAGCCCAGACTCACCTCTGGACCTCTGTAGCTGCAGAAACCAGAATTTCAGATCCCACCCTCCAGGAATTTCAGAAGGGTAACATCTGGATCCAAAATTAACCATCACAGTGTTGGCTCTTCTCATATTCAGAATCCTGGTATCTGATCTCAATCCAGTGTGCTTGTCAGTATAGAGAGCCACCAGCCAGAAAGCTGTTAAGGGATGCACTTAAAATAGTTGAGCCACTAAAGGGTGGAAGCTGGAAGGTGAACAGGGGTGGCTTCTTGAGCCACTGCCCAGCCCTAAGGGACCAGGCTGCTGTTTTCAGTCCACTTCAGGACAAAGTCAACAAGAAAATTAACATCTCTGTCACCAGGAGAAGAGGCTCATCCCTTTGCCATGCACTTGAAACCAACAGACTCCATCAGGCCAAGGTGAGAGGAGCAAACTTGTTATTTGATTTCATGCAAAGTCCTACAGTGGAACTCAACAGCCCAGCAAAGGGCTCAGCTGCAGAGCTTCACCCAGGCTCAGCATTTCACATACACCTTGAGGGGTTGCTATTCTGACTCAGTAGATGGAGAATGCTCCCCTTGATACCTTTGCTCACAGAATTAAACCCTGCACTCATCACCTCTCTGTGCCCCATGGTAAATAAGTACAAGTTTCTTCTGTAAATTCTGAATTAAATCAGTTTCCTGGCCTGTGCTGCCCATCACAGCTCAGTGCTCTCCTGGATATCTGGGTGGCACAGCACATGTTTTAGGATGTTTTGCATCTGTTAAAGGCAGATCCCTTTTCTCAATGGAACTTTCTAAGCTATTCCCCCCAGTGACATCATGCCTTCTCTGCTCCCACAGCCACAAAGGCATTTATTGATAGGCATGACATTTTCCTTTAATGCTTTCATTGTTTCCAGAGGTTTATTTGGGTTGTTGTTGGAAGTCAGAAAAACAAGACAAAAGGCAAAGTGTGTTAAGAAGGAGACTTGGCCTGCATGCAAGTATGTGGTGAGAGAAAATCTCTGGGCTAATTTTTAGGGAATTTGCTTTCCACAGGCTTCTCCACAGTGACAAATGAGTGTCATCCAAGCCCCCTGGAACTTCCACCTCCTTCTGGCATTTTGCTGCAGTCCAATGCTTGGCTTTGGTTTGCTGTGCAGGGATCAGGCATTGGGATTTTAGAGCACTTCTGCAGATGTACCTGACTGTCTTGCTCTTCTTCCCTATTTGCCTCTTTAGATACCTTTTTTCCCTGAGAATTACCCACAGCACTTCCAGTGAGTTGTTGTCCAGAACGATGTGTTAGTTTATAGATAGATAAACTAACTGTTTCATATTTCATTAAATATTCCTTAAGAGTTGCTTTGTGTCCGAGGGAGTTTGCAGACATCCATATAGACCCCTCTTAAAAGTTAATTTGTCTGGCAGTCTGGACAAAACAATACTCCAAAGGTTAATAAGCATGAAATGAATGGCTTGGTAAGCCTGGGCTAAATAATCATTTGCAGGAGGGAGCAGCTACTGCTGTATTACATGCTGCTGCTGTTAAACCTCAGCAAAGCTGCTAAGTGAAGAGCCCAGAAGAGAGGGGCCCTCCAGGTCTTGCCCCTCAATAGCCTCTGGCTTTGGTCTCACATAATGCTTGAACTGCTTGACAGACCTGTGAGCTCTGCTGGGACTTGCTCTCAGAGGAGCCCTGTGGGTTTTTTAAAAAATTATTTATTATTATTATTATTATTATTATTATTATTATTATTATTATTATTATTATTATTATATTGTTAATTTGGGAGTGTTGCTGTTGTTGGGGTTTTTTTCTGGTTTTTATTTTTTGTTGTTTGTTTGTGGGTTTTTGTTTGGGTGTTTTTGGTGGCAATGGTGGGGTTGGGTTTGGGGTTTTTCCCTACAAATTAAGACCCAGTTAACTGAGATGTGACATGCAAGTACCTCAAGGTCTTGCCAGTGCAGTCTCTAGTGAGGAGAGGAGACTACAGAATATGGTAGAACCTGTTCACACAGGCTGGCCAGAAGCCAAGAGCCAATGGAGGTGACCAAAAGTCTTCTGGGGCTTTGCTTTTCTCTTTTCTTTAAATGTGGGGAGGTTCTCCTGTTTTATTTCTTTGGTTGGTTTTCCCTTTCATTTTTGAAAAATGAATCTGAGCTGCCCTCTGCCCTGTTGGTCCCAGCTGAGCTGGAAGCAGGTGAGTGCCTCCCCCTGTGCCTGCTGCAATCACCTGTAGCTGCAGAGGAGAGTGCACAGGTGGTGATTAGAGGAGACCCTCTGCTCTGGGGTTCCTTCCACCCCTTGGCAGCTCCTGACTCTGAGGAACTTGCTGGCCTATTTTGGCTCGTACTGGCCATGCTTGGCTGACAGATTTTCAAGTACCAAACATCCCACTGCTGCCTGAACTCCTGCAGAGACCAGGGTGGTGACAATAGGGGTCACGTCCCTGTGACATAATCACCTACTGCAGTAATCTGCAGAATATTTATAACTTTCACAGCTTTTCCCTCCCCTGCAAGATCAACTCAGAATTTAAATCAAATGTATGGCTGTGTAGAATCCCCTGTGCTTTACAAGGTCCATCCAACCTGTGTCCATGTAGAGTCCCCTGTGCTGTACAAGGACCATCAAACCTGTGTCCATGTAGAGTCCCCTGTGCTGTACAAGGACCATCACACCCATGTCCATGTAGAGTCCCCTGTGCTGTACAAGGTCCATCAAACCTGTGTCCATGTAGAGTCCCTTGTGCTGTACAAGGTCCATCAAACCTGTGTCCATGTAGAGTCCCCTGTGCTTCACAAGGACCATCAAACCTGTGTCCATGTAGTCCCCTGTGCTGTACAAGGGCCATCAAACCTGTGTTTATGTAGAGTCCCCTGTGCTGTACAAGGACCATCAAACCTGTGTCCATGTAGAGTCCCCTGTGCTTCACAAGGACCATCAAACCTGTGTCTAGGTAGAGTCCCCTCTGCTGTATAAGGTCCATCAAACTTGTGTCCATGTAGAGTCCCCTGTGCTGTACAAGGGCCATCAAACCTGTGTTCATGTAGAGTCCCCTCTGCTGTATAAGGTCCATCAAACTTGTGTCCATGTAGAGTCCCCTGTGCTTCACAAGGGCCATTTACTCAGTCTGAGATGCTGCTGCAGAGGACAACTGATTTTTGCCAGTGACCAGCACCAGACCAGTCAGTCTGCTGTTACCTGACTGTGTGGTGTTTATCAGGTGTAGATAGTGTTGTCTTGAGCACAGCACACACCAGCATAGGGCTGAGGTTGGAGGAGATAACATTCCAGAAAGTGGGAGAAAGGGTGGGTGTGAGAGTGGGAGACGTGAGGGGAAGACCCACCAGCAAGGTGAGCTAAGGTCAAGGCCTTGGCCTTCCTTAAAATGGCCTTTGTCACCTGGCAGCAGCAATCCTACAAGTCCTTTTTGTTTAGTTCTTCCATTGAATTACTTTCAGCAAACAGAAGTGAACTAAAACAACCCTGCCTTTTGCCCCGGGTTTGGCTCCACTCTGGCAAGTCTCCAGGAGGGCAGCTTGTGTCTGTGCCTGCACGTGTACTGCAGTGCTCCTCACTGAGCCCTGGAGAAGGCTGTGGGTGTTTTAATGTCACATCCTGGCCCCTGACAAATCAGGTGTCCATGTGTATCAGAGCAGCCTGTCTGAGGGTTGGGGTGATGACCAAGGAGGGTGCCTGGGGCTCCCATCCTGTCCTGTAGCAGGATAAAGGAGCCCATGGAGCTGTCCCATCTCCTGTCCTGGAGCATTTGGCCCCAGGAAGGTTCTTCAGGGCTTGCCAGTCCCCAGTCACAGCTCAGGTCTGAACCTCCAGGGCCCAAGAGCTGCACCTTGGCTGAGACCAGAGGTTTCTGGCTCTTGGCCATGAGGAACAAGGTAATAACCACAGGAAAGCTGGCACAGCAATTTCTTCTAAAATTGCAGCCCCCTGTGGAAGGCTGACAGCTCAGGATCCTGGTTTTGATGAGGAGGAGACCCTTGGAAACACTGCCCAGGGCCTGGAGCCCCTGCCCTGTGCCCACCTTTCTCTCAGCTGCAATTGCTGAGAGAGACCCTCCTGACACCCCCTGTGCCTGTCAGCAGCCAAGGGGACAGGCCAGGGCACCTGGCAAGCACATGGAGCCCTGGGGATTTAAATAAAACACGTCTAGACCTCTGAATTGATGGCTCTCTTCTCCTCCTGGCTCCTTTCATCTCAAGGAAAGGAAGCCAATTTCCTTTGCAAAGTAATCTGAGCTCCAGGAGTTAAAAGTGTTGTTTAAAGAGCTCGGTGGTGATGTTGCCCAAGGAGCTTGCAGGCTGAAGAAAGCTCTCTGCCTCAGTGTGTAAAAACTAGGCTAATAATGTTTTTCTGCCTCACACAAGCTGGTGAGAGTTAATTAATTTTAAAAGCAGTTTTAAACACAGTCACAACATAGGTGCTAAGTTTTATTTATTAATATTCCATATTCAAAATACAAGACAAATTACTTATGTGCATGGCAAAGGGTGCATTTCTGTGCTGGTAATTCAATTTTAATGGTTTAGGTGGTACTTGCATTAGCTTTACTCAAAAAAAAAATGTTGCATTAGGTAAAAATTGTGCGTAGCTCTCTCATTAAGTGTTATCTTTATTATGCTGGTTTTAAATCATTTCATGCTGAATTTGTCAAGACCAAACATCTGGCTTTTGCTGTAGCACTCAGTGCTTCCTGAATTGCCAGTTCCCAGGCAGGAGGAAGGGGCTCAGGAGAAGTGCATGGAAGTGGAGGGGTGGGATGGAACCAAATTTGTGCCCCGTGGTTTTGTTGTCAGTGACAAGAGGGCAGGAGGGGTCTGTGCCTGCTGTGGAGCCTGTGTAGGTCTCTGACCTGGGGATGTAGAGGCATTGATAGGGATGCAAGGATAAACACTCCCCAGAGGGCTTTTCTCTCTGGGTACCACGTGGTCTGTGCTGGTGCTTTAACCCCTCTAGAGTTGGACAACATTTTCAGAGCTCTAATAAGTTTACAAACAAAAGAGTGGGATCTTGCAAACAATTATTTCTGTGTCAATAGAACAGAAACAGTTTAGAGAAGATATCCCAGTTGTAAATGCTATGAGGTAGCAATTGTCTCTTCCTACGTGTTTGAATATAATTTAGAGTGTCCTGGCTCTAAGTGGAGGCCCTGGATGCCCTGGTAGTGAATAAGTTCCATGTTCCACTTTAGAGAAGAAAAGCAACCAAAACAACCAACTTACATTTGAGAAAATCAGAAATTAAACTGAGAAAAAATTCTTTGGAGTTTTTTCTCCCTGTTGGGTCTGATGAAGATGGAGAGGGTGCAGAAACCCCCTGGGAAGTCCAGCTATGGTGAAATGTTAGCAATAAGGAGATACAGATACACCCTCTAATGTATGTTAGAGATGACAAAGAAGTCCTCTGCTCCAGCTTATCCAAGAATTGCAGTAAACTGAGACTTCCTAGTGCTTCAACCACATGCACAGCAAGGATTTTAACTAAAGATGGTAGAAATGGACAGCAAAAGTCACATTTGCTCCCCCCAGCTTTGAATGTTGTCTGAACTGCAGCTCAGTGAGGCTCTCACCAGGCTTAAAGAAGCTAAAATGTAAATGCATTGGAAGTAAAATGGTCTCAGTTTGGGTGATTTTTTTAAAGAGAAGTAAGTCACAGTGAAGAAAACTTGGTAATGCACAAAGTTCAAAGTTGGTCTTCGCATGAGAGCAAAAGAGCCATGGGAAGGTGACTCAAAATTATAAGCAGAATTTGGAGAGGTGCCCACTGTAATAGCCAGAGCTCAGATTAGAGGTAGATAAAGAAGGAAAGTTAAAAATTAACTTTAAGTTTTGCACATTAAAAGATGTGTTGTATTTCCTTATGGCACAGCATAATGAGAAACAGAATTATTATTTAGTGATTTCACATTTTTCTCCAAATGTATGAATCTGAGACTTGTGTGCTGACTGGATCTATGTCTGCCTCACCCAAGCTTGGCAGTGCTTTTCTGAGAATTGCTCTTTGCCTCCAGATAAATTCATATTAATACTGGCTCTCCTTTATCTATCCACAGGGTAAGGGGAGAGTAACACAGGCAGATTCTCACAATCCTGGATGAAAATGCCTTATGCTGATGGCATCCTTTCCACCCTTGTCATTCTAACTGAAGTCTCCCATGGGCTCAAAGGTGCTACCACTACCCAGTGCCCCCACCAGCCCCTCTTTCAGCTCCTTGGTACCTGGGTTGGGATGGGGAATTTCCTCCCAAGGGACACATTAGACTCTTCTTTCTTATGGGGTTATGTGCATTTTCCTTCTTGAAATTATGTTTTCCCATTAACTCATGATTTTTGTAGACTTCCTTTCCACCTTGTATGCATATTGTGAGCTGGAAAAGAAACCTTTAAACGCCTTGAAGCTGCTGCTGGCTGTAAAGCAACTGGAGCTGACAGTGGGCTTGCACAAGCACAGAGCTGTAAATCAGTTAAATGTGTTGCACATAATTTCCTGGTGCCTGCTCTCCTTGGGAGCAGAGCCCTGCTGGGATGAATGTCATCACAGCATGCAAACTCCTGGATTTGATGCTCCTTTTGTTTGCAGGAGGATTGGGGCTTGCCTCTGCCAAGAACAGTACGTTCTGCCACAGGGTCACCAGCCACCTGACTCCTCTGCAGCCTTAAAGATCTTGTACTTCACCCCACAAAATGCCCAGTAATTTATTTTAGGTGTACAGAAGAGGTGGGAACTCTCTCCTGAAGTGCTGCTATCTTAAATGGGCAAATTCATGGGGAAAGAATCTCTGAGTGATTGAGGGCACTCTGTGCCCACTGGTGACTGGAGATTAAGCTCTTTTTGACATCTTGGAACTTGGAAGAGATTTTTATTGCATTAGTTGCATTAGTAATTAAGTAAAATCTCCACACCCTGGCTAATGCATGTGGATCACTTGATAATTTAAAACACAAGGTAAGAACACAAAATAATTTCAGAAAAAAATTCTCAAAGTGGGTATTTTTGAGGTTACCTGTCCATGCCTTCATTGTAACTTCTACTAAACAGCTGGAGTGCCAGCAGCTGCCTGGAGCCATGGGTGGCACTGGTGGCTGTCACTGGTGCCATTACCACTCCCAGTAGTGCTGGACTGGCAGCAGCGTGGCACCACTCCCTTTGGATCATGGGCACTTACCCTGTCATGCTTTCCTGTAGATCCAGTCCCATCTGGTGCCAAGAGCTGCCAGCAGATCTGGTTACCTCTGTAAGCACATAGCTTTTTTTTTTAAATTGTATTTTCCTTTTTTTTTTCCTGAACCCAGTGATATTATACAATTACAATGTATATTTATTTCTACTCTCGCTACTTCCTCTTGAAATTATGCAAGCTGTTTAAATCTCTCTGGCATTTTCATGGAAGGATGGATTCTGCAGGGTGTGGGAGTGTGTGTAGCAGCCATATAATTTCCTGCCTCTGATTTCCCCTGGGGAAGGGGAACAAAACACCGGCACCATCTGCACATCTTGGGAGGCCCTAAGAACCTGGCACCCTGAAAGTCAACTGAGGGGGATGCAGCACCCCAAAGGCTGGTCTGGGGGACCTCAAAAGGGAGCTAATTATTCTCTGTCCTTTTGGGCTACAGAACTGGGAGTGCTTGGTGGAGATTGCAACAGATTTGTGTCCTTGAGGAGCTGGGCATGGGAACGATCGGGGCACGCGAGGGAGCAGATAAAAGAAATTTCTATCACTGGTCAGTGTTTGCTCTTTGTATCTGTACCAAAATACTTTGTATCTGGCCTAATTCTTCCACAAACACTTGTTCCACAAACACTTGTTTCACAAAACACAACAAACATTGCGTTAGGAAACACAGAAGAAAGCCACAAAAGTGATCTGGATGTTGATCTTGCACCTGCAGTGAAGTGACCCTGCCTGGCCAGTGCTGGGTAAGGAGGTGAGGGCATCCCTTTATCTCCTCCTCGCTGGTAAAGTTGCATCAGCCCCTGGACTGGCTGCTCTCAGCCTGCCTTCACCTGCCCTGTGGGAGAAAATTCCCCATTCCTGCCTCCTAGCTGGCCTCCCCCAGAAAAAGCCTCATGAAAAGTGCACTGCTGGGATTTTTATGAGGCTCCAGCTCTCTCAGCGCTGAAGCTGAGAGGAAGTTGAAGTTCATCTTGCTTACACTAACTCCCTGCAAAAAAAAATAGTTACCTCTGTGGCAAATAAGTTTCCAAATCTGGGCTCTAAGAGGGAGGCTCCAAAACCCCTTCACACCCCTGCCCAAGGACAGCTGTACCCAGAGAGCAGAACACGATTTGGGGAGCTCTGCTGGCACCGAGCCCTGGAGATTTCCATTATTTCTGTCAGGCTGCCTAGAGCTCTGCTGTGCTGGAAATGAAGTTTGGAGCATGGAGTAAATGGAGAAGAGGCAGATTGAGGCACTTTCCTCCAAGCCCCACACCTCTGGGTGCTCTGGACATAAAATTAGTAACCCTTGGTGGGCTCCCTCACATCCACCCCAGTGTTTGCTCACGGTTCCATGGATGACAATAACAAGTCTGCTGGTGTTGGATTATCTTTTTTCCCTAAAAAAAATGCTGATGAACCTCTACATATTTACATCTTTTGGGCATGCCAGTGGGTTTGCAGCATTAGCAATCCAGGAGGATGGGTAGCACTGAGATCACTACACATCTGTGGCACATTTCACCCTCTATCTTCTTTCCTTCCTTCTCTGGAAATTCAGCTGCTGCCTTCAAAGTTTGTCATAACATTATCCAAGACAAATAGATACAAACAAATGATACTCTGGAGGCAAAAAAGAATTTTTTTTAAAATCCTAACTAATTTAGGGAAGCAGCTTGGCAAGCTGTTGAACTTTTTGAAGCTTTCCTTGACAGTGTGTGACTGGCCCAGACAAGCAGAGAGATCCTTTAGGTCCCTGTGTATCCAGTGCCAAAATCAGCACTGCTGCTGGTTCCAGGACACAGTAGGTGGGTGTGCTGGAAAGATGCCTGATGTCTGGGGAGTGTGAAGTGCATTTAGTGTGATCCAGTCCTTTCTCCTCTCTCAAACCTTTTGCATGAATAAAGCAAATCTCTGTCTTGGCCTCCTCACAAGTGAAAGGGCTGGGGAGGGAGCAGGGCAAGGAGAAGGGAGGAGAAAAGCCAGAAAAATGGGGCTAAAGATGAGAGGTCGCTCCTCCTCCCTGCCTAAGTCCTCTCCAGAAAGTTCTCCAGGATGTCCAAAGGTCCCTGCCATGATTGCTGCTGTACCTCCTTCTGCTGACTGGCAAAGTCTTTTCTGTACTTTTGCCAAGCCGCATTTGGAAAACAGAAGAGGGCCAGTGTGTTTTTCCCAATATCCCAATCCAGCAGGAAGCCAGGGCAAGAAGGGAAATTGCCACTTCTTGGTCTCTATTAACATTTTCCCCAGCTTGCCTTTGGCTACCTGTTTGTGGCACCTCCAGGTTTTTGTTGTATGTCATGATTATCTAGAAAATATTTCTGTATCCCAGTCTGGGCTGCATTTTTTGTGGAGTAAAACCCACCCATGGGAGTAAATACCACCCATCCTAGGATACACAACATTCACTGATGCATTGCACAACTTTTGGTACAAATGATTTCCCTTTGGCCTCCCCTCACACTGCACAGTTTTAAAACAGGTAAAATGGAACTGGATGAGAGTGTGTGTGTGTGTGTGTGTGTGTGTGTGTGTGTGTGTGTGTGTGTGTGTGTGTGTGTGTGTGTGCAGTGAGTGTGTGTGAAATGAGGGGTGCACTGGATAACACAGGATGAGATGTAATTCCATGAGGAGCAAGCCCCCAGTGCTCTGCAAGGGGGTGCAAACCCAGCGAGCTCCAAGAGCCTCAATCCAGCAGCGTGGAGATGGATTCAGGTGGGATTTGCAGGAGCTGCTGGGGAGGGATGGGGTTGTCTGGGGGGCACTGGCACTCTCCTCCAAGTGCCCTGGGCAGAGGAATAGGCACAGCAGGCTGGGACCAAAGCTGCCTGAGGAAGAGAGACTTGCCCTGGCAGGGTGTGCTGGTCTGTAAAAGGTCAGTGAACAGCAGCACCCTCGGGCTCTCCTGGCTGCCCCGTGCTCTGTGGACATCTAAAGCTCCCATGCTCCCATCTGAAGCATCTGAGCTCCCATTAAGGAGATCAGTGCAGATCTTCCTAATTCCTGCTGTCCCTTGCCAGACTGTGAGGAGTTTCTCCTTGCCTGCAGCAGGTTCACCACCTGGGAGTTCTCCTCTCTGCCTCTGCAGAATGTATTTCTTTCTTCAGCCAGCTAAACCAGGCTGGCTTCGGGTCTGTTAGGCTGCTGCCCCACACCCAGCCCCCAAAGTACCTTTTGTGAGGAAGGGTCCCCCTGCCTGACTTCCAGCACTGTCCCCTGGCTGATGGTAGCCAGATGGGATAGAGATGGGAGCAATGCTGCTGGTTTCCAGCCCACCTGGAGCTCTATTTATGTCTTATCCTTGATGGTTAATCATAAACAGTTTATATGCATCCCCTGGCATGCACTTATTCCTTCTGGAAATGAGTTGAGTCTCCTGAGTAATAAAGAAAGGTAAAAAGGAAAAAAAGCTCCAAGAAACTGAGCTGAGCATCTCTCATGCCCATGTGTAGTACACCTGTATGATCAGACCTGGGGTAGTTCTGAAGATCCCCAGTCCCTGTGCTGCAGTAGGGCCAGGGAGGAGGCTGAGCACATCTGCCTCTCAGAAATGGAGCAACTTTCCAGAGTGAGAGTCCTTGGGCAGGGACTCATGGGGAAGGCACCATGTCCTCTCTCCAAGGCTCAGAGATGCTGGGCAGATCCTCTCACACTGATCTGTTGGACCAAGATGGAGTGAGCTTCAGGTCTCCCTAGAGGTGTTACTTTTAACCAGCTCATGTACTTAGAAAGGGCAGAACTCTGTGTAGCAGCCATCAGTGCCTGGCTTAGGGCCAGATGAGGAATAAAGGAAAAAAATCCTTTACAGTGGGGGTGGTAAAACTCTGGAAGAGGTTCCCCAGAGAGGTGGTGGATGCCCCATTCCTGGAAACATTCAGGGCCAAGTTGGAGGGGCTCTGAGTAACTTAACCTCAGTGAAGAGGCCCCTACTCATTGCAGGGAGTTGGACTGGATGGCTTCAAATGTCCAGTTCAATCCAAACTGTTCCATGTCAGCCCCGTCCCAGGGGCGACACAAGAACGACATAGAGCAGCTCTGGTGAAAGCAAACTGAAAAAACTCTTCATTAAAACATCTGACTCCATATATATATATCTTTTTAAAATCCCAGTGTCATTGGAGGGTGACAGTGCCACCTCCTCAATGCCATTGGGCAACCCAACTGTCCGTCAGGTTGCTCATCCTCCATAAAGGAATGCAAAACAATAAGTAATTTACATAAAGTACATGAGAAACTTTGTGCAAAGAATGCAAACATCAGAAGGCTTAGTAAAACTTGAGAAAATCAGGGCAACAATTCTATGATTCAAAGATTCTGTGACAGGGTCTCTGCTTGGGGTTCCCCACCCTCCTCCTGCTGCAGGATTTCACTGAGGAGAGAGCAAACCTGGGTCCTGCATGGTCCATTCTCAGCTCCACAATGCAGCAGCTGCTCCAGGCAATGTGCAAGGTGCTGAAAACCTGCAAATGCCCATTTTTGTTCAGCTTCTTTGAGAAGTCCTGCAAAATGAAGGCAGAAGGTGCTGGGTCTGTGGATACCTGCTGGATTCCTGGTGGTTGTGCTGCTGGGAGTTTGAGGTCCTGCTGGCAAGTTTTGAAGGAGAAATCTCCAGCTTTAGGACAAATACAAGTTAAGAGCAAAGGGGAAGAACAGTTTCAGCCAAGATGAAAAGATTTAAAATGTAGAAAACACCTATGGGTTTGAGCACAGTACCACAAGGCAAAAAACATGGATGAAGGGATCACAGGAGAAGCCATTACATGGAAAATTGATAATATGGCATGGAGCAGTCCCAATGAATTCCCAGTCCCAATCTCCCCCGTTTTGAACCTGGTTTAATAATCACAGCTTAACTAAAGTAGAACTTTTTCTCTGCACTGTGTGTTGTTCATAGGACTTTGGAAATTAGTTATATTTTCAAGATTATCAAGTCTATAAAGAGTTTTAAAATGTTTGAAGATGATGAAGTAGGAAGGATTTGTGAAGAATACTTGTTTTAAGGAAAAAGCTTAGTATAGCTAAAAACTTGGGAGCTAAGAAGTTCAAACACTTTCAAACTTTTCTCCTTGCTAAAAAGAACAGCCTCCAGCTTGGGTCACAGCTTGACAACTGGATCCAACACCTGCAACTGGTTTTAGTTGGTTTTCTCTTTTTTTTTTTTAACTCTTTTTACTGTTTTTTGATGTGCTGGTGGATTCTGACGTAGAGGCATAACTTTACTATGATGAACCAAATACATTCAAAATCATGTGTAATAAGCCAGTGTGTAAAAGATTCTGTCTGATATTTTTATTTTTTGTTGAGGTGTTATTTGGCATTCTGATGGATTTGGTCTGTAGTTGTACCTCTTTCAGTTCCATTTATTTATTTAATTATTGATTTTAAACACTCTTAATACACAGTCATGAGATTTATTCTTGCAGTTAGAAGCAAAGATCATTTCACAGGACCAAGGTGAAGTTATTCTGCTATTTGTGAGAATGCTACTCAGAAACCTCATACAATATTTTTTATAGAATGTTATTTTCTTGACAAAAAGTTATTTCACAATTCTGTAAAATCTCCAAGGTAAGAGTTAAAGCAAACCTATTTCAAAGCAATGAGGAAAAAATAAGTGAAGTGATCAAAAGAAGGCTGAAATGCCCATAAACTCACATATCTCCTGGAGTGGGTGCTTTAGCTGGCATACCAAGTGCCACAGAGCTTTTGATGAAAGCCTGAGATCTGCCTGTGTGACTGCTAACAAATTCAAACGTGCAAAAACATGTTTTCAACCAGGGAAAGTCTTACCTTTAATTGAAACCATCAAAAGAGGAAAACTGTGACCCTGGCCATGCAGGAGGTGGGCTGGGAGCAGGATAATCATCCTGCTGGAGACACCTCCCTGTGCTGTGGGTGCTGCCACTCTTCTCCTCAGGACAGAGAGAGACAGGAGCCCTTGCAGAGGATGCTGTGGTGGTGGACATGTTCCAGAGGAGCCTCTGGAGAACTCTGGCATCCTCCTGGTTGCAGGAGCTGCCCTGGGATGGGCCACTAGCTAGCTGACCCAAAATTGGGAATGGGAGGTAAATCTCTTTGAAGATCTTTTTGCCTTGGAAAGAGGGAAGCCAACCTTTTTAAAGAATGCCTTTCAAAGAAAGCCATGTGGTGCCCTTTTCTCTCCCTTCCCTGAGGAAGCTGGGTGGGCTCAGGGAGCCACTGGAGCAGGAATATTTCCCATGGGCAAGTCCTCTGTGAGAGCTGAGCCCTGCTCAGGGGTCCCCAGCCCTCTGCACGAGGCTGAACAACTGCAGAGGACTGTCACCTTCTCACTGGGGTTACAGGATGGAAGCATTTAAACTCCTGCCTCCTTCAGTGGCAGCTTTTTGGGTAAATACCAATGTGGATAACAGGCTGCCACTAATACATGAAGGCTGGAGCTGGGGTGGGGAGAACTGTGCAGGAATTTTCTAGAAAGACTGTGTGTGCTGCTGATGAGTTTTGTTCATTAGCTGGATTTTTAATCAAATTCAGTTTAACCAGATTAAGAGTGACTTCAAATCCACTGAGAAATGAGTGGGGAAAGCGCAACAAAAAACCAGGGAAACAACACCTTTTATTACATATTGATAAAAAAACAAAGCTTTGCTTCTCGCCTAAAATTAAGTGATGTTACAAATGGTGAAATTCAGGTGTAAAATGCTTCAGATTTTGGACAAAGCCTGCTGCTGAAGTCAGCAATGGAGGGAAGCACAGAAGTGTGACAGCAACTTCCCCACACCTGGCAGGTAAGGAATGTTATGTGCCCTGGATAAGAGGGTTAGGACTCAGAACAAGTGGCTTTTATCCCCCTTTCTTTGTTTAATGTGCTCCTTACTCCTGGGCCATGTCAACAAACTTCCTTCTTTACCTTTCAGTCAATGGGCTGAACTCCATGGAGTGTTGTGATACTTAAAGCAGCTGGACAAAGTGGCTGAAATATGTTATCTACCTGAAAAGTGCTCAGGTTTTTTTCTAAGATAATAAAAGGGACTGGGAAAACTGGATGCCCAGAGCACTGAGGAATGATGACAACATTAATGAGGGCCATATGGAGACCCAAATAGGAGCAAACCCCACTTTATTACCATTGGGAGTGCAGATATGAGGTTTCTGAGAGGAGGGGCTGTGGGCGTTTCCAGAGATTCTCAGTAGAAATAAATGCTTTTGTGGTGAAACAAAAAAATTCTGTGTGAAAGCAAAAATGCAAAAATAAATTTCCATAGCTCTGTTGAGTATGAAGAAGGCTGAAGTGTGCTCCTGTGCAGAAGGCAAGCAGAAACCTGAGTAGTGTTTAGGTCAGGCTGTAAATCCCCTGAAGCCAGGGGTCATTCACAGGCATTGCAGGGCTAAAGGCACATCCTGTTGTAAAACTGAACTTCAGCTTTTACTCATTCCTCAGCAACTGTTTGGATATTAGCCATTTCTCAACATCCTCTTAAGTATTTTGTCTTGGAATAGAAATCTGGAGATCATTTCAATGTATCTAAATATTTATCCTGAGACTTTTCAATGATTAATGTGCATTTAATCCCCTACCTATGTGACTGAACGTGAAAATGCAAATATCTTAGTGACTAATTATATCCTTGAAATCTGGTTCTCTTTTTTCCTTTTTTGGTCCCCTAACTATTTTAGTTTAGCTCTCCAAAGCAAAACTCTGTTGTCCTGACATTCCCTGCCAGTCCTATCATCCCTTCCAGCTGAAGGAATGCTCAGGCTCTTGGATGTGCACTGACCAAGAGCCAATCCAAACCCCCAGTGTAAAATTTCTCCCATGAATGAGTCACTGGGTAGGGATCTCAGCAGTGTTTGCTTTCCCTGCCCTGCACGATAAGGGGTGACTGTACTGCAAATCCTGAGGCCTCTAATGCAATTTAAAGCTGCTCATAACAAAGAACAGAGAACAATATCACATTTCATTTCGGTGCAGTAAAGGGAGAAGGTGCCATCTGTTCTTGATGCTGCTCTTAATGAATATGCAGAGGAGATGGACCCAGCCACGAGCAGCTCTGCAGGAGCAGCAGCAAAACCAGTCCCCAAAGGGGCTCCCTTGCACCACAGCATCCAGGTATGGACACATCCCTGGTCTGGATCCCAGGAAGGGGACTGACTGCCAGGCAGAGCCTGAGTTAGGACCTGCAATCACCTCAGCAACAGGAAACAGCTTTAAACTGGGAAGGGATGCAGGAGGAGCCCATTTATGCAGCCAGAGCTTCCCAGCAGGAACTAAAATGCTACAAACTTGGAGAGTGGCTGGAAAAGTCTCAGCCATGGCCAAGGGCTACACACAAGCACTTGGGGCCAGGAAAAGAGCTCTTCTGCTCCTTGCAATAAACACCATGTTCCTAATGATTTGCAGTTAACTCAGCTGGGAAAATGCATGGCAGAAGCTTTGGCATGGGGTGTTATGTCAACAGGAAACAAGGGAGATGTACCTACATCTTTCTGCATGTGCAGGCAAGGGAAGAATGGTTGGCAAGGGTTCTCCAGCTGCAGAAATGCCTTCATGATTTTAGGAACAAAGTCTTTTGTAAGGTTGTGTTATAATGAAGGTTTGGACTGAGACCTTCTGGGAGAGATTAAAGGAAGGCATGGAATTATTGCATGACAAAGACTGAAAGCTTGTCAAGAAAGAGAGGTAAATCATGGAGAGAGGAGGACAGTGCCTTGACAGAAGGGACAAAGTGAAAAATCAAGATGCTGCAGGTAAGGGCTTGACATGAGGGGTCATGTGAAGTTCAAAGTCAGACTCACAAAAATTGGCATGTGAAGAGGCACAGCCTGTGACAGCCAGCATAAACCAACCCCTGTGCAGGTAAAGGTTGTGCAAAAATCTAATGCATTGCATTGCTTTGCAGAAGAATTGGCAAAAACCTGTGGACTATGCACAGCCTGGACAGAGAGAAAAGGAAATATGCTCCTACCCCAAACAAATCCTGCAGAGAAACAAAAGCAGTGCAGGCTGGCAGGAGTGAACCTGCCATCTAAAGACAGAGGAATATCTGTGGATCCCAAGCTGGACACATGCCAGAGCAGAGCAGACAAACTGTGGTGGGTGAAGAGTTTCAATTTCCAGTGACTGCAGGCAAAAATGTTCTTTGAGTTACAATGCTGTGGTGCCTCTGTTCCCATCAGCAGGATGCCTTTCTGCTGGGCCAGAGCAATGAAGGAGGGATCAGAGGGATGTCCTCCAGGGGATGTGAGTGCTCTAAACCCAAAGAAGAGATAACTCATGCAGCAGGGCTTTATAGGTCTCCTGGCACACAGTGCTGGCCAAGAGAAGTTCAGAATGTGAAGCAGAGTCCTTGATTCTGGGTATTTTCTGGAGCACAGGGTATAACCCTTTTCCCCCTGTGTATCAAACCTGGAGCTCTTGCTTCAGGAACAGGCTTGTCTCCCAGGATGACTGGGCAGCCTCTTGTGCTGTAATTAAACCTCAAAAAAAAAGAAACAAGGTAACCTCTGAGCAGCTCACTGCCATCCCTCACACTGACAAAGGTTTCCTTTCCCCCTCAGCAATCCTGGGGTGTGTTTGTGGCAGCACCCTCTGCCCCTCACACCAGCCCTTCCCTCTCTGTCTTCCAGGAAGCTGAATAGGTCTGACATGAGCAGCTTCCCATGAGCAGAGACTGTTTTTCATCAATACCAGCTTCCCAGAGATTTTTTTTTCCCCCAGACTGTTTGTTTACTAAAATGCTTACTCTAAAAATATATGTCTCCTTAATTTATTGGTCCACTAGAGAAAACTGCATCGTGTCTGAAACACTTTAATAAGCATTCAAGGCAAGGGATGATCAAATAAATGATAATTACAGTGTCAGAGAGGCATTCCCAGATCCCCCACCCTGATGTCAGTGCACTGCAAGAACCGAGCAGGAGCAGGAAGCTGGTGTTGAAAGCCCATGTGAAGCTCCTGATAGCCACAACCTGCAGCACCTTCCCTGTCCTGCTGGACACAGAGGAGTCCTTAGCACCACTCCAGAGCTCTCCCAGCCCTGCTGGTGATTAACACTCAGTGAGTCAGAGCACCAGGGGACTCAACAGCCAGGTTTTTAAATTGGTTTTTCCTCGCTACCTCCCATGGGTTACCACCCCATGTTGGTGGAAGATGAAAAGTTCATGGTCTCTGGACAGTGGGGGCCCAGTTATGTCATGAGCCAATGCAGAAAGGAGCCAGGTCATGGTTGGTAAGGGGGGTGTGAAGTTGGATATGCAGGCAGTGGGGGCACAGGAAGGTTTTAAGGCAAGGGTCCCACAGCCCTGTGCTCCTACAGGGGAATGTCTGCATGCAAAGGGGAAGGATTTTCCACTGGTGCTTCAGTATACATGGAAAACCCCTGCTTTCCTCTCTGTTTCTCTGTTGCCAAGGCCACAGTCTTCACAGGAACCACGTGTTGTCAGAGCTTTGTTAGGACCACAAGCCTCTTTTACACAAGGCTTTACCCACAGACTTCTCTATGGCAAATTCTATAGCTCCAAATAGCAAAATGTGTACACTAAATGCCTCAAAAACTAACTCCAGAAATGATGGGTACATCCATAGCTGCAGGTTTGTCCTCATGTCCTGAGAAACACCTTCAGCTCTGAGCTTTACCCTTGTGCCTCATGGAGCACAGGGATTATCCCAGCAGTGATCAGGGGGAAGGCCCTCAGACTGAGCTGCAATGGAGGCAACTCAAAAAGTCCCTCAGGTTTCTCTCAGGGAGGAAAAAAATTGCAAAATATGGGTTGGGAGGTTGAGGAGAAGGATCCTTCTCTAAGGATTTCCAGTGAAGCTGTTCCCAGAGACTGAGCAGGTGGAGAAGAAGATCTTTCCACCCTGGCTCACTCCAGCAGCACATCCTCACACAGCCCAGCTCTTTGTGCCCCCATGCAGGGCCAAGGAGCTCCCAGGCACCAGTTGCCTCAACCTCAACCTCCCCCAATTTCATCCCTCCTGAGCTTTCTGGGTGGTAAGGTCTGCAGTGAAGTTCCTCCATAAATCATCTCTCTGCCTTTGCCTTGTGCTGAGAATCCAGCAGCTACTTAATATTTATAATATGGATGGTATTACACAGTGTATCAAAATATGCATATTATTTTATATCAACTCTAATGCTGCAAGTAGGGCCAGCTCTTTCACCTGGCATTGTGTGCTGCTGGTGAGGAAAAATACTGGGGTTTAACCTACATGGTTAAAACCTTTGTGGCACAGGGCTGATTTACAATGTGCTTCATGGGGTGCTTTTTCAAAAAGGATTTATTCCTTCTCAAATGTTTCTCTTGTTGAAAATATTTGTGGGAATGGGACAGGCAGAGCCCACAGCACCAGCAGTGACCAGAACCCATCTCCATCACTTGCTTCTGACAATCCAAATCTAAGGCACTGTGTTTGTCCAAACACAGGGGAAGGCATGGTCTCTGCCCCCTGCTCCTCAGGCACCCTGAACCATCACAGCATGATTAGGACACTCAGAATCACAGGATGGGAGCTAAATGCTAAGACTGTCGATGGAATTGCTAATGAGGACCTAAAGATGACATGGTGAATGATAGCAGATCAGTAATTGCTTTTTCCCTGTAGTGACTTAGCAATTAGAAACGGAAGAAGAAAATCAGGGTGAAATTTGAGAGCTGTGCTGTTTGGAGTACCTGCTTTTGTTTATTTTTAACCCTGTCTTTTGTCCCTCTAATCCCTCCTGCGGTGATTTTGCTGCCTCGCTCTGCGAAGCGCTGCATTGCATTTGCAGTGCCCTGTCGCTCCCATCATGTCTGCAAGCTGTCTTCTTCGGGCATGAGCTTATTTAGACAAGTTGTCAGGCTGAATGGGAAAAATCTTAAATCAATGTATTTCAGCATGCAATCATATATAGGCTAATTTATCTGCTGCCCCGTACAGCCTGCCAGGTTAAAATGAGGTCTTTCAGGCATGGTGCCTCTGAAAGTCTCCTGATTAACAGAGCCATTTTTATTGGTAGGGCGACAAGGCGATTGTTTTATGGTAATTGTTATCATTTGGACCTGTGTATATGCAAATGGGGGAGATTAAAGTAGAGAAAATATAGAGATGATGAATATGCAGCACGTAGCCAAGATGGCAGAGGGACAGAAATATTTTCATGTTATGTGGTTGGGGTGGTGAAGGGCTGGATGCTTTTCCAGGCACAGGGACATCCCCATCCTACATGGCAGCCAACAGGACACCTGCCTGCAGGGGACAGAGCTGTGCCCACTCTCAGTCCCACGTTTCTGTTTCCCTGTGCCCTGACACTGATCAAGGTGGTTGCCTCTCCTCCCAGTCAAAGGGCTTTGGGGATGGAAAGCAGATAAATGGACCGAGAAGATGAAGCAGTAGCACAAGTCACATCAGTGCAAGACTTTTGAGGTGCACCCACTAGTCCTAAGGGTACAAACCCCTTTGGGGTGGGTTTAAACATATTTCAACTGTTCTATTGCTGGCTCATTACTTCCTATCACTTTTATTTCTCTTGCTTGTTTTTAAGTGAAGCTTGGATGTGTGAAATGCACTGTCTCTACAGGCATGGACCTTTCTAACCCTCACTGGCACAACACCCCACAGCAAGACTATCCCACCAGAAAATTTAATCCCTCACCTGGGAAGAACTACCTCTACAAATAAAGAGTACTCCAGTCTCTGTCCTCCAGCTCTGCTGCCCCTGAAATGGAAAGTAAAACCCCTGGGCCATCAGTGCCAGACTTTCTTCAGGAAACCAGCAGCAGGTCAGGAGTGTGCAGATGCTCACTGAGCCTGGATCTGCTCACTAAGAGCTGGACTGAGCTCAGCAACTCACTTTAGATAAATCACTGAGCATGAGATCATACTCTTTTTTTTCCTCCTCTTTTACATTACGTTATTGAGGCTTGTGGCAAGGAGAGCAGGACAGCAAATTTTGTCTCCATTAAAAACATGTCAGCCTTTGTCCATTTTGTAATATATTTTTGTATCCATGTGGGAGAGCACCTCTGGCTGTTCCCTGCAGTTACAGCTGCACAGCCTGAGACACTGCAGCCTCCCTTTTTCTCCATCTGCTGGAAATGAGATCAGTGGAGCCCTCCATTCTTCTTCACATGCCACCATCCTCAGCTGTGTATTTTTGCCTTGCAAGCCTTAGCCACTTGTTCTCTCTGCATCTCTCAGCTGCAAGTTTGCCTGTTCCATCTTTTTCAGGAATGCTGCTGGAGCATGGACTGACTCTGCCTTGCCCAAAGTCCCCAGAGAAGGGTAATGGCCAGCAAAAATCTGTGCACAGCAAGGGTCATGCCCAAGCTCACAATGCATCAGTGGATGGGGCTGCTCCTCACTTCTGCAGAGGAGCACAAGAGATTTTACAAGTTTGCTGACATTTGCCCCCGTGTCAGAGATGCTCTGTCTTCCACCAAGCATTGCTCAGGATTCTGGTCCTGTCCTCAAGGCCAGGAGGGCACATGGGAAGGTTGCACTGGTTTTAGCTGGGACAGAGTTCATTTTCTTCACAGTATCTTGCATGGGGTTATGTTTTGGATTTGTGCTACAGTGAGGATAACTCCTGTATGTTTTAGTCCCTGACTTAGAGAGAGTCAAGGCCTTTTCTGCCCCTCAGGGGGCTGGGAGTGCACAAGGAGTTGGAAGGGGACACAGCTGGGACAGCTGGCACCAGCTGACCACGGGGATGTCCCACAGCATATGGCACCATGATCAGCATACAGGGATGGGGAAAGAAGGAACCGAGGGACATTCAGAGCAGTGGTGTTTGTCTTCCCAAATCATCATTACACATGATGGAATCCTGCTGTCCTGGAGATGGCTGAGCACCTGCCTGCCCATGGGAAGCAGCCAATGAATTCCTTCTTTCTTTGTGTCAGTGCTGCTTTGGCTTTACCTGTAAAACTGTCTTTATC
The DNA here is from genome assembly GCA_013400575.1 of Peucedramus taeniatus. Classification (NCBI taxonomy): domain Eukaryota; kingdom Metazoa; phylum Chordata; class Aves; order Passeriformes; family Fringillidae; genus Peucedramus; species Peucedramus taeniatus. The sequence goes on along the minus strand of WBNO01027059.1, from coordinate 212,683 downwards.
TCAACCCATTAATTTTCTCACCTTTACTCTTCTGATTCTCTTCCCCACCCATCCCACCTGGGGAGAGTGATCAAGAGGCTGTGTGGGCTTAGCTACCACCTGGGGTTAAACCACAACTTGCACATTTTCCTTAAAAGCTTTATTTCCTTAGCTGTCCAAGAAGAGAGACAGTGCCTACAATAGCTGAGGTTTGTCATGAGTGGGAAAAACTGAATACATTGAAGACACATTTCTCTCTACTCTGCTGTCCTGTTTCATTCTTATTTTCCTGTGTTTCTGAATGCAACCAAAACCTGGCCTTGAAAACCCAATACACCAAAGTATTACATCCTGGCTTGGATCAGCAATTGTGTGACCAGCAGGACCAGAGCAGTGACCACCCCTCTGTGCTCAGCACTGGTGAGGCCACACCTCCAATCCTGGGTTCAGTTTTGGTCCCCTCACCACAAGAAGGACATTGAGGGGCTGGAGCATGTCCAGAGAAGGGGAACAGAGCTGGGGAAGGGTCTGGAACACAAGTCCTGTGAGGAGCAGCTGAGGGAGCTGGGGGTGTTTAGCCTGGAGAAAAGGAGGCTCAGGGGTGACCTTATTGCTCTCTGCAGCTCCCTGACAGGAGCCTGTAGCCAGGTGAGGGTTGAACTCTTCTCCCAAGTAACAAGTGATAGGACAAGATGAAATAGCCTCAAGTTGTGCCAGGGAATGTTTCAGCTGGGTATTAGGGAAGATTTCTTCATGGAAAGGGTTATCAGGCACTGGAACAGGCTGTCCAGGGGAGTGGCTGAGTCCCCACCCCTGGAGGTATTTAACAGATGTGTAGATGTGGCACTCAGGGACACAGTATTGTGGTGGACTTGGAAGTGCTGGGATAATGGCTGGGCTCTGTGATCTTAGAGGCCTTCTCCAGCATAAATGATTCTATGATTCTATAATTCTATATTTACCATATTTCCTTATGAGCCTCTGTTGCTCCATGACATTTGATTCACCAGAACAGAGAGATTGTTTGGCTTGGTGTTCTCTTCAGCCCCTGTGTGGGTCATGGACCCAACCAGGAACCTGATGGAGGATATTCCCTTACCCCTCTCATCCCTCACACTCCAGCTGGCAGCACAGAGACTGAACATTTCAAAGCATCTCTACTAAGTGGAAAGGTTAATAAAAGTGTTTTGTCATTGAGAGCTACCTCTGATTCTCTTCCATTCACCATCACACAGCCTTTCCTTGCAGGGCTCACCCCAGATCAGCTGGGATGTGCAGTTTCATCACTTCTCCTGCTTTCAATAGTGTTTTCCCATCCTGGTAAAGCCACAGGCCCATTCCAGCATGCTCTTCTCTTTGAGGAGCATTGGCCCAGCACTGTGCATAAGGAACTTTCACTCATGAGTTACACAGACCTGAGGACATGTCTCAGAGCTGTCCCTTCCCTGTGTCACTGGTGGACATCTGTGTCAGGGATGAGGCAGCAGTCAGGCTCAGCTTTGTCCCAGCAAAGAGCTTACTGCAGCTCACAGTCCAGACAGACCTGATTTTTTTATAAGCTGAAAGTCAAATTGCTGGAACAAAATCCTACTATTTCAACAGGAAATTCTGTTCAGCTGGGGCTGGGTTGCAGAAGAGGACTGATATCTCATTTTGTGTAAGACACCAGCAAGTAATCTGATGCTTTTCTATGACTAACACAATAGGTCATATTTGAATGGTTGATGGAGAGATGAGAGAGTTCATATTCTATTACCAAATCCCTGAGCCATCTGGTTTCTAATGGCTTCTTTCAAAACAAAGGGAATAAAACTTCCAAATTGTGCAATGCAAACTGACATCCTCTCTTAGACAGGAGATGCCCATTGCTTCACATCAGCAAATGAGATCAATGCCTCCATCAATTACAGTTTCAGGTATTTCTGCCCATGCACTTAATGGCAAATATATCCTCCTCATTGCTCAAGCTGGTTTAGTCCAACACTGGGAACCACAGGTTGGAAAGTGGAGGGCAGTGGCTGTTGCCACAGTGAGTGTTTGTTTCCAGTGGGGCAGGGGAGGCTTGATGGCACAAAGATGGTGAAAAGCCTGGCAGGAGCGTGGGGCTTGGCAGGGTGCTGTGGCCTGGCCACCTGTCCCAGCTGTGGTGACACAGTGCTGGGGTGAGTAACACACTGGGGGACACATCTTTGTCCTCATCCCTGTGCCCTGGGGTGGCAGCTGCTAGCTGGGCTCTGCCAGCAGAGCCAGGAGCTTCCTGGTGACCCCCGTGAGCTGGAGCTGTAGGCAAGGAACAAGAGCCTTTCCTTTGTCACATCCTTTTTCTGTGATTGTGCTTTGACACCAGGAGCATGTGCAGTGTGTGCTTTGCTCATGGCCTGGCTTCTGCCACAGCTTGGCACGTTTTGGGGAGGATTCCTCAGAAAAGCTCCTGTGCTCAGAGAGGCTCAGCTGCTCACAGAGAGATGCCCCATGCCAGCCTAAATCCTGGGCTGGGTGAAGTGCAAAGTGCAGACAGAAAACCCTGAAGAAATAAAGTGTTTTTAAGGGGGAGCTGCCACCTTTGCTTCCTGAGGCCAAGCCCCCAGCACAGCCATGAGATGCCATCACAGCCTGGGTAGGTCAGCCAGGCTGGTGCCTTTTAAATTACAGGTCTGACAGAGTATCCATGGCAGTGACAGCCACGGGGGCTCTCAGCAGCCAAGACAAAAGTCTGTGGTCATCATAGCCCATGCCACACTCACCAAACTGGTAAAATTGCCTGAGCTAGTTTGCTTAAGTGATAGCTCAATGATGTTTGTTATTTGTGGTCACAGTGCAAATCTGCCCCAGGGAAACCCAGGCCAGGAATTTTTCTATCCACACTTTCTCTGTTGCAAAGCATTCGATGATGTGGGCGTGCTTGTTGCCAACAAAGGCCCTGAGCCCCCTCCCCACATTGCAGCCTCTGCTCCAGGTGCTCCTGGGCCACAGCAAGATGTGTGCAGAGCTGCTGATGTGTTCTGCCTTTGGTCCTACGTGTCCTTGTAATTTGAATTAAACCCATACACAAATGAAAGGACACAAAATGCGGATATTTATTATTCCGCATTTATCGCTTGTATAGTTTAGCCAAGAACATCCCAGCACTGTTTGTGTGATGCTATCAGGGATTACATATCAAATAAGTACGGTGTATTACCAGCATACTGTAGCCCCATTATGTATAATTATATATGTTTATGGATGGCCCATCACAGGCCAGCGTGGTTCTTGGTTACATCTGTGACACGCTGCTTCTTGCGTCACGCTCACAAATCTTCTGCTACCTCTAATTACACACATTTATAGATGTGTGCTGTGCTCAGTGCACACCATCATGCTTGCACCATCAATCAGAGCCATCCTGTTGATAGGGCAGCTGATGTTTATTTGCTTAATGTCTTCTGATTCTTTAAACATCTGTCTTTTAAGTGGTGGGTGCCTTACAATGGATTCATCCTGTATTTAGACCTGACTTACACAACTGAATAATTTGGTGAAACCCTGGTTTCCCTACAAGCTGCTGGCCAAGAACCTGGCAGTTCCATAGGGGCCAGGGTTTCACCACCTGTAACTGGGTTACACATCAGCTTATTTAGGAAGAGCACTGACTTTGGTGGGGTTTGAGGTTGCTACAGAGCTGCACTCAGCTCTCAAGTGAAAGGCTGGATGTTGGGCTGCAATACCACCCAGAATCTGGGCTGCCAGCTGTAGCTCCTCTCTATTTCTTGCTTAAGGGCAAGAATTCTTGGATCTGCAAAAAGAATTGGTCTGCTCTGCTCCTTTGGTGCTTTTCCTAATGTCTATTGAATTGCTCCTCCCTTTGTACTGTATTATTTAGGTCTGGTTGAGTACAGAGTATTTTATTTATTTATGTATTCAAATTTTTAAAATGCATCTCTAGGCATCTTAGCAGTACACTGGGCGCCTACCACATAAATTAAAAATAACAGCATAAACTTAGACAAAGGACCTTCCATAAATAATTCCTCCTCAGCTCACACCCTTAGCAATAGCCTTAGCTTGGAACAGGGAGATAGATGGGCTTTACAGCCTGTTGGGAAGGTTAATAAATCTGGGCACTGATGGACCAAAGGGGAAAATGAGTTTCAAAATTGAAGCCCACCCTCTCCATCCCCTGTGTGGAGACTCCTTGCCTTGAACTCTTCACCTCTCCTGGTCCTTACTGGGAGATCAGATCCTTCTGGACAACTTAGGGTTAGAAACAGAACTGTCAGGAACATTTCACACTGCTACTATGACAAAAATTAGCAGACCACATTCTGATCATACAAAAAGTTATTTTTAAATAACTTTTTCCACAGCTTCAAAAATTAATTAATTTAGCACTCTGTTTATGTATCCAGTCTAAGCCATACTGGATATAAGAGGGTAATCAGAAGATGTCTATTCACCCTTTTCTAAAGATCAGGCACCTTTTATAGATGTCAGATTGAGCACCAAAATCACTGGTTAGATCTGAAAAGGTAAATCTCTATGTGTGTAAGTGTACAGGGGAAAACATCCTCTTTAGAAGTAATTTGCTGAAAACAGTTTTCGCATTTTGTTTCTGCCTATGGCAATTTATGAAACACAAATGAGATATTGTACCAGTGGTGATGCTGAAATAAATCACTCTAAGAACAGAACTGAAAATTTTATTTCATTACTAAAGTAAATATAAAAGTGCTTTAGCACAGTTTCAAATTAGATTGGGGTTTGGTCAAGCTTGTTATAAATCCGATGATTGTAAAGCAAACGGCTGGAGATGACTCTCAGTAGAGCAGCGTTGCAAACACAGCTAATGGGATGCTGTGAGGTGCAGAACAATAAACAGGGAGAAGCCAAGGTGTGGATTCTGTGCCTGCACTACCAGAACTACAAGGCAGTGATGCAGCATGCTGTATCTTGCAGCAGGCCAGGTCTGCTGAGCAATTCCTAAAAGGATGCTGAGAAAATAAACAGGGGGACAGAATATACCCCCCAAAACTGTCTCACAGCCTGGACAAAATGCCTTCCTCTGAGAATGTGGAGGGGAGAGGCAGCTGAGCTCAACCCAGGGTCCTGCAGCCCAGCTGTAAATGGTGCTGGAAGACCATTGAGAAGAGCACAGCACAGGAGAGAAACACCAGCAGGAGGTGGAGTCCTCTCTAATGGAAAAGGCCACGTGGTGAGACACAAGGTGGTGGCTCTACTTCCTTGAGAGCAGGGGTGACCCTCAGCTTGGGGTTCCCCCTCTGGCAGTCTCATCCCCAGGGATCACTGATCATACAGAGGCAAGGAGATGTTCTGGTACCACAGGTTCTTCTTAAGGACCAAAAGCATATGATAACATCAACCAGCTCTGGGAGCAAATGTTCACACCAGAAACATCTTGCAAAATGTGGCAAGGAAGTCACAACTGGCTGTGGGTGGAAGCTGAGTAAACTTCCTCTGGGTGGACTTTGGTAGGGGCTTGACAAACCACTTCTTGTCCAGCTTACATGCCTGACATCCTCTTCTCAGTCTCAGCTTGCAGAACAGCCATCAAGGAGTGATGAGGAACCATCTGACCACTGCAGCCAGTGGCCCCTCAGAGGGCTGGGTGTCCTGCAGCCTTTCTCCATGGGAGACAGCCCCATGCTGGCAGTCAGTGGTCAGCTTTGTCTCACCTCTGATTTCCCCACCAGGGCCAGGTGCTGGCTCACTGTCCAGCAAGCTGGTGGCACCCGAGCCCACAGCTACCCTTGAAGGTACAACCCACCCTTCACCTCCATGGGGCTTTGGTGGGCTCCTGGTGGAAAAGCCCACAGAGTAACCTGAGCTCATCCCTAAATCCTGACAGCTCAAACACCAAACTGCCCTCCAAGAAGGCAGGACTTGATCCCATCAGAGACTCACAAACCTCTATCTAGCAACAGGCTTTCCCTCCTCAGTATCTTCAGCCTGGTAAAAATGGAGCTGCCTTGCTATTACTAACCTGCTTGGGGGTTGATTCAGAGATATGGAAGTTACTGGAAAGATCCTTGTTAATATGTAAACCTCTGCATCATAATGACCAATAAACAAGGTCTGTTATGCTGAAGAGGGAAAATTGAAAATCCACTTTCAGGTCATTTCCTAGCAGGGCAGATGCTGCAATCTGTGCAGCATCCTGGAACTGACATGTTTTCTATATTCTGTGCTATACCCTCAGCACCTGCACCAATGTAACTGAGCATTATGCACGTTCATCAGCTGAACAATAACCCCTGGGGAATTAATGATTCATTACAAAATGGTTTCTTTGGGAAGAGAAAGAAGGTTTTGTCTAGTTTTAGGAGTACCCCAGGAAACCTCCATTTATTTATGCCTGCTTTTGTTTCACAATAGTTTCTTTGTTCCCCTCTGCTGTTGCTTTTTCTAGCGGCAGTTAACGGCAACGGCCGTGGGGAAAAGAAAGGAGAGGCAGAATCTTTGTCAAGAAGGAAAAATAAATCTCTGCCTAACAAAACAGAATTGAAGCAACATGTTTAAGCAAACCAGAGGCAGAGACACTTGAGGTTTTTCTCCATGTGTGTTTACATTTTCTAGTTATTGGAGTGTGTCATTTCCCACAGCACCTCTGATTTCTCCAGGTTGTCCCTAGCTCATTACCTTACTCTGGTCAGAGGAAGTCCATCCTAAAGACCCAGCTGATGTTTTGCTGGACAATTATGGTCTAGAAGATGTTCTTAAGTGGGCACAAGTAGATTTGTATCTGTTAAGGCTTTCCTGAATGTGCAGAGCCATCACCAATAGTCATTACCCACCCATACAAGCCTACAGACTGCTTTTAGCCCATCACTGGCTCTTAAATCAGTGACCTGTCCTGGGAGGTCATCCTGTGCAAACAGACACAAGACCTCATTCCCCATCACCTCCTGTGACTGTGAAGCCCCAGCTCCAGGATAAAGAGATAAAGAGAATGTTTCCATGTTAGGAGGCATTTTTCTTTTTATTTAGCAAGAAATCCATGGAGAGGAGGGGAGAAGTATCCCAAGGACAGACAAGACTCATTTGCCGACTGATAAAATAGAAGAGAGGTGCTAGATACACAAAAAATATGAGAACTTCCTCTTCAAGGCTTTCTTCTGGAAGTTCTTATAGCAGCTTCACTAATTAAAGCAATTTGTGGTATATGCAAGAGGTAGGAATGAGAACAGAGGGACTCAGGAGCATGCCAGAGTCTGCAAATTTGCCTCTTACTTTATAATTCAAGGCACAATAGGCATAAATAAAATGGGATGCAGAAAATCAATGCTGGTAAATAGTAAAAGATGCTTTGGGGGAGATTGGAGAAGAAAGGTGTAATTGCTGCTGAGGAATGTTTAGCAATAACTGAGATAAGGGGCATTAGGACAATGGTATATGGGACTGGTGATTCAAATCAGAGACCCACCCTAACTCTTGGGACAGATTAAAGGATGTCTTAAACAATCTCCTGTCTGGCTTGGCTGAGATAAACCCAGCCCTGGGGATCTCCAGAGGAAAGAGCAGATTCAGGACTTGGCCCTTTCCTGGGTTTCTCTGCTGTCACAGCCCCTCGAGCACCCCTTGCAGTTTAACCATGTCCTGGGCACTGGGGAGAGCTCTGCTCCACCTCACCCCTTCTAACTCCTGTGCAGCCCCTCCAGCTTCAGCGTGGCTTTGAGCCAGCCCAAATCCAGGCACCCCTCCCTCTCTGCTGGGCACTGAGCTGAGTCTGGGCTCAGCAGCTGCTCCTGGTGCTTCTTGAGGCTGTTTGGGGCTCTCACCTGGAGAGAGGCAGAGCCTGTGCTTCCACTAAATCCTAAAGCAAGGTGGAAGCAGCTCCCAAACAGGGAGGAATGGAGAAATCTGCTTCTAGGGCAACTGCACAGGAAAAAACGAGGAGTGTGGGTGAGCTTGAGCCATGCAGGGAGAAGGAGAGAAAGGGCATGAAGTGGGCTGGCAGGGGATGAGAAGCAGTGGCACACAAATCACAGCCTGTCCACAGGAATAAATACCACGGGGGTTAAAGCAGGGCACTGTGAATGAGGATGGAAGAATAGAAAATAATCAAGGATAAGGGAGAGGCACATGTGAAGGGTAAAACATCACCCCAGAGAAGGGAGGGAGGTGTCACAGGGGGGAGAGGGAAAGAAGTAACATGCACGTGTGCACACACACAGACAAACACACAAAAGAAAAATAAATAATGAAGGAAATATTGTGCAAGAGATCAAGGTAAATATGAAACTCCTCAGACATGCAAGGAAAAAGGTCTCAAGAGGAGGCAGCAAATTTACTTGCATGACATGGTAAGGATAATTTATTGATGGGAGCTGGCCACTGGTAAATGGAAAAAAAATATAATTAACTGTTTTCCTTAATATTCCCACGGGAGAGAGTCCAAGGCATATCCCACATTAATTTACATCGTGGGAGGACAAAAAACACTGGGAGAAAGCAAGGAGAGCATGGCCTGACTATCAGAGCACTGAAGAAGTGACAAATCTCTGTGGGGAGGTCAGTGAAGTGCAGGGGGCAGGGGACAGGAGGCAGGGGCAGGGTGACAGGGCCCAAAGGAAGGGTGATGGGAGCCAGGATAAAGGGGGTGGGAGGATGGAGGAGCCTCTGCTGTGGGCATCATGAGGCTGGGACTGTGAGAGCTCCTGTGCCCCCCTCATCCACACCACTCCATCCCCCTTGCAGATCAGTCTGCTCAATGGCTTCTTGGAAATTATAGAGATGCCCACTTGTGGGAGGTGCAGCAAGGATTAGGGAAGCTTCCAAAGTGCAGGAAGGCAAAATAAGGCATTTTATGGTAAGGCAGAGGGGGCAGAGTGAAACTGAAGAAGTTACAGCTGGACAGCAATCCATGAAGTTTGGCAGCTTTTCTGACTCCCTCTTTCTGATCCTCCTCTCAGAGGTGCTGCTGCTCCTGCAGGAGGGCCTGGGCATCCCCAGGCTCTAATGAAACTCAGCATTAAAGGACTCTCTGGTTTGATATTGTGACACAAAACTACACCTGCAGCATCCCCAGGGTGGGGTCCTGTCCTAAGCACCATCCATGTTCACATTGTCACCCCAGCTGTGCCTTGAGGGCTGGAGGACCAGGGGGGAACCACACTGTGCCAGCAGGGAGAGAGGGGCTCTAGGGACACCTGGCAGCTCTGCCAACCTGCAGGAACACTTGGCCCAGGGACAGGCCAGGACAGGAATGGTGAGAGTGCTCCAGGCAGCTGCTGGAAGGATGCTGGGGATGAGGGGGGACAGGTGAAAGTGCCATGTGGCTTGGTGGCTCAGGTCAGTGTGGAATGGCCATCACCCTGTCACACACAAGTTTAAGAATTCACAGGATCCAGTGTTATGCAGTTTTTGTGACCAATGTGAGGAGCTGGTTTATCAGGCTCACTTAGCTTTCCCCTCAAACCTGCACTATCAGCCTGTCAGTCTCAGGGTGCTTTTTTTAGCCTCCCCTTTCATATCAGTGTAAGCTCCAAGGGCAGATCCTGTACCCAGTGAAAAGAATTGTGTTCAGGAAACTGATAAATAACCTGTGCCAAATGCAGGCAGCAGCATCCCTCATTTGGTTCTGGAGGACAACTCCCAGCTGCATCTCTGTGTTGGTGCCCTAAATGCTAAAAGAAGAGTATTCCTCATCTCTGCTCTGAATCTGGAGGCTGAGTCCCCAGGAAGCCCTGAGGAAGCCCTCAGGAACCTGTGTCCTGCTGTTTTTCCCTTCTCTCTGGGTCCCTGTCAGTGTCAGCTGCACGGTGCTCTGGTGGTACTGGCAGCAGCATTTCTATTACAAAAGAATATATTGAATTACTGGGATGTAAAACAGCTGCATTGAAATAAAGATTGCAGCATTTCTTGATGCTTGTTCTCCAGGTCAGCTCCTAAGTTTCTCTCTTGTTTCACCCAGCTAAATATATGTGTCCAGCTGCTTGTGTAACCTTTGGTGGTAAGAGGCAATCTGCTGCTTCCCCCTGCCAGGATCCCTGCTCTGGGCAAGCCCTGCTCTTAAATGTGCATTTTCTCCCCAGGGACCTATTTCCCCTGCAGTCTCCTGAGTTTCATAAGCTTTACCCAGACACCAGTTTTCATTGCATGCCCTAAAGATTGCTGGTGCCAGTTTCACTTTGGAGATGCTTGGTGAGCTCTCTGCTTTGCAGACAGGAAACTTTGCTCTCCCTGGGGCTGGGAGTGTAAACACCATCCTGGACCTGAGGGGACTGTGACCAATTCACATCCTTCCCCACCAATGGATTGTTCCCTCCAGAGCAGCAAAGCAGATTTTGAGAAGTGCCTCATAACCCTTCCTGTGCTGGTGTTTGTCTCAGAAACACCTGAGGGGGTGTCCCCAGGGACAGGGGAGGAAGGGGAGCCTGAGGAGTTCAACCACTGCTCTGGGGAGCAGAGCCACGGGAGGGATACAAAGGGAGGGGTTTGAAGTTCCCAGCTGTCCTAGAGAATGTAGGAAACCTTGAAAACATTCCTTTTTACTCCCTATTGTGTGATGTCCAGTCTGATACTGGCCTCCCAAGTCACTTAGCAACACTCTCCTTCTTCCTTTCCTCCCACAGGAGCCAGTGGATCTGCTGAAATCCACAGAGCTCTGACCAGGACAAACAATTGCAGGGATTTCACCTCCATCCTTGTGTTTGTGGGAAAGCTTTCCTGGCTGCAGTCTGAGCTCCTAACACAGGGCAGCTACACTAACATGCTCTTTTTTAATTTTGTAGTTGAACTTGGGAAAGCAATGAGCAGCATATGGAGAAGGCAGCTATACCACAACAGTGGTGTCATCTCTGCTCCTGTGCTGGGGCATCTGGCAAAACTTTCCTGTGCAGGTAATGTTTAGGGTAGTTGGTTGTTCAGGATGGGGCCTGAGCTCATTGGGGATAATTAGACAGTTCCTACCAGCCTCATAGGTCTCAGGAGAGGAAAAATAAACCATAAAGAGATCCCAAATTTGAATATGCCAGAAAAGTAAATGTGTGCAACCCCTCCTTACAGGATGCTGTAATTTTTCATTTTATTTGAAGATTTCTATTACATTTTATATTTTTACTTTAAAAACATCTCATTGGGGAAAAATATATTTTATGCCATATTTTCAGTTTTTGCTGTCCTGTTCCACAGGGCACAGGGAGGAAAAACATTGGGGCCTGTCAGTTGTCCCCACTGAAATAACTCTAACCAGGAGGACGATGAGGTGCTGTGATTTCCTGCAGGAGCTGTCTCATACCCAGGAGCATGTGTGAAATGTTCACAAAAGAGGGAAAAATGATGCCTCAGGTTTTATCTTTTATATTTTTCAGATTCTATTCTGCTTTAGTGTGTAAGTCTAGGCTTCATATTAGGGGTAATACAAGCTTTCTTCACAGAGTAGGGAGACAAAATAGTTCCTTCTCTAGCTGGGACCCAAAGGCAAATGATCCAGATCTCAGGCCCAAGAACATAAACAACAGCAGACTGAAGAGAGAAAAACAAGATGGGACTTCATAATCTAAAGCTGTAATTGGACAATTAGCTCCAATATGCAAATGGACCAAAACTTACAAAAGTGTGAGACCCCATGACCAGTTGTCCATTTTTGTGGCCATTTTGGGTTTTGCTGCCCAAGGTGGATCTATTTGGGGCTTCTTAATAAACCCATACTTTATGCTTTAGCTCTGTCTAGCCTCTGTCCTAGGTCAGCCTTCACAAGGCACCAGGCCTGGCTCACACAGGCAGCAGCATTTACCAGCCCTGCTTTGCAGGTAACCAGGGCTCAGCTGAAGGTGTGGGATCTGCTCAGTGCCTGAGGCTCCTTTTCCTTCCACGCTGTCCCCAGACATCCTGAGGCTCTCCCAGCTCTCCCATGGCAGCACTGCTGTGCCCTTGCCACAAGGATGCTGCAGAGCCCTCGGCTGTCCAGAGCCAGGACATCCCTGCCCTGCTTTGCTCCTGCATCCCGAGCATCCCAATGAAATTGGCTCCTGGGAGCCTCCTGGGCTCTCGCTGTTGAGCTCCCTCTTCCCTGCACCGGGGAGCTCTGCGGGGGCTGCACATCCCAGCAGCTTTTTGGGAACCGAGGATACCCGAGGAGGGCAGATTCGGCAGAAGCTGCCAGAAACCTGCACCCTCCAGAAGCAGCTGCTGGGAATCAAGCCGGGTACCCTGGGGCATTTCCAATGGCACTAATCCCCGATATTTAAACACAGGGATCCCAGCTGGGAAACCAGCAAAGCCCTTTCCCGGCAGATCCCCTCCCCGGAGTGACAGGGTGGGGGCAGACAGATAAAGCAGGACAGGTAAAGCCTCCGGTGCTTCCCTGCTCGACATTCCCTGAAGGCAGCAGTCACAGGAAATTCCCGTGGAGGACAGGAGAGCCTTTCAACAGGTCTAATTTTAACCATCCTGCAGAGCTGCATCATTTCCTGGGAATACTACGGGTTTGTTTGGGGGTGTTGCCATTCTCAAATGAGCTCTTCAAAATAAATCAATAAATAAGTAAATAGCATGCCCTTTTAAAGCTTTGCTTCTTATTTGGCTAGTGTTGGATGTAACTTGTAAGTTTAATTCGTTTTTAATTCTGCATGGAGTTATGAAGGCTGCCTGGGGTTTTGTGGGACAGGTATGGTTAAGAAGGGTCTGTCATATCCAATAACATGGCACAGAGGCTGTGTGTGTGGGGAATACACCCATTCAGAATTAAAGCTGACTTCCCCTGGGGTTGCCTTCCAGCCTCTGGATGCCTTGAGCACATTACAGTGGGGTTTTTTGTTCTGGTATCCTTGTTTTGTGAAGCAAAATTTGATGTGACTGAGTCCCAGAGCATCTCAACCCCAGGGAGCTGGTGGGTTTCTTGGAGGAGCCTCACCCAGAGAAGTGAGGGCTGTGTAGCTCTCCATGGGACTGTCCTCCCCTGCCTGAACACTGGGTTGCTGTTTAAGCTGTGTTGGCGCTGCCTCCTGCAGGGTGGGGTGGCCTAATCCTGAGCGTTTGGGTTTTGTGCCTGAAATGCTCTGATGCACATCCTTTCCCAGCTCCACAAAGGACAAGCACAACTTTTATTTCACCCTTGAGCAAAAGAGAGAAGGCACCAGTGACTTGTGTTTTATTAAAGCCAGGCCAACTGCTTGGGGCTTTCTTGTGACAGGAATTATCAATCTTAAATATATATATATATAGTGGAGGAGGCTGGTTTTGCCAAAAGCCTGAAGGACGAGCTGGGCATTGCACTGCTGTGTGCAATGTATAAACACCTTTTTTTTTGGTGCTCCTGTGTCTGAGGCAGGGCAAAACTTCCTAAATGCTGCCCCTTCATCAGGGACACTTTGCCAGACAAAAGGCAGCATTTATGACCCTAAATATATCATTATGCTGATTAGAAAGAGGAGCTCAGGAGCTGTCCCTGTTTTATCGGTTCCCTGGTCATTCCTGTGTTCCCCTATGTGGGCTGGCAGCCCTCAGGAACTTGCACCTCCCTGAGGCCCCTCCTGAGCACCCCTGGGTTTGAGAGCTCCCTGAGCACCCCTGGGTTTGAGAGTTCCCTGAGCACCCCTGGGTTTGAGCTCCCTGAGCACCCCTGGGTTTGAGCCCCTGAGCACCCCTGGGTTTGAGCTCCCTGAGCACCCCTGGGTTTGAGCTGTGCTGCCAGAGCACTTCTCTGTGTGGTGTGGGATGCCCTGGTACCCAGCACAGGCTGGTTCCCCTGGGTGATCAGGCACACAGAGCCAGGCTCAGTGGGCTCTCTCAGCTCTGAGCCCCAGATCAAAGTGTCACAGCAGCACACGGCTCCCAGAGCCCGGCAGTGCCACATCCTGCAAAGCCCAGACTCGCTCTGCCAGTTCAGCCTCGCTGTTTGGAGCTGTTTGAAGGCTGTGGGCTGCCAGGCATCCTGAGAGTTCAGGTATTGTCTGTCCTCCCCCAGTCCTCACAAAGGCAGCACAAAAGCAGAAAGGAGTATTTTGCTCTTTGGCTATTTCATCAGAGATACCCACGCCTGCTGCCAGGCAAGTTCCTGGTGGAGTGGAAGCACCTCACTCTTCTGCCATGCACGGGGGCTGTGTGCTTTTGTTCAAGCTGCTCAACAGGATCAGAGGAAGAAATTATTCTTAATGTTTCCCCCATGAGAATGCAGAGTCTAATTCCTCCCTCCCTAAATCAAAAGCAGGATGAGAAGGCAAGGATCTGGTTTTGTCTCAGATCTCTGTCTCAGGATATAGGGCTGTAAGATCACTGTGCCCTAATGGCTTCCAGCTAAGAGAACAACATCCACAACAAACACCAAAATTGGTTAAAAAGAATCACTTAGAGAATAAAAACAGGCTGGAGATGACTTCCCATCCCAAATGAAATTAATGTAATTGCTTCAGCCTTTTCCTCTCAGGACCGGGGTACTATGAGGCAGTTTGTTTTCCTCTTCCTAATACACACCATGTGTTTTTTGGACTCATGCTCCAGCCACCACATGACCTGGCAGCTGCTTTCCCCTCTGATGCTCAGGCAGCTGTGAGCAGCTGCTTCCTCTGCCACACCCACACCGAGTGCCTCCACAACCAGGGGAGCAGGAAGGGCCTCTGGCACTTCTGCCTTGCTCCTTTTGGTGGCTGCACAGATCTTCTCCTACCCTGAGGGGCAAGACCAGAGAGGCCAGCATGCCCCACTGGGCACCCCCCTCTTCGCCAGGGCAGCACCTTTTTCTGCAGGACACATTTCAGCATTGCACAGCAGATTTCAGATGGAATTTTGCAGCAATGCTGGCACTTGGGCTTTGTGTCCCCACCTTCTGTTAGTGCCACTGCTAATTGTCCAGAGAGCCTCAAGAGAAACTGCTGATAATTGTCCCAGAATTTCACAACTGCAGCAAGAACAGACTGTGTCTAACCACAGATTGAGTGTGCTGCCAGGCCATTAGCTTTTGTTCATTTTGCTGTTTAGGAGGCACCTTTAATTTATTTTTTTTTCCCCCTGTATTACAAAGTGAGAAATATTTAGCATTTATTTAATTAGCTTGGCTACAATATGGACATTCCATGATTACAAACCAAAGTCAGTAAAATCCTAATGTGAATGGTACTTTTTTGTCCCATTGGAAATTAAAAATCAGTTGCACTATGATTAAATTGATTCCGGGTGGTTTCTTTTGAGCAATTATGTTCAAAAACAGTCTGCCAGTCCAATTTGCTATCAAATCTCACTTTATCACTAGCATTCCACATGCAGGTGCATGGACAATATAAACCCAAAGTCCTACTGAATTATCATCCTTTTGTAGGAATGAAATGCTGATTGTTTATTATCTGATTTAATTTCTGGTGGTTAAATCTGAGCAGTCTGATTTAGCAACGTTTTCAATCAACCTTACAAATATTTGAATGCATTTATGTAACAATTAATGTGCAAAATAGCGTGGAGCAAAGTCAGCTCTTTTTTTCTGCTTCAGGGCACCCAACTCCTGTCCCCTAAGGGGTGGGATGTCCCCAGGGCAGCCTGGTGTGCTGTGGTGCTGTCCTTTGGAAAAGGGCACCATCAGGACATAACAGCCCCTCTCCTCTCTGTGGGGCCACCAGTGAGAGGGGCTGGAAGCAGGGCTCCCTTGGCACGAATTTGGGATTACAGCCCAGTCCCATACTGGTGCTAGTGCACCTCAAAGTGGGATTGCACCCCTTGGACTGTGCTGGCAGCTGAGTGAAGCTGAGCCTGGCTGCAGGGCAGGAGCTGCTGCATGGGACACAGTCCTGCTGCCCCTCCTGGGCATGGTGAAACCAGGTCACCAAGGAGAGCTCATCTGTGAATCCAGGTCACTGGAACAGCTCTAACATCACACTGCAGTTTTATTTATCAGAGGCAGTGGATGGATTCAATATTGCCCATAAGCTCTCAGTCATCTCCTTTCCAAGCCATGAGGCACCATCCCTGTTTGCAGCTCCCATGGCAGTGGATTGGAGCTGTGCCAGCTGCTGGAGCAGGGATGGGGACCCTGGGCATCTCTCAGCTTTGCTGGTGGCACTCCTTTTGTTAAAGGTGACTGAGTGCAGGCTGGGATGGCTCTGGTGTCATTTCTGCACAGACACTGCTGTTCTGGATGCCTCCCTTCCCCTCTGCACCGCAAGTTGTAGTTGGTAGTGATGGTGTTGACAAAGAGGTGACTCATTTCCACCACCAAACCTCTCTCACACAATGCATCTATATCCTGTTTAATTTCACACCTATCCTGTTTGCTTAGTTACACAGCATTGCTGTTCTGTTTGGTGAATTTTAGATTGTATTATAAGGAGTGAATTTTTATATTATATTCTACTATATGATAATTGCTCATTTAATTTTAAACTGGTAATATGTTTATACTGCAAACAGTTATGAAAATTACTTAGTGTTTTAACTAGATATGTAATTTGAGGATACGAATTTAATATTCTATACAAACCTTATGGGACAGAATTGCTGTGTCCTTACTCAGTTAGGTAAATGTGAGTTTACTTGAGCACAGAAGCATTCACAACCCAGGGAGTATTTTAA
Source organism: Peucedramus taeniatus (assembly GCA_013400575.1). Lineage (NCBI taxonomy): Eukaryota > Metazoa > Chordata > Aves > Passeriformes > Fringillidae > Peucedramus > Peucedramus taeniatus. The sequence continues at coordinate 196,207 of WBNO01027059.1, read as the reverse complement.
GACCACTGCTTAATTACAATAATTGCTACCCACGAGTCACAAACTCGGATGTGATGTATCACCAGCTCTGCCCCTGGCTTTGCTGCAGATGGGCAGTGCAGTGTTGAGCAAGGAGCACACAGCCCAGGCTGTGAACCTGTTACTCACCCCTCTAGGAGTTACTCATGCTGCTCGTTCTGCCACACGAGTAATGAGGAGATGAACACCCCTGTTCTCACCAAATACTCAGGAGTTCCTTAGCTGGACGGATGTTATCGGAGTGGAAGCCACATCACTCCATTAGGTTGCCTATTTTTTTGGCCTGGGCTAAAATGTTGCACCCAGCAGAGGCCTGATACCAGAGCACTGGGAGCTTTGTGCACCTCCCTGCCAGCACCCCAGTCGACCTGTCCCTGAACATCCCTCCAAGAGCCACAATCCTTCTGGCTGTACTCTCCTTATCCTCTCTCTGCTCCTCTTGATCCCACTGAACTGGCACTTTTAAATTACTCCTATCCTTAATTTATTGAAGGAGCTGAGGGAATGGACTGGGAGAAGATAAGTGGGAGATGCTTAGATAGCACTGCAGGTCTTGCCAGCCTAGGGGAGGCCCCATGTCAGGCTGGCTGCACAACTTCCAGCTTTCCCAGCTGTGTCTGCCCTGTGTAGACTAAAAAGTTTCTCTCCTTCAGTCTCTGCTTCCATAGTGGATTTTAGTACTGTACATACTGGATTGGATGAATGACAATGAAAGAGACTCTTCAGAGAACCTGGAGGTTTGGTAGGTAAAATAATTTGGCTTGCTGTGAACATTTGTACTTGAAATTTCCAATTTCAGTGTGGAATTAAATTTTGACCTCATCAGCATACCTGACTTAGCACTACTGGAAGGTTTGCTAACCCTTTATTTAATGTTCTGATCTACTGTTTGTTCCAACTTTAGCAAAAACCTTCCTTTTCTTTAGCAAAGTGTAGCAGCCAAGCTAAACAAATATCAGAAAATCCTTTTAACTGTGTCCACTTCCTTTGTTTGAATGCCCCGAGCTTCCCACCCCACTGTGGCACCGCTGCTGCTCTGCAGCCTCACAGCAAAGGCACCTCATTGCTGCTGATCCTGGCGCCCCTGCTCTCAGCATCTGGGTCCTGCCTGCAGAAACCCATCATGCCTTGGCCCCTTGGGTTTCAGGCAGTTGCCCATTTCCCATTTCCCTCTTTGTTCCTGCTCTGCCACCCTTCAAGCTCGTGGTCCTGGGCTGCAGCCGCAGCCATCCCAGCAGCGCGGGATCACACGCAACTCCTCAGTCAAGTGCAAAGTCAGAGGCTAAGCAGAGATTAGGGATCAGGTATTTTAGTCAGTGACATCCTAAGAACTTGATCTGCATGGCCTGGCTTAAAATAAATAACCTGTTTTCAATCAGGTTCTGCTTCTGACAGACAGAGCTCCATGAACATAGGAAAATGCAGGAGAAGGCTCTGGAGCAAATCCACCAGAGTCATGCATGGCAATAATACCACACCAAGCAACAGGGACTCACTAATATTGATGTTTCTTGGATTAAGCAATGTGTTCTGGTTTTCCATCTCTGCAGTATGCAAGTAGCCAAGTTCCACTGTCAGCTTGGGTTCCTGTTGGGGCCATTCCCAACAGGCAAATCTCAGAGGAGAAAACTCAAGGGATTAACAGGATGTTTTTTCCAGTGGTTTCATTGGATTTTGAACGAGGCCTAAAATGTTGCTGATGCTAAAAGTATGTGCACTTTTAGCTGCACAGACTTAGCCACGCCCTTTAATAATCTTTAATGACCTGATCCCTTTGCAGTACCAACTGTAATAACAGCATTGGGGTGATGCCAGGAGATGATGAGCCATCCTTGTTACACTTTAGTGCTTCAGGAAGACAAACTTCTACTGATCCTGCCTAAGAAAAATAGGTCCCTTTTAACTCCAGTAACCAAATCCCATTCCCCCTTAAACTGCTGGTTGCTTTCTCCCACAAGATCCTACGTGCCACACTGTGTGCCTGTTTCACCTGCACCTGTAGCCCAGCTATGAATTTTGGTTTTTCCCCTGTCACGTTGCTGTCCCATGAGCTGCAGGGGCCTGAAAAAGTCTGGAAAACACACAGCCCCTGGAGGCAGGCCATTTGCACTGTGCTGCAGCCTGGTTTTGCCAGGCACGTGACAAAGTTGGCTGTCCTGTGTCATTGTGTTAAAGAGGATCCGAACAAGAGCCCCTTCCACGGGCAGCCTGTAGTGCCAGCACACAGGATGGGAGCTGCTGGGGCCCACTGCAGGGAGCATAAAGGTAGTGAGCAGTCTCTCCTGTGTTTGCAATGTGGAAAAGAGGCACCTCATGCTTCTGACAGTTTTTCAGATATGTTGCAATCCTGCAAAAGCAAATCCTCCTCACATGTGCAGTTTCTGCGCTTTTCCCTCACTGCTATTGTTCTCCCTCTCTCCTGGTGCCAATGTTGCCTCCTTCCCCAGCTGGCAGATGAGAACTTGCTGCAGTGCACTTACTTTTGGCCAAGGTTTTTTAAAGTCAGCTTTAAACCTGCTGCTCAGCCAGGTGAGTCCTGAGGCAGTTATTCCTACTAAGTTTTCCCTTCCACAAACTCCTGGGATGGCTCTTTCAGAGCCAGCCACTTGTTCCCACGCTCTGCTTGCTGCTGACTGAGCACGGCCAGCCAGGGATGCAGGAGAGATCTCAGCTCTGGCTGGAGCCACGGAGGGTGGTTTATGGCATGACATCACAGCACAGTGCAGGCATGAGCAATGGCACAGAGGGGAATTGGGGCTGGATGCCTGGGGGAGGAGGGAACAGGAAGAGAAAGAGACAGAAGAAGGAGGTTTTGTTTTCTGTTTTCTTCACTGTGAGTCTCAGCAGTTGTGTTAGAGCAGGATCTCTGGTTTTGGGACACTGTAAGACTCATAGGTCAAAAGGGAAACCATCAAATCCTGCTTTATTGTAGCACCTTTGTTGCCTCCAAGTAGTGGGAAGCTTGAAATGAGTTCTCTCAGTTCTCCTCTTGATTCACCTTGTGCATCACCAGCTCCTCTGGCACCAGCAGGGGCTCTCCCCAGGGTTCTGTGCCTCTGGGCACCACGCCCGGGTGCTGTGCCATGGTGCATTAGAGCAGATCCAACCCTGTAAGCCCCACCTATCCCTCCAGGGCAGGAGAATGCTGCTCAATGGGAGGGATGCAGCAGAAGCAGAGACTGTGGAGTGCAGACACCAGGGTTTACCAGGGATACCCCAGACTCCTAATCCCCAGGTGTAACCACTCCCAATAGGTTCTGGGGGTTCTCAGGACACCCCAGACCCAGCTGAAGGACACAGATTTGAAGCTGAGGTCTCCAGGGCTGCAGCCACAGCTCAGCCCCTGCTCATTGCCCACACCTCATCACAACCACCACGTTCAAAGTGTCTCGAGATGCTGCTCCCACATGCAGGGTTTCCTTCTTTTTCACTGATTTATTGAAGAGAGTAGAGTCTCCTGGCATCCCTCAGGATTTCTAGGGAAGGTATTTAAAAGAAAAACACTTGGATCTGTAGGTTTCCATCAAAATAACGGCGCCTATGATGACAGGCAAGGCAAAAACGCTTAGGCAGACAAAGATAAGCGTTGGTGCTGTGGCTGCCTCTTTAAATCAGATCCCCACAAACGCCAGTCTGGACAGGAGAGACCCAAAGTCTTTCTTGTTCATTACGTGAGCCTAAGCAGAAGACCTTTATTTGAAGCTTATTTCTGCTTTCATATGCCACAGCAGCAGTATTCTCCAGCAGTGGAGGGCAGCTTTTCTCTAATTTTAGATCTTTCTCTCGGAAGATGGCAGCTGACAACGGAGACAGGCCTCTGAAAAGGATGGATTTGAAGGCTTGCCTTTTTACTAAAGATGTACAAGCTGTGCAGCACGGCGGTTCTTGTGAGATCAAACCGAGTGGATTTCAGATTCAAATCCCACCCTACTTTGAGGTCAGACTCCAGGCAATGTGTCCCAAGCTGCTCACCAACAGAAAGGCAGGCATCATTTTTTTAGCAAAAAAATACAAATTGTGAGTGCTAAGAAAGGGGAGCAGGAGCAGGGATAAATGATTTACACACAGCAAACCCACTGAGGAATTCAAACAGATGCTTTATTGTCTCCCAGGGCTCCAGGCTGGATATATCCATTTCTAAATAGAACTTGCTGCACCTCAGTGAATCGTTTCAGGCTACAAATTGTCCTGCAAGGTTCAAGGTAAAGCTTCTCTGCTTCCCTCCTGAACAGCTCATTGCACCTGAGAAAAGGCAGAGCCAGCCCACAAGATGGGCAGAGGTAGGAAAAGCCCCACCAGGTCAGTTGCAATCCCCCTTTTTTGTGTCCACAGCGTCAATAGCAAGCTTAGGAGACACCTCAATAAACGGTGCTTTGCCACCATCTGCTTCAGTTATTAAGAGAGAAAAGTTTGCACAAATAGGGAGTCAAAGTGGCAAAGCAGAAGCTGCCAGCTGAGTTACTCATGGGGGTGAGTTAATTTTTTTTTTTCTGTGGAGCTACTCCCTTATCACAGATGTGTCACCCTTTGTGTCCTCCCTTGGGGCAAGTGATGCATTCTCCCCGGGGCCCTTTTTTTGTCATTAGAAGGCAATGTAAAGTATCTATCTGTGTATCTGCCTAATCTCATTCTGGCTGTTGCTGTGATGGCTAGATAACAGATATGAAAATTAGGGCTTGTCTAGCAAGGCTCAGCTATCCTCCTGAATGACTTCCGACAGGGAGTGACCAATCCTTGAGGCACAGAGAGCTGCCCTGACAGGCAGCAGCCTGGAGACCAAGCTTCCAACTCCCATATACGTTTGCATTCACTTCTGTGTAATATTTTAAAGGAATTTTGTATTGGACTTAGTTCAGGTGCACATTTGTCATACATCAATGTCTCATGGAGTTGCAAATTTTAAAGGGGTGTTGTAAGGCTAAAACTAAAACTAATCTTGGCTGGTTTTCCCTTTGTTAATCAGGTGCTGATGGCCACACAAGCTGAGTGGGAAATGCCTGCCTCTTGTTTGCACTTCTTTTTCTCAGGAGATGGAGACAGGGCAGAGCTCAACATCTCTCAGCAGGGTTTAGAACCATGGACCATAAGCATATTCTTCTTGGAGTGTTGAGCAATTCCTTCCCTAACTTAACAGACTGAATTTTAAATATCTAATTTAGCTTTCAGCTGCATGTTATTAGCCTTTTTTTCCCCTTTCAGTTTGAATTGTAAAAGAGAAAAAAAAGGGAGAAAAACCTAGGCTTCCCTCGGTAGCCAGGCCCCCAGTTTGTTTTCCTTTTCAGTCTGATGCACAAGGATCCAGTAAAGATTTGCAAATGCTGCTGGAGAGTGTTCATTTACATCAGAACATGCTGTTTGCAACTGATTTTTAAAGACCCACTCTCCTTCTCTATTAATTTTATGCTGTGAAATAAAATCGTACAAAAATAATACATACAATGATTTTGACAGCAAACTAAATAGGGTGCTCTGTAGGAGATGCCATCACTGATTTTGCCCATTTTGTTTAGCTGAGAAAGAGCAGGGAAATGCTCACTTTAAGAAAAATCACTCTCCAAAGAACAGCAGCTGGGGGAGTGGAGGCTGGTAAGCATTTGCTGCCTGAAGATTCCTAAGCCTGGGAGCACTTAGTACAGGCAGTTTTCCCTTTGGAGGGTGGGGAGCTGCGTGTGTTACTCTGCCACCCAAAGGGGAACAATCTCTCTTATCCTCCAAAGAGGAACTTTTCCAGTGGCTCACTGTCCCCTCCCAGAAAAAAACCCACATATCTCTCTTCATCTTGCTTCTCTTCTTAAACTGAGTGTCTTGCAGTGCCAGCCTGCCTTTAGAATAACTTGGGGAATGTGCCTGTATCTTGGCAAAGGGGGGAAGGGAGGAGTGCAGAGCAACCAATCATGGCAAAGACTGTTGTTTTCTACAGGGAGCAAAATGAAGCAGAGACCTTCATGTGGAAAAAATAACTAATGCAAATGTAAAAAAAAAAAAAAAAAGAAAAGGGAGAGAAAAAAAAAATTTAGGAAAAAGCTCAACCCATAGAAATAGCATCATAGAAATCTTACACTTGGTCTGTGCACTTGGGTCTCTTGTGATGAGACCATACGTGGAGGAAAGGTTGTTAATATTGTTTAGATAAACATAACACTCCCTTCCTCTGCTTCCACTGAGAAAAACACCCCAAGGTGGTGAAGGCAGCTTTTCCAAGAGCTGGATCACATCCCTTTTCAGCCCCGATGAGGGATGCCCGGTGACCTGTACACCCATTCCCCTCTCCCCATCTGGCTTATTGCGAGGTTCTCTCAGCAGTGCCCTTCTCCCCCGATCCCGGGGGGGCTGTATCCAGCTCAGTCCCCCTTGGAGGGCTCCAGAGCGAGCATTCCTGCCCACTCCTCTAGCTGCTGCTCGGGATCCTTCCATCTCCGCCGCTGCGGACCGCGCTGCTCCGCGCTCTCCTTACACCAAGCCCATTACCGGCACTCACAAATCATTCTCACGATAATTAGCAGCAATTAGTGACTTAATGGAGAGTCTTTGGGGATTCCTAAGCGTGCCTCGTGAGCGTGGGTTTTTTAGGACGGTGGAAGTTGAGAAAGCCCTGAGGAATGCTGGTGGCATCTGGCTGTCCCTTATCTCCGTGCCCGCCCGGATGGGTTTGTTTGTGCGCGCCCTTCCCAGACATCGCCCCGCTGGGGGAATTCCCCCGGGATGGCTGCCTGTGGTGGCATCCCCGGCAGCAGTCCCTGGGATCTCTGCCTGCTGCCCCCCAGCCCTCCCCCGGCCATGGAATCCATGCACAAGCAAAGGCATGTGCACTCCGAAAGAAGGGGAGCGAGCTCTCAGCTTGAGCAAAAAGGGGGGAAATGTTGTATTGCACTAAATCGTTTATTTAGTTGTGGTCTTTGTATTAGGTGTTGGGAAAAATGTTACTGAGTATGGTATGTCATGTAGATTATTCCCCTTCCTCATCACATGGTGTCTCCCCATGCACTCCTTTCCACACACCTGGTGCCCCATGGACACCCCTCCCCTGCCCCACCCCAATGTTATCCCATTGGCCTCAGTCCTCTCTCCCCACCCCCATCCCCTGGGGTACAAAACCCCACTGCAGGTACAGGTTGGTCTCTTTCCTGCCTGGGTGGTGGCTGTGGCCAGCAGTGTCCATCCCAGGCCAATAAACAGGATCCTCACTCCCACGTGGGGAGAGCGCTTCTCGTCTTTGACCTTCAGTTCCTGCAGGTGCGTGTGGGCTCGGGCTCCAGCCAGACCAGACCCATACAGAGCCCAGAGAACCACGGATTTCTGCAGGGAAACGCAGTGGGAACCAGTTTAAAATCAGATTAATTCCCTGTGCCCCGGTAGGTCCTCGGCTGTGCCAAGGCTGAGGCTCCCGGGCAGTCACACAGGGTTTGTTTGTTGAGGGCACAAGGCGTGAACTCCTCCGCCGAAAAAAACCCCCTCATCTAATTAAACTTCTCGTTCTGAAAACAAATAGGGGTTCTCAGAGGAGACAACGCGGTCTCCCTGAGGTTGTTACTGTTGGGCAGATTTTTGCAAGTCATTAGCAACCTCGGGAAAATGTTGCTCAAATGGCTGGAAATGCAGCTTTCCAGTTTTCCACTAAACCGAGCATAGTAAGCCACTGCGGCATAAGCATCTTCATAATGATGTTTCTGAGTTAACAGGAGGGGCCTGGGGTGTTTTAATTGCCTTAGTTTCTAAATAAATGTAAAGAGATTTGTACACTTTCTAAATAAATGTAAAGAGATTTGTACACGTCCTGGATGCAAACGACCTCTTGCAGAAAGGCTGCCTGACTTTCCTTTTGGCTTTTTGCCTCTGAAAGAAGGAAGAAAATCCCATTAAGGCTGGGCTTTGAGTGTGGTACTAGCATGTGCCCAAAACTATAATTAATACAGACACTTAGCACCTCTCGTTTTGAGATACAAGCAGCACCTCTATATCTGTGAACCCTTCTCAGCTGCTAACACAGGTTGTTAAATACTCTTTCGCCTTGCTGTTTTTTCCCAAGATTTTTGTGCCATTTCACTGGCAAACTACAAATGACATGAGCACACATCAATAGAAATAGGACAATTACAATAGATAGATAGCTAGTCAGTCAGTCCTTAGGTCAGTATGCAAATTGCTATTTTTAGAAATTACACATTTTTGCCCTGCATGTGGGCTCTCATCTTTCTGTAATTACGGGCATTCTGCTATATAATAGAGTCTCTTCTGTATGACAAGTTATTTTGTAACATGTTGGCAGCAGTTTCAATTGCACAAATCGATCCAGGCATTGGAAATTTAAAACAGAATTTTTACCTTTATTGCCTAGTTTAGTTTCTACCCATTCTCTGCAGGTGTATAGGGAACATTAGTCTCTTCCAAATTCCAGATCACTATTTGCTTGGGGTAATTTTAATTGAGCTGGCTGAAGGTGAAACTCACCCCAATGAATAATAATACCTGCTCTTCTAGAAGAATGACAGAGATGAAAATAGAATTAATTCAGAGATCCATTCCTATGGTCTAGCCACTGGGCACTCATCCTCCAAATTAGATTGGACAGAATGGGAACTCCTTTGAAATTACCAGGCAACCAATTCAAAATAAACACAAAGGAATGCCTTTCCATAATGTACATAACTGAACTGGGGAACTCACTGCCACCAGTTGATGTGGAGGCCCCAGTATAAACAGGTTCCAACAGGGTTTAAGCAGAGTTGGGAAGCTGGACTAACCACTGCTGCAGTCCCCAGAGGTTTGGCTGCAAGCTCCAGCTCAGAGAGTCCCTCAAGTCTCCCTCTTGCCAGTGATGAGACACTGAGAAGGTGGCAATGAGATGGATCATCTCCTCACCATGTTCCTCTCACTCCTTCCCTCCCCATCCACCAGTGGCTGCTCTCAGGAATGAACTGTCAGGCTGATCCAGGAGCTTTGGTCCAGCCCTGGGCACTGCTCTAGGTTTCTGTGTTCAGTGCAGGGCAGGTCAAGCCGTGTGGCCCCCAGGCAGAGCTGATCACAGCAATGGACAGAGAGCCTGGCTGCAGCCCTGCTCCAGAGACAAGACTGTTCCACCTAGCTCTCCTCTGCTGAGTACTGAGGTTTGCAGAGAAAAGACCATATTTTACTGGGAGGTCCACAAGCAAACCAGAGCATTCAGCCCAGGGCTGGCTTTGCAGTGCCTTAGTGACCCTCCTGAGGAATTCAAGGCAGACTGCATTTTTTGTGTGTGTGCTTGTTATCTTATCTTTGAAGTCCTTTGGGAGGCCTCCATCTGCCTTCAACTGACCTGCACTCAGTCTGACTGCAAATCTTTGTTTAAGGAAGCAATTGTGAGATTTTTTAGCTCCCATGTAACAGGTAGATGTAAAGAGCCTGCCAAGCTCTGGCTTCACAGTGCATAATGTTTTCATTAGCATCACTACAAGAGATGCCAGGTCAGAGTTCAGCCCTCCAGCTTCAGTGGCCCTGGCACAGTCAGGACCTCTCAGATCTTCTTTCCCTAATCCACCTACCCCAGGGCTCAGGAGAGAGCTATTTTCCAGCTCTTCCAGAGAAAGCCAGAGGTGTGGGGTTCCCCCAGTTCCTTCTTTCAGGACACTATTTCCCCACATGCAATCATTGCTCCTCTTCACTTTACAGCACTGAGCCAAGGACTGAATATCTTCCTGTGGCTCACCAAGGGCCCAGCCATAGATGAACACTTGCAGAGGAGGAGATGACAAAACTACTTCAAAATACTGTTATTGTGACACAGGAGCCTGCCTGGGTCCCGCACGGTGGCTGCCTGCACAGCCATGGATCAAACATTTTCCCCATTCCTGCAGTTCCATAAATGCTCATAGGTATCATAGGTTTCCATAAACTCTGTGGACAGACTCTGCTAAGTGATGAAGACATCAATTTTCTGTATAGGTGCCTACATCCCAAGGGTGTCAGTGGTCATGTGCTGACTTTTCCTGTTTGCACCCCCAAGGCTGATTTCAATTTCTGCTCAGACCCCTTCCTACACTCTGGCTGTGTGAAGGAGGCATGAATTGCACACTAAATGTAGTGGTTCTTCATGAACCATGGGTAAAATTCACCCTGCCAGGCCTTGCTCCAGAAGCTGTGGCCCAGTTTAGACAGGAGGATGGTGGGAGCAGCACTTCTATAGAGAGGTTCTTCTCACTGTGCCATGAGGAGTCTTTCCATGCTAGCTTGAGAGTCAAAATAGAAAACTATGGTCCAGGAGACAGATCAGGAGGGCACACAGGTCTGAGGTGAGTAAAGAACCCATAGGAATGTTAAATGAGTGTGCTTTCATCCTCTTTATTATCTGTCTTGGTAGCAGAGCTTTTGGACAAGATTTTTTTTTTAGATGTTCAAGAGAGATATTGGCACCAACTGGCACAAGGTTAATTCCCATCCTCTTGGTTCCTTCTGTGCCTGTGGAAGGCAAGGAAGAATTTCCAAATGCATGAATGGGGTCTGGATCAGACCCTGCAGTGCCAGCTAATAAACTCCCCCATGGCTCAGCTCTTCACCTGAGCTAGTGCAAATTCTCACCTGCAAATGGGAAGCACTTCTAACTTAGTACAAGGTAATCTTGTTTAACTCAGAGTTTTTGAAATAGAAGTGCCCCTTGTGACATAACTTGGCCCATTCACCTTGGCTTCAGGTTTGTTAATAATTGAGAAATACTTTGTGGCACCTATCATGGAAGTGCAAACAACTGATGCCAGCAGAAACACTTCCTATAATAGACTGGAGTTTATCTATGAATCCTTTACTCACAGAGCAAGAATTGTATGAGTAGAGTTAATCTTAAGTGTGTGTCCTAAGTGTGATGGATTTAGGTCTCTCCTTCTCCTGAACCCTCCTACTACCCTCAGGCAGCAGCTACATCCCCTTGACCAGTGGTCATATCCAGAAGTGGAGATGAAGCATTGGAAAACTGACCTTCAGAGGTGCCACAGGAGGTTTTTCAGTTGGAGAGAAAATCCTTCTCCACGGTCCTGCTCCCTCGGCTGCAGCACAATTACTGCAGCAGTTGGTGTGTGCTTGGAGGGGCCTACAGCTGAATGCTAAATCCATTTATTTCTCAGATTGGACTCTGCATATCTATTTACCAAGCATAACTGTGTGCCTCTCCAGCCTCACATGGGTACTCCCTTGTTTTCTTTTCCCATTGCCAAGAAATAGTAAAATGTTTTGCAACAGCTGGCTGGGAGCACCCACATCCCAGGGCAGCTGGAAGACAGAGGATATAGAGACTCTCCTAGTAAAAGGCAAGAGCAATAGATCACATTCCCCTTGGGCTGAGTGGAGGTTTAACCCTAATCTCCCACATCCTGCGGATGTCCCAGCCACCTCCTGCTTTTCTTGTTGACATGTAATTAAAAACCACAAAAGTTTATTAGAAATACAGGCCACATTTTCACACAGTGTCATATAAGTTGTCCTTGCACAAAATGTGGATTCCTGCTTTGAGCAGGAGGGGCATAGTTTAGTAATTCTTACAGTATTAAGACTTTTTGTTCCAAAATGCTTCACTTTTTAAAAAGGTGTGTGTGGTTTTTTTGTTTATCCTGTAAATTACACTCAATCAAAAGGCACTTTGTAACAACAAATGTGATCACAGTGGCTTAGGAGAAGCAGCAGAGAGGAAGCACGTGTCTCATTGGACCTGCAAAGGGAATTTAAGTAAATAATGGATAACTCATGCTGGAGTCAGGACATGATGTAGGCCTGAAATCAGTCTGGTACTTGCAGATAACCTGCTGAACTGAAGTGGGACATTTAACAGCACAATTTGTTTTATTCGTGTCATAAAGTGCCCTGTCCGAACTAGTGGTCAGGATTTAGGAGCAGGTCAATATTGAAAAAAATCCACTAATTGATTATGGAGTTTTTCAAACTTTCTGGGCTGCCAGTTGTGTTCCCTCAGTCTGTCTGCAGAGAGGCTGTTTGCAGAATGGGTGGTTTTTATAAACCTTCTTCCTTGTTGACACGTTTTTCCTCTGGCAAAGGCTGTAAAAATGCCAGGTGAGTTCAGTCACCAACAGCACCCCGTGAGTGGCAAATTCTCCACAACTGCCCCACTGAGGAGTCCTAGGAAACAGTTTGCAAGGCCTACCTATGCTAAACTGTGTTCAAAAGGACCAGTGCCAAAATATGAGAAAAAAACACACTCCACCTTGTAGCCAAGATCGAGGCTGAACCCGACTAGAGATTTTCTCACCATCTTTCTTCCAGTGGACTTTTGTCTTGGCTATTGAATGATGTCTTCCACAAACATGATGTTTACCTCCAGCCCTGCCACAGTCACTCCAACTCAAGGTCATCAGCACCTTCCCCTTCCCCCTGCAGCCAGGTCTTTTGTAAAAACACCCTCTGAAGGCATTGATTTGGCCTCATTCTTTGCCTGAACTTTATCCAAGAGCAGCACGAGGCAGTGCAGCTGGGGGTGATGTTTGGAAAACCTCGTCCATGAAATGTAAATACTTGTAGGTGTTTGTATAGATAATATGGTCTCATGAAGGAACCACTTGATGTGTCAGTGTTAATACCTGCATCCCTTCATTCCCCCAGTGTTTGTATGCACAGTACATATTTTGCTTATAGAATACAGAGCAGGGTTGTAATAGAGATGTCTTCAAGCTACATTTATTTGATCTATTTGTTTTTACATTATTTTTATGCTACTAGCGAATGGGCTGTTTGGGAATCAAAATGCCAAAGCTGAGGTATGAGCAGGATTGCTCATCTCCATCCCCCATCACCCATGATAAAGAAATCAGACTGGTATTGATTGTGGCAGGGAGGGGAGCAGAATACACTCAGTATGCAAGTCCATGCCAGTCATTTAGCACCTTGGGAAAGGTGATATTTTTGCCTTAACTTCCCGGCAGTTTAGAGCAGTGCTGTGTGCTGTGGGACAGCATCACGTTTTTTGGGAAGACACAGCAGGAAATACCTTCCAGTAAACATCATTAACAAGCAGCTTCAGCAAATATTGGTGGTTCTGCATCGCTCAAGGTTGAAGAATAGCAAGGGAAAGATTTGTTTCTTTAACCTGCACACTGCAGGCATTCAGACCTTGCTGAAGAGGGATCCCAGCAGGGCTGAACCCAGGGCTGTCAGTTCCTGTATTCTCAGGGTTTCCCTGTGTCCAAGAGCCTTTCTCCCTGGTCCCAGTGACCTCAGCAGGTTTGCTGGCAGTGGCCTCAGCAATCACAGCCCCAGGGAGAGGCTGCCCCAATGCAGGGGCAGGTTAACACCCCAGGGCTGCCATGATGCATATCCCAGGGCTGACTTCTGTCTTGGAGAATCCCAAACCAGGATCAGTGATGGTGGTTGGTTGGCTTCAACAAACCTCCCAAAAACCTTGATTTCAACCAAGACAAATGTGCACCCTGCCTCTTGCATGCTTTTGGCCAAATTGCCATCAGACCTGTCTCCCTCATGTCTCTGAGATCCTGGAACCCAAGCACCTCTCCCTCTTTCAGTCACAGCTGCTGCTTCCTACAGTTTCTCATCTTTTTGTCTTTTGTACTCCTGGACAAGGTCAGCCAGACTGTGACTCTCTTTCTGCTGAAGCTGAAGACCCATTAGCCCCGTTGTGCAGAGCTTGAGGGATTTGCATTTATCACCACCCCATGTGTTTAGACCTTGCTGAAAGTGCTCCTTATCTCTCTCCCCCACTGAGCAGGGGATGTAATAACTTCCAAGCCCTTACCAATACCCAGGATATGAATGCTGCTACCTCCAAACAGCCTGTGACACTGCATCCATCACCTTGTGTCCATCACATCCCAGCCTCGTGGGAGCTCTGCTCGGACCAGCCTCAGGCAGATACACATGGATTATGTATCTCAGCTTTGAAGCAGAAGATTTTATTGCTTTCTCAATGATCATAAAATACATTCTTAGGTCTGAGTGTTCTTTATCTTTCTCTCTTGCTGGGAAGTGTGAAAAACATGGCTTGAGAGTTTAAGAGCAAAGATATTTTTTTGTGCATGCAGATTTGAGGTCAATGGGTGAAAAACCTACCACCAGCTCCTAAAATAAGATTAGAAGGTGTCACCAGTGTGTGATGTACAACTGCCCGAGGAACAAGCTTATTTACACAGGAAAAGGTGCATGCCAGTTGATTTGTGCATGTACAAATGAGAGTGCCCATGTGTGGACAGACCAGGAGATACCAAATGGACCAGAAATGGAAAGCTGAAATATAAAAGGACAACAGCATTTTAAAAAATGCAAGTGTTTGTTTTTATGGTGCAATTACAACAGGCAATGGTGCATATATAGAGGCCCAGATACCCTTCCTGGGCTACTGTAAAAGCAAAGTGAGAAATGCAGGGAGGAGTAACACCTTTTATCAGGCCAGCTGATAACAGCCTGAGAAAACAGGGACACACAAAGCCTTGCCCAGGCCAGAGGAGAGGTTTCTGTTCAGATCTGACAAGAAGTCCATGTACCTGTTAAACTTGTCTCTTTTTCATGCTTTTAGAGGTTAGAGTTGCTGTCAGACCATGGAATTCAGATGTCAGGAGCAGCTGGGAGCTGGCAAGGGACCCCACACTGCCAGGGATGCCTGGATTCTGTGCCCCCCTCCCCTGCTGTGCTGCTCATTCCTGCAGCCACCAGCTCCCTGCCAAGGGCCTCTCTGGTGCCCAGTCTGAAATCAGGGCTGCCTGGAGCAGCTTGTTCTTGGAAAATGTGCATTTGTGTGGTTAGACATGCTCTGCAGGGATACAGACAGGACATCAATGGTCCCGAACACACTCCTCAGTTCCTGGCTTCCTCACCTGTGCTCTGGAGCTGTCCAGTTTTCCAGTATGCCCCATTTACCAGGATGGAAGTCATCAGGAAGGACTGGGAGCCTTGAGAGCCTCACATGGTTGGTAGCACTTCCCATTAGCCTTCCCAAGGCTAATCTGCTAAGAAGGGTGCATTTGGAGGATCCTGAACTGGGAGACAAAGAATAGAATAGAATAGAATAGAATAGAATAGAATAGAATAGAATAGAATAGAATAATTTATGTTGGAAAATACTTCTAAGATCTTTGAGTCCAACTTGTAACCCAACACTGCCAAGTCCACCCCTAAACCACGTCCCTCAGTGCCACTTCCACAGGTCTTTCAAATTCCACTGGGGGTGGTGACTCAACCTGGTGGACCCTGGGCAGCCTGTTCCAATGTTTGAACCCTTTCCATGAAGAAATTTTCCCACTATTCAGTCTAAACTTCCTCTGGAGCAACCTGAGGTAATTTCCTCTCATCCTGCTATTTGTTACTTGGGAGAAAAGACAGGTACACACACCTGGCTACACCCTGCCTGTCAGGGAGTTGTAGAGAGCAATTTGGTTTCCCCCAGCCTCCTTTTCTCCAAGTTAAACAACCCCAGCTCCCTCAGCCTCTCCTCACAGGACTTGTGTTCCAGACCCTTCCCCAACTCTGTTGCCCTTCTCTGGACCTGCTCTAGCACCTCAATGTCCTTCCTGAACTGAGGGGCCCAGAACTGGCCACAGGATTTGAGGTGTGGCCAAGTACAGGGGACAATCCATTCTCTAGCCCTGCTGGTCACACTGTTGCTGATACAAGTCAGGATGCTTAACTAAGGGGTGTTCTGCTCTTTGGGGTTTCCCACTTACCAACTGGTGCACCTCCTGTGACCTGCATAGCCTCAAGGTAGGTTTTAAAAGGTCAAAATAAATTGTTTTGACCTTCCAGGGCTCGGGGAAGAAATTGTTATTTCTATTCTGCACCACATTTTTATTCCGCGACGGAATGAGATTTTTTGCACCTTCCACTGAAAATTGGGGATGTCTTGTAAACTCACCATTCCTCGACCAGTTCTTTCCACAGCCCCTCCCCAAGAGCAGCTTTGCAGACTCCTCTGGGCACGTAGCCAGATGGAAGGGATGCTTTCACAGGAGAGAGGTGAGGAGAGGTTGTTCGATTCTTTCCTATCTCTGTATTTGCACCAACAGAAGCTAAAAAAAGAAATGCCTCCGTACCTACTGTTGCACTAAATATAACTATCTAGCTGGTTCTATATATACATTTTTAAAAGCATGACATGTGATACTTGCAAAGGGTTGAGCCTGGAAAATAAATTACAATGCCAGAGGGCCAGAGCTGTCAGTCACTCCATGCAAGGTAAACCACTGATTGATTTGGTCCTCGAGAATGGCTGACTTTTCTCTTTCCTCGTCCTCTGAAATAACAAACTTACTGTATTTTCTGGTTTACAGAAAAAAAAAAAAAGCTCAATAATAATGATAATAATGATAACTGATATCTGAAAATCCAGGGAGAGCCAAGGATGTGGTATAGAGATTTCGGTGCATCTAGGGTTAAAAGCTCCAGTCCACAGCGCCAGTGATATCAGTCACTAATAGTAACCCCGCGTAGCTGCATGCATTAAGGTGGTATTGGATGATAAGGCAGAGGAGCGAAGCAATCTGTTGGGCTACAGCTGAAAATAGAGTCACTGCTGCACGGGGAAAAGCTCCATCCCCTCCCTGGCTCTTTCTTCAGAAATGAAAATGCAGGGAGTCGTGCCGAGGGAAGGGAAATCTGATTTCCCACTGCTAAGAGACAGGGTGGCACTTGTGAGGAGGATTTCAAGGTCATGGTGGCGATGCTATCAGTGATGGGGGAGCCGGGCACACAGCAGGTGAAGGCTTCAGGGAGGTGCTGGAGCTGCGAGGGAGGGAGATCATCCGATAGCTGCGGGAGCTGCCGGCTGCGGGGCACCTTCAGCCCTTGTTTTCCACACAAAAGCATCGGAATCCGGCCATCAAGGTGACAATGAGGGGTAAGACGTAAAGTGCCAGTGGATAACTGAGGTTACACAGCCACCCACCCTGACTCCCACCAGGCAGTCCTGGAGCATCCCCCTCCCCCTGCACTGCCCACCAGCCTGGTAAACCTTCTCCAGGTGCCGACAGGGCAGAGGCAGCCTGGCAACAAACTCGTGTTTCCTTTAATCAGCACATTCAAAGGCAAATAAATGAAATGGGGGAATCCCGGGGTTTGACCAAGGCCAAATGAACCCTCAGTGCAGTCTCAAAACTGCAGCTCTGTCAGTAAACGCCAAGGATTTGAGCACAGGACCCTACATTTCCACTGATACCCTTGGTTCCAGTTGTGCTCCACCTACACTTCTAACCTTGGGCAAAGCACTTACCAGCTTGGCACCTCTGTTTACTCTTCTTCTTGTAGGACAAAAAGAAGTCATGAACCACTTCACAGGCTTACGCTAGAATTTCAGAACTAATATTTGTACAGGTCTTGGAGATCCCTGGCTGGGAGGTTCTACAAAGGGGACCTCTACATCAAAGGTGCCAATATTCTCAAAAGTGGTTCAGGGAGTACAAGGACTGGCTTTTGCAAAGAGGCTCCTGAAGTGAGGGCAGCAGTGAGAGCAAAGGTTGCACAACCCAGTCAGGGAATGTTCCAAGGTGATACTGAGACCTTCACTAAGGCCTGTCTAGAGGGCAATGGAAATTTTACCCTGTTAAGAACAGGTGCAAGGCATTCAGAATGTCATAAACTTAATCTGGACTACCTTTCCTGCATTATCTGATTGGGATAGAGAATTAAAAAATGCCACTCAGCTTGGCAACAAGCACTCTGACCTACCACTTTGTTTTTTCAACAATCTATTTTGTCCTCATTTTTTTGCTCTCCAAACTCCAGAGCTGATCTGGACACTTGAAAGCCTGCAGTCAAGAGTTTCTCTGATTATGCCAACACTCATCAATCCCACTGGCAGAAATACTAACAGATCCTTGGTGCTCTTTTGTAATTAGGGAACAAGTATATTCCTGCAATTTAAGCACTGGGGAAGTATGTGGGAGATGGGGATTAAATTTGCCCCAACAAAACATTCTTGCAGAAATTTCCATAATGCTGAATCTTTCTGTAAATACTTGTATACTCCTGAATACCACATGGCTCCTATTCCACACTGAGTGAATTTGCCCTGTGACACCTAAAAATATATTTATGGTAGTACTGTCTACCTGACCTGTTCTGTGCCCTGATATCTACCTTGTATATATCTATATATATTTATGCATATATACATTTATAAAATTTTATGTATATATATATATACATACATAATAGTCATATATACATATATTAAAATTTATGTGTGTGTATATAAATATATATATATATATCTTGTCACAACCATAGGACTATGAAGTTATGGGGACCCAAGTAATCTTACAGTTTAAGGGAGTTAGGACACATCTTGTATTGTTTGTTATTTTGTTTGGTTTATTTTTCCAGCTCTTCTTTCCATTTCTCAGTTTTCCACTGCCCCTCGCTGGGAAATTGAGGACTGCCAGGGGTTGACACCCAGGTGTTTTCCTAGCTGCTGATTTGTACTTTAAATAAAAAAAAAAGTGAAGCTGATGCAGGTAGGGCTGGTGTAGTTGCAGCAGGGATCAGTGGGAAGGAGAAATGCTGCTTTACCCCACACTGCCTATATTTCATTGTGACCAAAAGCCCTCACTGTAGTGGACAGAACTTTATAAACATAAATACTTAACACAGTCCCCTGAAGTAGGGCAGTTGGGCACTGAACTGTGTGCATGCATGGTGAAATAGAGTTTTTATGGCTGCACCAGTTTTACTGCTGCTTTCCTGAACCAGAACTTTCCTTGTAGCTATGGTCAAAAGTCTTGTGCCATTGTAGGGCTTTCCAGCCAACACTACTATGGTATTAAACAGGCAGCATCACATTTAAACAATGAAAATAGGTTTCTCTAGCTTCTGAGCTTGGCCAGAGAAAGAAAGACAACACACCACTACTTGAACACAAAAAAATGATTCAAACAGAGTCCTTGTTTTAAGAAATATCCCATTCATGATCACTTTTCACAGTGGTAAATCACACAAGAAATCTGGGAGTGAATCACCTCCCAGGCAGATGCCCTGCTCAGTGGCTGGTGGTCTGCTGTTGGCCATGCCAGGCTTTGGCTTGCAGGTCTCTGGTGACCTGTGAAGCCAGGGGACACAACCTCCAGCCAGGCTGCCCACTGCACCAGGACAGCTACCTAAAGAAGCCCTTGTAGGTGGCACAGGGACAGCCCTAGTGCAGGGATTTGGGTTCTCTCCAGCTACACAAGAGGTCAGCCCCAGCATGAGGCAGTGGCCCACATCCCATGGTCTGTTTGCCATGGTGAGCAGTGATAAAAGGGCTTTGGTCTACATTATTATGGTCTCAAACTGGGCTGTGTTTCCAGCCTTCCTTGCATGCATAAAATGTTCAGGAAGGATAATCCTAGGGTCAGAGCATGAGAGAAAAAAAATCAGGTGAATTGGTTGCCTTTAGGGATCAGTCATAAACTCTCTGTGTGACAGGGAAAACAGACAGCTCCCTGCTTCGTGGTCAGGCAGAAGAAAAACCTCCCCCTAAGACAGACCAGGGCTGTGGGAAGTACCCAAGCAAAGCCAGATCCTTCCCTTACTGTAGGAGCTACCCTGCATCCACATTCTTACTCCTGTGCTGCCTCTGTGCCCTGCAGAAGGGATGTAGAGCTGTAGCACGAGAGCAGGTCCAGCATTCAATCCAGCTGCACACACAGAGACAGCAAGAAAGCTTGTGGCTTTCTCACTGTTTCCCTTACCCACCATTTCCATTTCTAGTGCTGCATCCAGATTTTGTGTTTATCTTTCTTGAAGCCATTCAGTGCACGCTGAGACTTTAATGCCTGCAAGAGGTGTTAAGTAATGAGCCCCTTAAGTACAGATGCATCCCCTCAGGTATCTCCTGGGTCTCCTGTGGGATCAGGCTCTTCCCTACTTTTGCCACAGGCACAAAGCTGTGCCAGCAGGGTGACTGCTGCAAGGATTAAACTAGGGTCACAATTAGCTGAAGATTTTGATTACTGAGTCCGGGCCCTAAGGAAAGTGGCAGGATTCCAGAAAGGAGGTGGTACCCAGCAGCACAGTGGGTGTCCTGGGACAGCTGGGCTCTGCAGGAGTGCTGCACACCACTGCTCTGAGCACCACAGACCTACCCAGAGCTGAAACCCCAGGAGATCTGGGCTATCTCTGTTTTCCCCGTGGTTTTTGTATGCAAAAGCAACCCACAAATCTCAATTTAAGTCTTTTGCACGGTTCAAAAGGAGCAGGGGAGAAGCATTGTTAGGGGTAACCCAAAGCCATAGGTTGGTGTTGTCAAATCCCAAAGGAAAGGAGCCAGCAAAGGGTAAAGGGAAGTGGGAGGAGAGCTGAGATTCCAGGAATTGTTAGCTGCACATACAGGAAAAATAATACTGCCCTCCCTTTCTCATTAGCAGCAGTGGAGATGCTCTGCTGTAAACACTGAAAACAAGTCTTTAGTCAGATTCCTACACGTGTCTGTGCTTGCAACAGTGGTCAAGGAAAAGGCTGAATTCTCTTAAATCTGAGATGTTTGCCAAGCTGCACATTCGATAGAGAATAAACTGCTGATAAAAACTCCCCTCCTCCATCCTCTCCTCTGCACCTGAAATATTGACCATGGTGCAGCCCCACGGTCTCTGCAGTTTTCAGCTCCTCTCCCTCTCTGTCTCAGGGAGAGCCAGAGGCTCCTGGGGCACTCTGCAAGGAGCAGTGCTCCACTGACTCTGCTTCCTGCTTCTAAAGATGGAGATGTTCAGGAGCAGCAGGAGGGATTCCAGATGAATTACTAATGAACAGAGGTATGACAGGAACATTGCCTACCTTTTATTAAAAAATCATTGCTAGATAAGAAATAAAGGACCGTGGTGGGGAGGGGGGTTTCTTCCCAAATTACATTTTGCAGAACAGAAAATGAAAATTAGCAGAATAGTTCTTTTGGTTAGCAAACTGATTTCAAAATTTCTCATTCCTGATTTCTTTGCAGCTCTCCCTTTCTGTGCAGAATGTAATGTCCCTGCACCTTGGGGTTGAATTTTGCTCAGTTTCAAGGAGAAAATGAGTTTCTACCTCGCAGCACTTTATGAGGATGCCAAATACTTCTATGTATTTCATAAGTCTTAATCCTATCTTCTCCAGAATTTCCAGTAATGTCTGTGAAAACTTTGTAGAATTGTCCCCATCACCTGCTGAAGAAATGCAAGGCCAAAAGCAGAAGCAATCATTCCAGATCCCTCAAAGCAGCCTAACCCTGATTATCAAACATCCTGTTAGATATGCTGGGTCAAATTTAGTCCTGCTGTAAACTAATGCAACAGTGTTTAGAGGATTCTGCTGACAGCCATTGGTGAGTATCTGTTTGCCATTGCTGAGACAAATGACCTCACGACAAAAAATATTATTCATCTGGGGGATTTCTTTATGAAAACAGCCAATTATACTTCATATGGGGTTCACAGGTTTAACTCCAATTCTATTGCACTTAACACAGGTTCTCTCATCTCCATGGGCTATACAAGAGGACCCTTATGGACACTGTGACTGCCATTTTCACAGTTTTCACAATTCTTGGCTTGGACAAACTCTAAATGTCCAAGAGGAAGTTATCTGCCACCTTGCTGGGGAAACAGTCAAAACAACAAAATAATTAGATTACAATGGAATACTTTAGGACCCAGGGAAACACGATTTTAAATTTTGATCTGCCACAGGCTCCCAGTATGACACAGGATAAGTTACTTAGGTCTGGGTCTATTGCACCTAACTCTTGCTAGATCACTGGAAGCTCCTATGGTAGGAGCATGGTCTGCATTAGGAAGCTGTGCTGCCCTGAGGGCCAGGAAGGGAGCTGGGAGTTTGAATAAATTACCCTCCTTTGATACCTGTGTTTCAGCATGGACTATGCAAGAAATTTAATCTGCTGACTTGGACACTTCTGCTTCTTGAGGACACCTAGGAAAAATCCAGGCTTTGACTTTTGCATGGGGTATTCCAAACATGAAGAGACACTCAGCACTTAGTCCACACAGCAGCACTGACAAGAAAAATATTAAATATAGTGAAGTAATGAGATCCATCCTTCTGTTCCTGATAGAGAGGGGGATGGCTGTGTAGACTTTGGAAGAAAATCTGAAGGTTGGTTTGAATGCTGACACAGAATTTGGCCTGGGTCTTTTAAATCCACACAGCATCTTATGTTTCAGAATATCCCAACCCCCTTAAAATTCCACAATAATGTTAGTGAGCCTCTAGAATAATGGCATAACAGAGTTTTGTAGCCAGGATAATTGAAGGTCAGAAGAGAGGATATTACCTCTTTCCACAAGCCTTGCCTTGTTTTGGAAAACGTAGCTTGAGACTGGAGTTTGAGATTAAATCCCAAAGTCCACATTTGGGATGATTTGTGAAATTCAATGTGAGCATTTGCAAAATGTTCATGTTTACATTTCTCCTGGCCCCTTGTTATCTTCCATCATGAAGTGCAGGTGTTAGAGCACAACTACAACCATGCTGCACTCTCTGTGCTGTTATGAGCTTTTGATCACTTTAATCACTGTGCTTAAGAGTAGCTTGATCTATTTTTTTCCAACTAATTTGACATTCTCCAAGGTAAGAAGGTAATTAGTGACGTCTGCTCTACTGAAAGGGTATGGAATTGCACTTATTCCCCTGAGAGCTTTGCATTTTGGCTACAGCCATTGTTAGATAGAAAACAATGCTTCTTTCTTGTGGAATGAAAAGTAAAATACAACTTTGAGAAACCTGATTATGCAGCTTGCTCACATTTTGTTTTAGCTCTGTCTTTGATGCTATGCAAAGAATGAATTTTAGCTTTCCTTTGCCCTCGTAGGTCCAGCTGCTGGAGGAGTCAGTGCTAGTTACCTTCACATCTCTCTCTTGTGTATATTTGCTGACTTCATTTGGCAACAGGCTCAGGCACATGGCTGAAAACAAGGTTTTCTTGTTTGGGGCATGGTTTTGCACCCTAGGAAGTTACAAGCAGGAGGTTCTGCTGCTTTTACTGCCTCATCTTATCTGAGTCACTTAGAAGGTCCTAGCTGTCTGAGTACTGGCTAATTGCACAATTTGTGTGTGTTTGTGCAGGCTTTCATAAAAGATAGCAATGGTATCAGTGGGGTAATGCTTTCACCTTCCCAGGGGACTCTCTGGCTGTGTGACCTGACAGCATTACACGGCTCATTGCAGAACAACACTGGTCTGCTGCCTCCTGAGCAGCGAGTCTGACCTTTGTTTAGACAAACCATCTGCTTTCTCTGCTCTCTCTCTCTCTCTCAGTCTCTGATCTATGGCCACAAAGGAAAAGGAGTGGCCAGCAAAACTTCAAACACCGAAAAACATTTCAGCCTGAATTTGCTGAGGTGCCTGGGATCCCAGCCTCCCCTGGGAGCTGGTGGCTGTATCAGAGCTCTCCAGCGTGTTCCCAAGGAGGAGATGCTTTTGTAGCCAGACAGGCAATTTCTTTCCTCTGAAAACCAGGGGCGGGCTGGATGGCAGCAGACGCTGCTTCAGAAGCTGCTTTCCAGGTTTTGATGATCAGCACACTTCCCAGTGCCAGCAGCACTCTGAAACCCAGTGCAGGGCTGCAGTGTTGGTAAAGCATCTGCACTCTCACACAGGTGCCCTCTCACCCTTGCCTTTTGCAAAGGTGCAGCTGGTCCATCCCTCCCCATCAGCCCTCAGCTGCACTGCTGGGAAATGAGATGCTGTGAGGTCAGTGCTGAACCCCAGAGCAGTTCCCTGCTCTGCTTCACTCTTTTAAAGTGTGCTGGTGGGGAGGCCTTGAATGGATTGGGATTTCCCTTTGCCTGGGTTGCTCTGCAGGGCAGCAGCTGCCTTGTGTCACTGCCCCCTGGAAATGGGCAGGTTTCAGCAGGCAGATTCAGCTGAGCTCAGCACAGCAGACACAGAGACAGGGGGTCCTCAGCTCCCCAGGACACTGCTCTTCCATTCTCTTCAGTTTCCTTCTCTCCATGGATATGGGGTGCTATAGCTGAGAAAGCAAAGAGGAAAGAGGATTTAGGTCCATCTCAAGACACCCCAAGGTCTATCTCAAGGTAGGGCAAATGTACACTGCTTCACTAAACTTCCAAATTTTAATTTCCTTTTGGAATTGGAATGGTTACTCCTGCTCATATAAATCCTGCAGCCTCCCTAGCTGGAGCAGAGCCTTGTGTAGCACACACAGCTCTTTGGAGCATTGCAGGGCTTTACTAATCCTTTGCCTCTATTTTACAGTAGTGTGCAGAGCTCCCAGTGAGTTCCCCAGGCCTCGCTGTGCAGATGCTGGACTGCAGCCAAATCCAGACCTAGAGGTGTTGGTGATGGCTCCAAGTCTTCCAGCTGTCCTCACCAGCCTGGGAGTGACACCTCTAATGCTCCTGGGATCAGCTGATGCCAGCAGGGATTGAGCTGAGAAGTCCAGAGCTGCTCACACCACTGTGACCTGCAATCCCTATTTAGCTTGTACAGTAAGGAACAAAATGAGGGCTGCCTGTTGTTACTGCACAGGGTCTGTTATGCAGCAAATTTTGTTGCAAATAAATGGCCAAATCCCCATTGTTCCCCAGATAATAGGATTTCTTCCACCAGCATTTTAGCCTGTCCATGAGAAGGACAGGAGACAGATGGCTGTGTGGGGATGGACAGTTGCAGTTTAGGATTCTTCTTATTCAAGAGCTGCTGAGATGTTTGATCTTACACTACAGAAACCACATAATTCAAAGGCAGCAGGATCCAGGCCATAAGGAAGTGAAGATGGGGAAAAAATCAATCCACCTTATCAAATAAATGTGTGTCTGGAAGCATGTGCCTGAGACAGTGATGTTATTCCTTTGCATGCATAAAAATTAACAGTCTGGTGAGAATCAGTGGGTTTTCATCATGGTGAAATCCTGGGGAGCCCATGTGCTGTCTGTTTTTGGAGAGTCCAGGCCCCAAGCTGGTGCCTGTTGTGCCCTCACTGCAGCCAGGGGCTGAGATCTTTGTCACAGCCACCTCACTGCCCTCTCTGCTCTTCCTCCCTTTGCTCTTCCAAACAGAGATCCAGGCTGCAGTGTGGGCCAACCCACAGAACCCCCCCTGTGCCCAACCCCTGAATATCTTAAATGTTGCACAAGGAGCACAGTGGAGCTTTTTTTACACAGACAAGGCTTCACATTTGCTGGCTTCTTGCTGCAATAAATTGGCAATGATGCTCTAATGAGAACAATAATGCACCACCCTACCACCTTCGATCACTTACATGCTCTTTTTTAGCTTGTGAAAGGCTCTAAAAGCTTTCACCAGACACATTGTCTGATTTTTAGGGAGTGTCACTAGTGCTGTTCATCCTAGACAGGCAGAAGCCTGTTTTTATCCCACATGGCTGCTGCAACAATTAATGTCAGGCTAAGTGACCAATAATTAGTCTGACCCAAGGAGCCTTGATTCCAGAGATTTTCCAGCAATTTCAGCAGCAGAGGCTGCCTCAAAGCAGCCAGTCCAAACGGAGCACTTCAATAAACTCCTTAATGGGTGGCGTGCTGGGGTGCAGTCAATTGGCATCAGATGTGCTGTGCCATGTCACACCAGCTGATGGCCAGCACCAGTGACTCTGTGTGTGCTGTCCTCCTGTGACAAAGTGATCTGTGTTCTCCAGCGTTTTCTACTCAGAGATACACATGCAAGGGATGGAGAAGCATTTCAATTTGCTCAGTTGTTTTCACTTGTCCAGTTCTCCAGCTACAGACTCAGGATGGTCGTCACTCTTTGTTAAAAAAGTTACTTGGCAGCTCAGATGAACTCCCAAGGGTGGGTATCACCAGGTTGTGATTAAAATGATCCACCAAACAGCTGTTTCTTTGGAAGGAATGTATTGTTTCATTAACCTGTAAACCCACAGCAATTAAAATTGGTTTTTGAAACTGCAACACCAAAAAGCTGTCTGCATGCTGTCTCACTGTTGAGTGTGCCATTTCCCATGTGCTCTGCTTGTCTCCTTTTCCTGCAGCATCTCAGTGTGAGGGACTGAACTGACAGGTGATCTTTTTTGACTTTCAGTTTACCTTTGTCTGCTTTAGGACCACCAGCCAGCCTCTACTTATTTATGCATCTTTATCTGAAGGGAAATCGACTCTATTTTAATTGCACATGGACGGGATGATAATAAAATGTTAATTACTTTTTCTGCCCGTGCACTGATCTCTATCTGGCAGAATTTGCCCTTGATGATCCCAGAGCATCGGCACCATTGCAGACAAACAAACGCGGACATGCCGCTCGCACGAGAATCCAGGGATCTCCCCCATTGTTCCCAGGCTGTTCAATGCTTTTCCATTTCAGCAGCTGCATGCAGCATCACTGAAGTGGAACTGCTCAACACATATGCTAATACCAATATTCACGATACCAGCAATCCCTACATGAGAGCTGATGTGGGATTTCTTTTGGATAAGACTGTGGTGTCTTTTTTTCTGCAGGCCTGAAATCTTCTCATTGCTTAAACAGCCTAGAAATGGCCCATGTGTCTACCTCAGAGAAATCTAAGGCTCACATTAGCCTGTTACAACATGGAGCTGTTCAAACATGTATCTGTCATCCATAGCTTCCTATGTCCTATAACACACCTACTGCTGGGATAACTGAGCACCTGTCAAGATTCTATATTGCTAGCCATGAAGTCCTCTCGAATTTATCAGCACAGAAGCTTACACTGCTGGCTGGCAAGCTTTTGTGACTCAACCTTGACCTCTAAGGATCTTCTGAAGATGAGAAAGCATCAAATTCTCTTTGCAGATTTAATCACTGTTTCCTCTGCTGCGGGCTCTGACTGACAAGATGGTAGAGATATCCTTAGCTCAGACAAAATCACCTGAAAGCAGTCGCTGCTACAAAGACACAGACCCCACACTTGTGCCAAACATTGTGTTTGGCATCCCAGGTTCACAAACAAAGTGCACAGCAAAGCAGAAAACTGCCCACAGCCTGAAGTGACTGACTGACCATCAAGGTCACTCAGTCACCTTCCACACACAAAGACTCTGGGCCATGTTTGAGCTGCTGGCCCAAGGGCAAGGCACTCTCTACACTCTCGCTGTCCCTTGCGTTTCAGAAGGATGCTTCTTACAACCTTGCAAAAAAAAAACCCTAAAACATGGCAATGAGGCATCAAGTGATACTAGACTGCCACTAGAAGCCACCAGAGGTGAGTGCTGAAAGATTCCCACTTGTTAACAGTAGTTCCATTATAACTCTAGCAAAAGCAGATATGACTTGTCCTGTGCACCGATGTCTTTCTCAAGTACTGCTTCTCACAGAAGTCCAGGATTAAGGCCTCTCCCTTTATTTTTCTGGATGCTCCTCATTTCCCAGAACATGTCTCAGAGTTGGAGGCAATTCCATTCTGAGACACTGCATTTCTCACCTGCTGATGGCAATCAGCCACTGCCAGCTGACCCCTGGGGAGCTGCTGAGGAGCACATGAAGAGCAGAGACCAGCATGAGGCCTTGGCAGCACTGCTGAGAACAAACAAGAAATGCAGCCTGTGCTCCTGAGGTGCCTCCACTGTGAAACAAGGTTCTCAAAGCTCTTTGTGTGTGTCAAAGTCTGGTTTTTGGAGGTTGCTCCACACTTGCTCCTCACACTCTTACACATTGCCAGTGTTTGACAGGAAGGAAGCATGGGGAAATAAAGGTTGCTGTAGGTAAAAAACAAACTCAACCATGTTCTTGCTAAGAAATCCTCCCAGTCACCCCTATCCCAAGGCAGCATCAATCATCCCAATGGATAAATTACCTCTGACTATGGTGGCTGCCACACCAGGTGACCTCTGGAGGTGGGCAGAGCCACCCCTCTCCCCTGTCCTGTCTGCTTTGTTCTGAGGCATCCTATGACCTCCAAAGCACAGTTCCCAGTAGACTTCAGTTCAGTCTTCATCTGTTTATAAAGAAGCTTGTCGCAATGTTCACTTATCTGCTGGGGTAGGTAGGTTTTCATCTCAGATCTCCAAGAGAAATTCCCCTGAAATCTGTGGAGGTAAGTCAGCCTCCCTCCATGAGCCCCAGGAAACCATCCTGGCATTCTCCCACTTGTTCATTAAGTATCCAGTGCAGATGATGCACAGCAGACAAGCACCATGTCATTCCTGAAAACATCCAGTGAATGCCTGTTTCAGAAGAAACAGCAATTCTGACCCATAGTCTGTTCTCTCAAATCAATGTAGAGGCAGCAGCTGCAACTACTTAGAAACTCCCAACAACTCTTAAGCCAAGGTGTTAAGAAAGTAAAGTCTGATAAGGTCTTTCCCAGGACCTATGCCTCCCCCTCCTCATTAAATATAAAAAAGCAGGGAGACTTTGCCTTTAAAGCCAGAGACCAGAGCAAGGGTGAATCTCAGGCTGGAAATAAACCCCACCACCTCCAGCCCCAGGGACCCCTGTATCCCTTCAATACTCATCACATTGCACCAGTGGAGCAGCCCAAAGGGTGGCAGACACTCTGCTCCTCTGTTCCTTGATCTTTAAAGGTCCCTGGAAGGCTGTAAAGGTCTCCCTTCCAACTTGTATTCTGATCTAAAGGACACAGCTGTGGAGAGAAATGGTCACAAGAAGGTGACCAAGACTACCAAGTGTGTGCCATGTATGGAGGAAGTCAAGCTTTAGCTTCCTGTAGATATGCTGAGAAGGGTCAAAACTTGCTAGGCCAAAGGAATGCCCTGAAGGATTAAGCTGTGCTACTGTCCACCTTTAAGATTTTTAGATGGAGTCCAGAGATTTTCAGAGCACAGCGTCTGCATGTAGGTAAAAGTAGGATGAACTCACACATTTTCAGTTCCTCAGCGCAGCTCTTTGTCATCTGATTTAATCTGGGAAAGCTGCTGCAGCACCATCCTCATTTTGGTGGATATAGAGGATCCGGCTGAGAAAAATGTAACCATTTTTTCAGCAAGTCAGATTTTTTGCTGGTAATTTCCGCCCTTCTCTGGTTCGGCTCCCAGGGGATTCACAAAGGGGTTTGTCATCTCTCCAGGTCATTCAGCACTCTGGAATGTGCTGTAAAATTATTTGCCCTGAGCAGCATTACAGGAAAGGCATCCATCAGTTAACTCCATCGTCAGCTTTCTCTTCTGAGGGATGTGTTGCTGATGATGAGTCATAAAGACATTGATTTTAACATTTGCTTTGAATCGTAATTGCATTCGTAAGATTACATAGTGGCTCTCAGGGATCCACTGAGTTTTTAAATCTATAGTCAATGCCTATTCTTCTTAGTTAAGTACTATATAATGCATAGGATGACTGGACAATTTTTTATTTTTATACACATCGCTTTTGTAAAATGGTGTCTTACACATGAAAAATTAATATAAAAAAAAAAAAGGCTTTCTTTTTTTCCAATGGTAGTCTTTGTTTTAAAAATTCAGTATAATGGTTCAGTAGGGTGAAACAGTGCATTATAATTGAAAGTTAATATCCATAAGGAGTTAATATCAGAGGGGTTCCCATCATGATTTGAGATTCCAGTGTTCTAAGATGCTATAAATCTAAAACAATGGTTAAAAGTATAAAACTAAAAAGGCATACTTGGGAATGAAAATGGGGTACAGGGTCTAGTCACTAGGAATATGGAGTGACAGCCCTGTCTTACAGTCTATATTGCTGTGCACTCATTTTTTTAGGTAAATTCTTCATGGCTATTCTGAAAGGTGATTGTTATTGTTGTCATTATTATTATTATTATTATTATTATTACTACTACTACTATTTTCATTATCTCCCACTTTGCATTCCCAGAGAGAGCTCTCCTTAGAATTTCCTTTGACTTTATTCCCCTCCTCTGGTCCTTACCTACAGAATGCTTGGGCAGCAGGCAATGCCCTATGAACCTCTCAGAATCCTCTTCAGCAGCAGCTGGCTCTTCCAGTCTGGAGGCAGTGTTTTTTTCAGGCATCCCACACCCACGATGCTGTGCCATCCGTGGAAGGAAATTGAGCTGTTCCTCTAATGCGAGCCTAACGGAGCAGGTGAGAGCTCCAGGAACACACAATGCCCACATTTACTCTCTTTGATGAGGATTTCATGTTCTAGGTGAGTGTGAATGTCTTGGTTTGAAAAGAAAGGTGTCTGCTAAGGAAGGCAGGAGCCTCCCCTGAAGTGGAAAATGTAAACCCTCTCCCTACGAATTATTATAATTGTGAAATTAAGGGGCTCTTGGGAAAGATATGGGAATGGGAATAGCAGTTCTTTCTTAGGGAAGAAAATTAAACAAAATAAAAATGCAGTAATACAAAACAACACCGACAGAGTCAGAACATGCCCCGACAGCCTGTGGGTCAGGGTGTTGGTAGCAGTCCCATTAAATTGTGGCTGCAGTCATTTTGGAGTGACAGATGTGGTTCTGTTGGAGCAGTGATCCTGTAGGAGGGTGGGGTTTTCTTCTGAAGGTCTAGTGATGGTGTAGATGGGCCTGGTCTTCCTCTGGGAATCCAGTGGGAAAGGGCTGCTCCTCTGGGAATGCAGTGGGCAAAGGCTGCTGTGGTGTCCCCATCCTCAGACTGTATCCAGGTAGGAATGCTTGGCTCCTCCCCTGGGCAGAGCATCTCCCAATGGGATGATGGAATTTTATCAGCCATGCAGGGACACTCACTGGCCATGGACAGAAGAGATCTCCTGGAGGGAGGATTGGTTGTGGAAGAGATAAAAAACTGCCCAATGAACAGAAGATAACTGCCCCACCTCTTACAGATGGCAATAGAATACACACCCCCAAACCATACCTTGCAGCCCAGGACAATGAGAACACTGGATGGACACTGATAGACCCTCTGGTAAACAAAATGCACTCTTCACTTGTGTGATTTGTCTTTAGCAAAGATGCCCCTAAGGCACTTTCCACATTGGTGCAGTGGTCAAGGAAATAAAGTACTGTCACTTTACAGAACAGACACTAAGAAATCTCCCTTGCTAGTCTTACATTACAACCCCTTTCTTACAACCCCTTTCCCATTAATTTGCTGAGTCAAAATAATAAAATAAAAATCCCAAGGTATTAGTGAGGACAGCAAGAGACAGGGGAGAAGCTTTTTAAAACCATTTTAAAACCTGATAGGGTCTGGTCTTTGGCTTGTGCACTTACTGGTCCCTGTTTCTCCTTTCCATGCTTTTTTTTTTCCCAAGTACTTTGCATAATAAATTGGTGAGAGGTAAAAACTTGGTGAGCCAAGATCTTCCTAAGGTTTAAAAGCAGACAACAGGATTACAAAATGTGATGGTCAAATAAAGGAAAATAAAATTTTAAAAAAAAAAATCAAAACAAAGAAGAACATAAACAAAAACTAAATTAAACCAAACAAAAACCAAACAAATGAAAAAAAAATCCACCAAAACCAAATGGAAATCCTGTCTCTCCATGCCATAGCCCTTAAACTTAGCAGTACTTTGAATATGATCAAAATCAAAATTGTTCTTTGCAACCTCCATGAAACATTTTTTCTTCAACTGGCCTATGTCTCTGAATATCCTTCTGGAATTTTGTGGAAAATTTCTAACCCTGACAGGGAAGAGCCCCACAGGGCTGGCTTTCATTCAGGCATCTGCCTGAGGAAAGGGGTGAAAAACAGGTTCTAATAAAGGTGTCTGAACCTGCTGCTCTGTTTGGGCTGCAAGGATTCCTGGTTTGTGGTTCTAGAGCTATTAAGATGCAAGTGCTAAATAAATGCCAAGTATGATATTCCTGGGGCTAAAAAAGAAAGCAATCTTTCCTTATCCTACAGCTGTGAGGTCAAGGTAAATGTGACTGTTCAGAAACACTGCAGTTCTCAAGCCCCTGGGGGATTTTAATGTGTTTTATAAACTTGTTTCCAAACCAAGCTATTAGGAAAACAAGATATTTCTCCATAAAGCCTTTATTTTTCTCTCTTTAGGGACAGTACTGCCTGCCTTACAGTGCTTTAACTCAATCAGAATCATCATTTTTATAAACAGACCATTTTTCATGACTTGCTTGATCAACTTGGGAAGGCAGCTTTTCAGAAGTTATAGTCATACACAGGGAAAAAAAACATTACTCCACCTCCTGCAACCAGAGATGTAACAGAAACCATGTCTTTTCTCTGAAGGTAATGCATAAGGAAAAACATAGACATGCACTTGCTTTCCTTCCACACTCAGCTGCAGTTATGCAATATTAAAAAGGGAAAGGAACAAGCTCTTTCACAATGAGATTTTTTTTTTGTACAGAAGTTTTTGGTGGGAGATGTCAATATTTACCCAGGGCTTCACCTGTATCAGGAGGAGATTTCAGGCTGGTGACTTTTGAATACTTAAGTTGGGACTTAAGAGGGCCTTGAGGACACACAGCCCAAATAATGCTGGAGAGCCATGGCAGTGCTGGGACCCAACTCGTTACTCAACAGTGGATCAGCTCTGCTAAAATGTTTATTTACATTGGAGGTTTTAATCACCCACATTTGTCTCTATATCCATGAGATGGACTATGTACATCAAGGGGATTTGGTTTGCTTTTTGTCTCAACACAAGGAGTGCCAAAAGGTTGAAACTTGGGGCACACATATGAAGGACTCTCTCTAAAGGAACACAAGAGGATCCTCTCTGCTGGCTCTGTCCAGGGGCTGGGAGTCAGCCAGAAACCTCAGGAAACTCCTGGGTGTTCCAGGGCTGCAGAGTGATTTCAAGCACTCTCACTGCCTCATCAATGCCACGTTTTCTCACACTCACCCTGCCAGCCACAACTGAGAGCTCTCCTTCCCCTCTGGTCTTCACACATGTACTCTAACATGTAAAATATTCAGCAAAATAAAGATATAGTACAGAATCTGATAAAAACCTGAACTTATGAGTCACAGTGGTCTCAAAGCAGTGCTGTCAAACTGGGAGTGTAGAGAGCAATCCAAAGAAGTTTTGAGACTCCTGTTATAGAGAAAATGCCACACGCCCCACGAAAAGCAAATATGTATAAGAGGAAATATCTGCTTATCTGAGAATTAGTACTACTCAAACATGCCTTTTGTGCCAGGAGAAAGAGGCAAGGTCTGCAGATTTAGCTGCTAACAGAATACCTCCAGCAGGTGTGTTACACCCCGTAGGAATGGACTTTGCACCACAAAGTGCAAAGTTGATCTAATTCCACCCCAGCTCACAGGAATGGAGAATTTTGGTTGTCTCTGAAATGTCCAGGTAGAAAATTCAGCTTCCTAACGAGAGTTGAAACTTTTACATAGCTTGATTGATAAAAAGGACACACATGTGTAGTTTCTTCTCATTTTTAAGTACCTGTAGCTCAGACAGCTGGTGAAGGAGTTAGACTATTCCAAGTTTGAAAAATGTGAATTAAATGCTAAAACACAAACAATAGTTTTAGAAAGTTACTGGTTTTGGCTGAGCCCTCACTGGGGGTCTACACTGAATTCTCCTTTGCAAGTGCTAATGGAAGTAATTTTTTTAATAAAGATTTTTTTTTTTCCAGTGCAGTGTTATCACTGTTAACAAACAACTCTAATCAATGATCAATGTTCTGCATCACTTTCTGAGAAAAAGCATTAATGGGGGGGGGAGGGGGGGGTGGCAGTGGTGGTGTTTGCATCAGAAAGGAGCAACAGCAAAAAAAAGCACCCCTTTATTTCTAGAAATGAGAAAAAATTAATAAAGAGAGAGGAGACATTAGCAAAGAGGGAATAGGAAAGAAATTGATTAAATGAGCTACATTGGGTTTGGTTGTTGTTCTCAAAGTATAGGTCAGCTATCTCAAGAACAGTGCACATTACCCAAATTCCACCACTGGGACTGGGGACTTCTCTGGGAAGTTGCAGCTGATATGGTGAACAAAGGGAAAATATTATTAGTTCCTTATTATAGACTGTGAACCAGTGGTGTGCTGGTAATAGTGAACATTTAGTCAGAAGATTATCTTGGGACGTAAATTAATAAGTCCACTAGGAAAAAACTTGTGAGGCAGAGAGGGGTTTCCCCATATTGCTCAGGGTGCAGCAGCCACCCAACACCAGCCTGTTCAGGCTGGCATGTTTTATGCCTCTCTGAGGCTCAGTTTACCCCAGGAGAACTAAATGACCCATTCAAGGTTGCTCAAGAAGCATATGAATATCTGGTTCTGAATGACTGAAAGCCTCCCTGTCTCTGGGCCAATTTCCATAACTACAAAACTGTCCTCCCTGTTTGCCTTGTTTAAAGAGAATCCTTGACCACAGCTGTCCTCTCCTCTCTTCTCCCATGTCATCAGCCCAGCCTCCTGAATCCCTGTTGGCAGCAAACACTTGATCACATTTATCACATTATGGTATTTTTGCCTCCTTGGCCAAACTCTTCAAACTGCTCAGCTTGCAACAAAGCCACGACAGAACAACCTCTGCTGCCATTGCTGGTCCTGTTTCTTGCTTTCTGAGGTGCAGATGGAGATCTGACCTTCACCTTGGAGTGATTTCCCATTCATCATCAAGATGAATAGCTGTCGATCCACCCCGAGCTGCTTAAAGAGGTGCCTGGCCAGCGGCTGGCGGTGAATTCTCCCCAGCTGCACCAGCAGGGCTCCTGCTCTGCAGCGTCTGCAGCGGGTGAATAGTGCTCATAATCTGAGACTTAACGTCAAATATTTTCTGCAAGGGAAATAAAAATGTCAACAGGAAGTGAAATGTGACCTGATTAACAGTTAGACCTCTGACTCTCCTTCATTTTTGACTGATGTGGTGTTTTACAAGGATAATAATACCACCGATTCCTCTTAATTGATGGACCCTGATGGAAATATAAATTAAGCAATTAATACGATTCTCTGAGACTCATAAAAATAAACTCTACGTAGAGATAGTCATATTTATTTTTTTAATTACTTTAAAAACATGTGTCGTACAAAGCATTACAACATTTTCTCCTAGGGAAAGCCAAGGCAAGCTTGACCTCCTTAAGAGCCAGAATGTGCCAGAGGAGGCAATGCAAATGATCTGCTGCAGACCCAGGCAGTTTATGATAACCCGAGCTGCCTTTTGTCTGGGGAGTTCTGCAAGCCCTGATTTTCATGTGTTTTGTTTAAAACAAAACTAACAAAAAAATAATTACTGTTTAACATTTAGAATCACGCCCCGAGGCCCCATTCAGGATCAGGAGCCCTTTGTGCCAGCTAAGAGCACAGCAAACACAGTGGGAGAAACACACTCTGCAGTAAATGGCTTCTGATCTGATTCCTGATGCTTTTAATGGTTTCTTCCATGGGAGGTGGTTTTAATAGTGAATAGCAGACCAGTGTGACCTTGAGAGATGCCAGCTTGAAACCAATGGGAGTTTTCAGGAGAGAGCAGGAATTCTGGGAAAGCAAAAATTTAGAGATTTGCAATGCCCAAGTGACCTGAAACAGTATTTACAAATATTTACAAACAGGCTACTGTTGGATTCAGTCCTGTTTGCATCCCTCCATGCCTGCACTAATGGGCTTTCTGTGACTGATATATTCTCCATGTTTCTCATCTGACTTCTGGTTCCTGAGCAGTGAGAGTTCATACTCAAAAGCTTTCCTCTGCCACCATGAAAGCTCAGCTGTTGTGTTAATAGAGCCTGGGATTCTCTTGTAATGTCTTCAGGTGTAAAGAAAACAGCTTGTTCACCCAGAGGCGCTCAGTGCTTGCTGTTTAATTCCCTTTGAAAAGTTACTCCCTGACACCGGGAGCAGAAGCCACACCACAAATTACAGGCAGTGAATAAAACAGGATTGTTGCACATGCGGTCTGCTCCCTGCCTTTGAAATTTGAGAGCTGAGTAATTCGGAAAAGGGACTTGACTTCTTTTAAAATCAAATTGAAGTAGAGGTCTGGTTTTTGACTGTGATTTGAAACATCTGCAATTGTCATTCCTTCGAGCTGGGAACTTGCTGCAGGTGCCAGAGGAGGAGTAAAACCCTGTCCCACCATCCTGCTCCGACAAAGGTGCACAAAAGGGGGTGAAAATGTGTCAGGAGGGGGTATATAGATGCACATGCAGCCACGGTGTATCTGCACTTTAAAAAAATGACAGGTCCTGTGAGACACAGCCGTGTGATGGGAACAGAGCCTGTCCCAGGAGCAGGGACATGCTGGGTGACATGGCTTGGTGCGCCTCCATGGCAGCCCTGCAGCCAGACTGGCCATGCCAGGGAAAGGCTCAGCAGTGCCAACTTATCTGACAGGTACGAGGCAGGAGGAGAGGGCAGCACACTCTGCTTCCAGGAGTGGAGCTACCCAGGCTCAGGGGAGACAGCTCTCACTGCTGAGCCTTGTCTCTCTGACAGAGGAAATGCCTTAATGAGCTCAACAACTTCTCTGTCTTCAGGAAAGAGACTTAGAGCAAGACTGGGAGCAAGACTGGGAGCCACCCAGCAGGGCTGATGCTTAGGCACCATGTGGCTTCTGTGCAAGAGCTGAGTCAGGAAAGCAGCTCTGAGGAAACAGTGACAGCATCCCTCTCCTTCTGTCAGCCTACACAGGAGCTGTTGGATCCTGGACTGACCCCAGCAGCAGCAGCAGCAGCATTAAAACAGCCCTCAATTATTTGTCAAGGATAGTTAGCACAACACAAGTTGTTTTGATTATACAGTGTAACCTGCAAATGCCACCAGGTTTATAGTCTACACTGACATTTCCCTTTATCTCTCTGTTCTCCATCTGCCTCCTTTTTTATATGGACAGATTGGACAGCCTGATGTCATGTAAAATAAGCAGGATAACTGCCTCCCTCACCTCACCATTACTCCTAGCCAGCTGCTCCCACTGCCCAGCCAGTCTTTTTAAACAGCCACTGGGGCAGAGGAGGAGTTTAACTGGGTAAGTGTGGAAGGAAGTGGCTGCTCAAGCTGCACTGCACTGCAGGAGGTGCTGAAAGGCAGGGATGTCCTCCACATCTTCGCTGAGAATTGTCCTGGTCAGGTTCAGAGAATCACACAATCACAGAATTGTTTAGGCTGGAAAAGACCTCCAAAACCATCGAGTCCAGCTTTTGACTGACTACCATCCTTGTCAGCACCATGGCACTTGCTGAGTGCCACATCCAATTGTCTCTTGCACACCTGAAGGGATGATGATTCCCCCACACCCCCAGGTAACTCATTCCAATGCTTAAAAAATCTTTCTATTAAGAAATTCTTCCTGATGTCCAACCTGAAGAGAAGCTAGATGTTTAGAAATTAGTATATAAAATATTGTTGCACAAGCATCCTTAACTTGGTCATTTTGTGCTTGCACAGCTCTTACAAAGACATGCTTTAGTTAGAGTTTACCAACTTTTATCAAAGCAAAACAACACAACATTCATGAGTCCTCACTCTGCCTCTGTAATTTTCCAATATAACTGAAACTGAACCAACACAAAAAGATGTGACTGAACTGAACCAACACAAAAAGTAGGTCTCCTTTAGCCAAGCTCCACACCAGCTAAGATGAGAACTGCAGCATCAGCCCACCCTAGTGTGAGTTCTGGCTTTGCCTGCACACGTGCATTGCCAAGGAAGTGGCTGGGTCTAACTCATACACAAAATAAAACAGAAGAAATAAAAGTTCTTTTCAGGGGTGTGTGTGTGTGAATGATGCCATGGGAGTGTCTGAATTCACGTACATTTCTTTTCTGTGAAACTTTGCCCACTCATCTTGGCGACAAACGATAATAATTCCAAAATCCTCAGATTAATTCCATCTCCTAGCACAGGAATAAAAGATCTCAGTGAGAACTCTGCTGCCAGACTGCCTGGGCATGGCTGGGGCTACTTGCTCAGCTTTCTGAGCAATGCCTCCACTTTTCAGCTGCTGCAGCACTGGCAGCACTGCTGCCTTGTTGGCACATCTTTCACTCAAAAGACAAGGAGACCATTGCTATCAGCTTATGGCAGAGGGGCAGAGCACCTCTTCTGTGCCTGTAGGGAGGAGAGGCAGTGGGAGAGGCTGGCTTTGCTCTGCTTCTCCCACAGCTGGAGCAGGAGGGGTTCAATGGCTCTGCAGAGAGCACTGTCCATGGGATCCAACAGGAAACACAGGTTTGTGCTGCTGCTCCCTCAGGTGTGCTGGGCTCCCAAGGATGCTGTGGAAATGTTGGTGAGACAGAGTGGTGTTGACCTGGAGACTGCTGGGGGCTGGACTAGGTGACCTTTAAGGGCCCTCCCCACCAAAACTATTCTATCCTTAAGGGTCACAGCCATTCTGGGGGTGTGTTGGATTGCAGGCCAAGACCATGTCTCCTCTGAGGCAGCATTTCTCAGAGCAAAATTCTTCCACACACCACTACTGCTGCTGCAGTGCTAAAGTGCTGTTTAAAAGGTAATGCAAATGTCCCAGCTTGGAGTCTGGGCTACAGCCTGCAGCAGGGGATTGGTCACACTCCCACACCTTCTTGTTTTCTGGGAGATATGTAGGGAGGGGGTATAAAAAAACTTCAGCTGTTTTCAAACAAGGGCTCACAGCATGGAAAAGGCTGAGAAACACAGAGGTAATTGTTGCCTTGATTTTTTCAAGTTTTATTAAGTTTTATTAAACCTTCTGATGTTTGTATTTTTCACACAGAATTTTTCCACAAACTTTATGTGAATAACTTATTGTTTTTCATTCTTTTATAGGGGATGAGCAACCTGATAAATTGTTGGG
This sequence comes from Peucedramus taeniatus, assembly GCA_013400575.1. Taxonomy (NCBI): domain Eukaryota; kingdom Metazoa; phylum Chordata; class Aves; order Passeriformes; family Fringillidae; genus Peucedramus; species Peucedramus taeniatus. Next base: position 157,667 of record WBNO01027059.1, on the reverse strand, counting down.
TTGCCCAGTGACATTGAGGAGGTGATACTGTAACCCTTCAATGACACTGGCATTTTAGAAAAATATATATATGAAGTCAAATGTTTTAATAAAGAATTTTTTAGTTTGCTTTCAACAAAACTGCTGTCCATGTCGTTTGTGTGTCACCCCACAGTGACAGGCAATCTTTTTGCAGGGCAATCTGCAGCTAATGGAAGCTATGCCAGGGTATGGACAGACTGCCTGCAAAGCCTTTCCTAGGGACACATCCTCATAGACACTGTCCCCTCTCTGAATACTGCTAAATCAGCTTGTCTGCAGTGACCACCCCAGGGAATTACATACCCATCCCAAAGTATCCCACTTGGGTGGAGCAGGCAGGGGGAAATGCCTGTAAGGTCAAACAGGGACACCAAAAACCTCAGGGCAGGAGATTCCCTTGCTTCCCAGTGCAAAAAAGTGACTGCATTCAGGCTGGGCCCTATCAACATTTGCCTTGGTTGCTTTGGCTCCCTGGGACCTGACAAGAAGTTCTGGAAAGCAGGGGACTGAGTCCTCATGCTCTGAACTACACATCAGAATAGTTGTCACAGGTGTTTAGGAAGTCTAACCACAGCTCAGATATTCCCAGCTGGACTGACTTTGGCAAGGACAGAGTTAAATTTCTTCACAGCACAGTGCTGTTGGGGTTTGTGATGCTGAACAGTGTTGATAACACACTGATGTTTTTGTTATTGCTGAGCAGCTTCTACAGAGTCAAGGCCTTTTCTGCTTCTCACCCCCCCACCAGCGAGGGGCTGGGGCTGCACACGAAGCTGGGAGGGTTCACAGCTGGGACAGCTGACCCAAGGGTTATCCCTCACCATATGGAATCCTGGTCAGCAGGCAGAGCTGTGGGAAGGAGGAAACAGGGAAGCTCAAATGATGCTGTTTGTCCTCCCAAGTCCCCATTGGGTGTGATGGAGCACGGCTTTCCTGGGGATGGGTGAACACCCACCTGGGGTGGGGAGTGGGAGTGGGTTCCTTGCTTTGCTTTGCTGGCATGTGCAGCTTTTTCTTTACCTGCTAAATTCCCCTCGGCTCAACCCACAATTTTTTGCACTTTGACACTTCTGATTCTCCCACATCCCATCTGTGAGGATGAGCAAGTGGCTATGTGGGGCTGAGCTGCCCACCAGGTTAAACCACAACAGCAGCATTTGTTTTTAGGCTCTTTCCAAGTTTAAAGCCATCAGTCTTTTGATTTGAATAATCTCTGGGTCAGGCCCTGTAGCTTTCCTTAGGTGTTCACAATTTCAGCAGTGAGGATGGCCAGTGGTATCTGCCACCCTCACCAGTGATGCCTCAGGTTTTAGCTTTTATATTTTCAGATTCTGTAGTGCTTAGTGTGTAAGTCTAAGCTTCATGTAAGCTCTCTTCAAAGAGCAGGGAGACAAAACAATTCCTTCTCTAGCTGGGGACCAAGGGCAAATGATCCAGATCTCAGGCCCAAGAGCATAAACAACAGCAGACTGAAGAGAGAAAAACAAGAAGGATGGGACTTCATGGGCTGAAGCTGTAATTGGACAATTAGCTCCAATATGCAAATGGACCAAAACTTATAAAAGTGTGAGACTCCATGACCTGTTGTCCATTTTGTGGCCATTTTGGGTTTTGCTGCCCAAGGTGGATCTATTTGAGGCCTCTTAATAAATCCCTACTTTACTCTTTGGCTCTGTCTAGTCTCTGTTCTAGGTCAGCCTTCACAAGGCACCACCAGCAACCTCCTTGGTCAGCTGTGGAGAAGCCACAGAGACTTAGGAGGACAAATGAGCAGATTTCCCAGTTCCTGTGTCTTTCTGTCTTGGTGTTCAGAATGCATAAAGCAACTAGAAGGGAGAAATTCTGTGGACATTGAGACTTTGGCCTAACACTGTTACCATGAATTACAGTTCATTAGCTTTCCAGTACAGAAGAGGTTTTTTGCTATGGAATTGAAGTTTCCTAATTATTCCAACACTGCCCAGAGAACAACCATTTTGCATAAATATTACTCACTTTTCCTAGCCATGTAAGGAAATATTCCTGACCTGGCAATATTTATCATCTTCAGAAAGTCTGTATTTGCTTGATCATGACTTTTTTTTTTTTTTTTTCGTCTAGGGCAAAAATCAATGACAATGAAACAACTCTAGAAAAATTCCTGGGGTAGTTTTCTAATGGGACACGAGAAGTTTAATTATGAGCCATTGCTAGTGGTATGTATGTGACTGTATTCTACAGGGTTAACACAGACAGTGTGTAGAGTTTCTTGAGCAGAAATTGCAGATCCCAGTGGCCTTACTTGCCCTCCTAAATAATAAATCATTTTTATGAATGATTCCAGGAGAAGCTACCTGCCTTGCTGAAGTTATTCCTGTGCTGTTGTTGGGAATAGCTTTGGTGTCAGGGACTCAGGATGTGATGGCTGGAACGCTGCTGCTTGAGATATTTACTCAGGCAGGTTGCTAGCAAGTCAGGACTAATTTGTGGGTTTTTTATTTATTAAGGGGTTTTTTTTATTTATTAGGAGTGGGGGAACACAATAACAACTTTGGGGCATTTTTAAATTAAACAACAAGGATGAAAAAGAAAACCAAAGTGAATGTAAGTGATTGATGCTGCTTATTTGCTCTTGTGTTGCCAGGGAGCTCCAAGGAGAGCAGGGAACAACCAATAGCAGGCAGTGGGGGTAGAGGAGGAGGCCTTTTTAATGATATCACATCATTTTTCTAAGTAATATTATGTTATCTCACAGAGGATCTTAAACATTTTGGAAACACAGCATGCTATATTTTTGCATGTGGATTGCTTGCTCAGCCATGGATCATGACTGACTTCATGCTTAGGTTCCTGCTTAGATAGGCTGCTTTGTCACCCTTGCACTGTTGGGAAGTTAATAGTCTGGGAGAGACAGGAAATTGGAGAAGACCTGTGAGGAGGAGTTCAGCATCCAAAGGGTCCCACACTTAAAGCCTTGTCCATGTGTCTGCAGCAGGATGAGCAGAGCAGGGCCAGCACAAAGGGAGCACAGAGCAGAGCACAAGTCACTCCTGTCACTGCAGAGATGTCCCCTCCCCAGGGAAGGGCCACACTGTGTGCAGCAAATCAGGCAGAGGTAGAGAATGGCCAGGTGGGATCTGTGGGTGGTCACCAAACCTGCTCTGGTTGTGCTAGAAACTGGTTTTTCCCTCTGCTGCTGAAAAAGTGGAGCAGTTGTTAAACAAAACCAAACAAGGCACAGAGATCCCTCATCCAAGAATAGTCTGGGTGTTTGGTGTCCCTCATGGCACTTTGCTTTGCTGCAGCAAAAGCTTTCTCAAGGAAGCTGGAAGAAGGGAAATCCTTTCTCCTGGCCCTGCCTGGGCTGAAGTTGCCTCCTGTTGCACAATGTAGTCTCCAGCCCGTGCACCATGACGTGGCTCTCACTGTGCCAGGCACGGGCCAGCCCAGTGGACATGGAGCCTCCTGCTGCTTTTCACACCTGGGCACAAGTTTCAGTAGCTCCAGGGATCTCTCTCAGGCTCAGGATGTAGATGTTTGGTTATCTCCATCCTGGCAGGATAAAGGCCTACAGATACACCAGAGCATGTGCAATGAAAGGTTGTGGGAAACAAAGCAGGGGATCTCACAGGAGCTACTGAGAGATGAATTATGCAATTAAGATTCTGTTGTGGTGAGATGTGATTAATCCATGGAGATTGCATCCACAGGAGCATTCTAGGGTATGGCACAGAACATCCCAGCCTTTGCAGAGGTCCAAACCGTGTGCCAGCCCAGAACATGTCATTGTCACCATCAGCCAGCCACACCCTGGTTTCCCTTCTGTTCAGAAACTGGCACTGTGGAGAGGAGGTGGCAAGGGAGGTATGGGATCAGAATGTGGTGGAGCAAATCTGGAACTAGCAACCAATTTGGAAATAAAGACCCAGTTTAGAAACTGAGGCTTACTGGAATTGTGTCAGTATTTGAACAGTTGAGCCAATGAGGATCCACAGAAAACCTTACAGGAATGACTGGACACATCTCATTCCATGAGAACTGTCTGTGCCTACAGAAGACCCCACAGATCTCAGAGAAGTATCTGAGGATGATGCTGTGCAGGGCAGGGAGCTGGACTCAATGGTCCTTGTGGGTCCCTTCCAGCTCAGCAGATTCTGTGGTTCTGTGTTTCTCTAATAGAAGGTCTGTGGTTGCAGAGGAGCCACAGCAACACCAGCTCACAAATAAACTTCCATGAGCAGAAGAAAGGCAATGGGAACAGTTTCATTGCCCTCTCCTGTCCAACACAGCATCTGCTGGGAGAGGCTCAGTTACTGCAACCTCCACCCAGGAACTGCAGGCCCCTGGTGTGGCTGATGTGTGCAGACACCAGGTGTGGCTTAGGGGCCACCACCATGAGGAAAGCAGGAGCAAGCCCACCTCATGGATATGCCTATGGGTCACCCCATTTAGGGGCACAAATGATTTCACCCATCCCTACATCCAAAGACTGAAGATGAAAAGAAGCCTGTGATAAAAAGAAGGCTGTTGGGGTGCAAGCTCTTTCTTTATTCCTTTTTTCTACTTGTTTGTGCAGGAGTGATGCATCTTTCTTCTTGCAGTAAAATCCAAGGGCCTTCTTCCCCTCTATTCTCAGTGATATGCCATTTTCCTTTATTGCATTCCCAAAAGAATTAGAGGAGGGAAAAACAACTTTTCCTGCCCAGCATGTTGACACACTGCCAAGGTACTGCAAGGGCCATAAATAAGTGCAGAAATAAGCTTGATATGTAAGACCTGAGACCCTAACTTTATAGTTCCAGATTTCCATGAGTGTCTCCCAAGCCAGAAGGTGTGATATAATATCAAACTCTACTAACAGATGATTTAAAGAGCAAAAAGAAAACCATACAGGTCTGATGAAGATGTACATTTAACCCCATAACACTGGGGAAAAGAAAAATAAAGGGGTGGAGTTAAAAAGATTAAAATGGAGACTGACTGGCAAAGTTGGGGTGAGGAGAAGCCCCCATATTCCCTGTGTGGTTTTATGTCTGCAGAGTCTGTTTTGCAATGATTGATATAACAAACAAGGGACTCACAAAAAGGCTCCTAATGTTCACTGATCAGAAGTATAATGACGTGTAAGCTGCAGCTGTTCCAGTGGATTTCTAAACAGCAGGCTCTTGTTGAATGAGCCCCATCATTATTTATCTCCATCATGGGCTCTTTATTCCAAGGTATTTGTTGTCTTCCCTGCATTTTGCCCGTCTGTCCTTATGCACAGAAAGCTCCAATAATGGATATTTTTTTATTAGTCTCCTCTTCCTTTTCCTGCTTCTGCAAACACAATGCACCCCCAAATCATCCTGCTACAAAAGGGAAGGCACTGCCAGTGTTTTAACAAGGGCCTCCCACAGCATTCTCCCCCATTAGCCTCATAAACACAGGGCAGTGCAGGAGCACGTGCTGCAGAGAGAAGGGTCAGGAGACTATTTATTCTCCCCATTTAAACAAAAATGCTTTCTCCTGAGCAAGGGGAGAAGCAAACAAATAAATTAAGCTGTGCCTTGATGAAAGCCTTTAAACTGTGTCCTTGGGAAATGTACTGAGTGTGGGGATAGTGCAGGGCAGTGTTTAACTTGGCTGATTTGAAATGGTCTGTGAATAAGCGGGGACGTTGCAGGGGCACAGAGTGCATTCTGCCTTTTGGTTTGTGTTTCTTTTAGCATCTTGTGCCTGGTGGAACCTGCTCTGTTTCAAGATAAGGTGCTGCTTCTTTCTGAGTCTCTTCTTTTTGAGTCTCTTTCTGACAGCACTGTGAGCTGAAGTCACAGGACTGGGGTAGGTAGAGGGTCAGGCTGTGCTTGCCACAGACCTGCTACATCCTGCAGGAATGCAGTTTTCCTGTCTGCCAGATAAGGATGATATTTATGCACCCACCTCACAGCTAATGGATTACTGCTTGAAATGACAAACATTTTTATTGTTTTCTTGAGACACTCTGTAGGCAGGCACGGCTGAGCAGTCCCTTCTCAAACAGGAAGCCATCCCCCAGTCCCTTGGTTTATCACTGCTGTAAACCTGCACACATGGTCCAGTTGCAGGCTGAAAATTATACTTGGGAATTCATTGGCTAAAAGCAGAACACAGTTAAAGGAAAAGCTCTTTGGATAGTGTGAATTGGCATATAGCATCCCTGATGTCAGCAGGGTTATGCTGACTTATACCCAGCAGAGATATGGCTCTACGTGTCCATATTTTCACCATTTTAATATGAAAAGAAATGCTTCTATTATTGTATTTAATTTTCAGCTGGTTCTTTTCCTCCTTTTTTTCTCCTGGGATGACATCATTGGAAGCCTGTTAGTATCACTTCTCTCCCTGTCACTCACTGTACCAACAAGTATTTTATCTCCATACGAGAGAACTGTAACTGAAAAAGGCTGTAAACTACAAAGGCTCTTTGATTATCATTTTCATGCAAGGTCAGCAGAAAGAGCATGCCTGGTATTTTTAAGAGAGTTTTAAACATTATTTTACATTTTTTTCTATTTATGTAAACACAGAAATGAAAGGCTGATGCTTTGACACATTCCTGCCCTTCTCCCCCAGCGAACTCTTCTTTCTGGAAACCTGTAAACCAGTGTTACACAGGCTGTACAGAGGAGGGCACCAAGCCTGTGCATTCCTTGAATGGTTTGGCTTCACTTTAAAGGCGTGGTGAGTGACAGTAAACCAAAACCCAATGTACAAATGGAGTCTCCAAACCAGTGTCAGTGTGGGTGTGGGCTCCTCCAGCCGTGCAACTTTGGATGAATGAAACACACTATTAAAAAAGGTGCACAGCCTGAAATCAAAAGCTTGCTGTGGCTTGCTGAGACAGGAGGCACAGCAGCGTGCTGTCCCCTGGTCTCAGGTGCTGGGGGCATAGCCACAAGGTTGTGTTATTTCACAGATTGTCTGAGATGAGAAGCAGAGGCAGAATGGGATGCCTCTGGTTTGGGGGTTTTTGACATTTCCAGGTAACTGCTTACTCAGACAGCCAAGAGACTGAGACTGTGACAAAATGCAGCAGCTGAATGGCCCTGACAGATGGAGGCAGCAGCAGACCTAAAGGGCAGTGGAAAACTCCAAACTCACAGCGTGTGACAGCCTTGGCTCACTAGCTGCCCCTCGCCTCTGGGGGCAAGGTCATAGCACATCCAAGGAGAGGTCAGTAGAGGCTGTGATGGGGATGGGAACCTTGAAGAAGGTTGACATGACTTCTGCAATGCAGCAGGAGACTTCTGCAGCTCATTTTTCACCTGAGGTGCTTCAGTGGAATCAGCAATAACTGTGCACCTCTTGTGCCCTGCAGGTGTTGAGGTCTCCTTCAGCCCTGGGTCCTGTTCTGCTGCAAGAATCTCTTCTTAAGAGACACGGAGCACTTGCTCATCTCCCACAGCTGCACTGGCCCCAGGAGCCAGGGAGCTTCTCACACCCATCCTGACTATGTTTTTGTGGCACACCACGTTGAGGCCAGGTGTGCCAGGAGCCAGGGATGAAGCTTGGTCTGCAGTGGAAGCCACGGCTCTTTGTCTGGTGGGGGAGCCTGCCAGGGCTCCAAGGAGGTGTTTCAGAGCTGACTGAGCTGTGGCCACTGGGACAAGGGCATGTAGGGACCTGCAGGGTGGGGACAGCAGAAAGTCAGGCTCGTGCAATTGTATTGATTGAGCCAGGGCCCAATTTTCTCCATCAAGTGCTGAGAATGCATCGTGTTTATTATTAGACACCACAGCTTCTTTTGTTGCGAACGGTTGCATATATCAATACTCAGAGGAACCGGGCAAAATCACGTGCCCGTGGCTTTTTATAGTATCCAGAGTTCAAAAAAAGCACAGGGTGCTTTTAGCCAGATTGCAACATTTTTGTCTCACACAGCTGATGGGCTGTCTGCTCTACATCCATTCATTTTCTGCTTAAAAGGTCATGTTTAATTTTCCAAATGAGCTCCCCCCACCAGCACGAGTTGCTCATCTCTAGACAATGCCTTTCTCTCTCCAAGGCAAGACATCACCGTATTTTTCCTTTGCTACTATGCTGAAAGGGTGCTCGTGCTTACAAGGCTTGTGTGCAGTGAGGGAGAAAAAACATCTGCCACCAGTGACTTCCTAGACATGGTATATTTACAAACCTTGTTAGTTGCCATGAATACGTCATGCCTGGCTGATGCCCTTATGGGCGAAGCAAAACTGTGTGAAGGGTATTCTCTTTTCTACTCCCCTGGGGAAAAAGGCCTTGTTCTGTAGAGGCAGCACATGGGTGTGAGAGTCCCAGGGGATGGAGAAGAACATCCTGCAATTCACTTAAAACCAAAACCAGCGGGCCATCTTTAAAAGTTCTGTCACAGGTAATTGCAGTGTCTCTCCTGAGTCCCGTGGCAGCAGGGGGCCTGACACACGCCGGTTTGGGGCTAAGGTCCCACCTGCAAAACGTGGTTCCAGAAGAATGGTATCAAATATCTCCTGTGGTAGAGCTGTACACCTGCTATTCTTCACCCACAGAAGTGATGATCTGATGTCACTATTGCTGTTAGCCTGAGGAGCTCCTCTCCAGTGTTATCTTCCAAAGCTTTGTCACTGTGAGAGGCTCTGAGGGGTTGCATCCATACTTTTTCAAAATCCCAAACACCAGTTAATGATAGATATGGAAGGCAAGTGGCTCTCATAAGTATTCTTATGACTTCTGAAAAGGTGTGCTCTTTTTCCCAAAGCCTCCTTTCAACAGGATCCATTTCAATGAGCTCCTCTTTCTGTTTCCAGGAACAATGTTCTTAATTTCCTTTAGCCTACTAACACCTCCTGACAACATCTTTTGCTACCACTCGTGTTATGCACTGCAGTGCAAAACTCTGCTCCTCTTGTGGCTTGGTTCTGAGGGCTTCACAGAGGAGGAGCTGAGCCTCAGGGTCTCTGCAACACTGGTTATCTTGCAACTCTGCAGTAGATTACCCTCAAAAGTTCGTGTAAGCAACAGTTAAAACTTATGAAATAACTCTGACTCAGTCTGAGTGAAACAGATCCCCTGAACATGAGAAATATGTATATGGCAGTACTCTGAGGGCTGGAATCCCTCTTCCATGCCAGCACCTATTTTTGTAACAAGACTTTTTATCCTGACTCAACTTCCTCAGCACTTAGCTGAAGAATTTGGAAGTGCTCAGGATTATTTCCATTGGCTAAATAATCCTCCCAACAAGACCCAAATAGTGAAAGTTGGGATTCAGGTACAAAGCTAACTAAAGAATAATTCCATTGCTTTTTGTTGAGCTTTAGAATGAAAACCATGCTTTGCCTGTTTTTTTCATGTACATCTGACTGTTCCTCTAGCATCTTTTCATAAACAATTGCCTCCCACTTTAAAAGAAACACCTCACTGCTGCCTCCCTGCTTTTATAGTGCAACAGAAACAAGAGCCATTTCTAAAGAATATTGACATGGTCCTAAAGCTGTACAGGTGGAATAGCAGACCATTGCCTTCAGCATTCCTACAACAGCACCTCAGTGATATTGTCTGATATTTTTCTCCCTTGCACTGTGGAGCCCATCTCAGTGTGCCCTCCTGGAGGTGCAGGCTGCTCTTTGTTGGGCACATCACCTGAATGTCAACAGGCCCAATTACAGTGCTTGTTTTGGGGGCTCCTGCACACAGATAGGTTCATTATGCTCTCAGCTACCCTAAACTTGCATTCCTTTTCCCTCTTGTGCTTGAACTCTGAGGTTTGCAAACCCAGACCCTGAAGAGTGCTGGGTCAGACGCTGCTGCTTTGGGCTCTGACTCTGCCTGCAGCGCGCAGCACCGCGCACAGGCACAGCGAGCTGCACAAATGCACTTCCCCATCCTCTTGCCTTTTAAAGGCACACTGGGGAGCTGGCAGCCACAGCTCAAACTAAAGCAAATGTAGGAAAATTGGAGGGCATTATAGGCTCAGTCCTTCAAAGCAGGAGCTCACTCAGTAATTCCGTGTTCCGGAGATTCAGCTCCCACGTCCATGCACAATTTAGCACTAGACCTGAAATGTCTCACTTAAATAAAATGCACTTTTCAGGGGTGGTAAGGATCAGGTTTGGGAAACATGGAAGTGCAAAGTGGCAAAGGGCTATGGGGTAGCAAACAAAAGGCACAGAGCCAGGACTGAGATAACAGATGGGATTAAAACAGCAGTACTAGCAGGGGAAAGGCCATGGTAAAAGCAGGTACAAAAGGCACCCCAGTCCAGCTCAGTGGGAAAGGATGCTACCAGACAGAGGCTGAAACACTGAAAAGCAGCTGTTGGTGGCCAGAAGAGAAGATAAATCTGTAAGCAGCAAGAACCAGTTTGTTATCTGGCTGAAGCAGTCAGGCAGCACTCCCTGATAGACAAATTCAGGAAGCAATGACATTAAATAGATGTAAACAAGCTGTCTCAGCAGTAAAATTTTGTTACTAACCAATTAAATTTCATCTTCAACTCTTAGCTGGCGGCCCTGGCTCACAGCCCCTTCGCTCTTATTGTTTCACAGAGATAAAACATGTTGTATACCATTTCCATCAAAATCAGGAGATGGATGGAAAGCCCTTCCCTTCTCTAATGAGGCTGAAAGACTCCTTACCCTACATATCAGAGAAGCCTGTCACATTTGCATTAATTGATGCTGAGAGTTTTAGGGTTGTTCAGAAAGTGTTCAGGGCCAGAGAAGGAATGGAGGCCCATGAAAACATTAAAGTGGATCAGACTGGGTGTTAGTGAGGCCTGCAATTTCCCAATCAACTGCTCCTTCCTAAGGTTTAGCATCCACACCTCACCAAACAGTGCTGTGTGGGGAGCCAGAGGCCTTCTGGCAGGTGGCTGTTTCAGCCTCCAAGTAGACTATTTTTATTAATGCCAAGGAAAAAGCCCACAGAGCAGAAATGTGCTGCTGTTACAGCCATCACCTGCCTCATTCTGCCAATGATTTTGTCCAGGCCAGAGTTTTTGTAAGTGTAAATGACAACGGAGTTTATAATTCTTACGTTTCAGCTTATACCTCTTCAGTTCTTTCAATGTTCTTGGAGCTAATGATTTCAGCACAACTTTCATTTCACATCACCCTCACCATTTACTGAAATGGATCTGTCCTGGGGACAGTTTCTTCTTTTTATAGCAGCTTTTACTTCTGGATGGAGCTCTTCATTTCCAGGCATGGGCTGTTGCATAATGACAGACAGTAAAGTTGAGGTGAAGGAAAAAAATAAGCCATAATTTAGAGAAAGCAGAAACTTCTGAAATGGTGCAAAGCTCAAGCTGTTTGTCTTAGTGAACCAAATGATGATGGCCTTTATGAACAGCCAACATCTGTAAGCAGTGGGTGGTTCCTGGCTGGGACTGAGCCCAGTCTGTCCCACATCTCTCCAGATACCTGCTGCATCCTGCAAAATATTACCTTTGAAACACAGCCACGAGCACTACGACACACCAGTGAGCTTCTCCTTCTTGATAGCAGAAGTGTTTAAAGCTAGACCTTAAGGAGAGCATTCCCAGGTCACTGGGGCTCAGTGCTCTCCCACGGCCCTGCCTCTGAAACAGCATTTACTGTGGAGCAGGCAAAGGAGGATGAGGAGGAGGAGAGGCCTCATCCCAGCATTAATCACAGTAATAAAGCTGCCTGGAGATGCTCGGGGCTGGAGCTCGTTGCGAAGGCAGGGAGGGCTGTGTGACTGCACTGCAGCCCTCGGGCCCCAGCTGGAGTCTCCCAGTGGTCCTGGCCCCACCACAGTGGATCTGTTGGGGGATGAGCAGGGGGGTCCTGTCAGGGCTGCAGTGGCTGCACCTCAGCCTCCAGTTCCACTCCTTATTCCATGGAAAACTGGCAATGGATCATGACCCAGAGGCCACATCCAGCCCCACGCTGCTGCAAAGCTGTTGGGAGTCAGAAGGGGAAGGGAGTGGCCATGACTTTTCCACAGTGGGGGCTGTGTGACTCTCCAAGCAAGGGGGGACAGCTGGGGGACCCCAAGGGGTGGCTGCAGGTAGCCCTTCCCAGCCTTTTGGATGCGGGTTGCTGCCGAGCGCTTCCCCCAAAATGAATCCACCTTGGCCATTCATCATCACCACAGGCAATCTAATTACAGGCCTGTCTGAAAAGGAGAGGCTCATTTATAACAGAGACTTTGTTATGAAGGTGTAATACCTCCAAATACATTTTTTGCAATATTTTTTAAAGGAAAATTAATTAATTGTCTGGTGCTTTTTAAAATAACCAGCCTCCCGAGGTTGGTGCAGCGGCACCTCTGGTGGTGTTCCCTCCCCACCCAGCCCACCTGCTGTGTGACAGTGAAATGCTAAAATTATTTTGGCAGAGGAATAGTCTCAGAGGCTGTTGTTTATTTTCCAGAGGAAATAAGCAGAGGAATATCTCAGGATGCAGCCTGCACCTCTGCCCTGTGGGACTGTCTCTAATTGCACGCGGCGCTCTGCAGACGCATTCAAAATGCACAGTTCAGAAAGCAGAATTAAACATGGGGAGGGGGGCACCCACATCCAGCATGTGCCCAGATCGGTCTTTAAAAGAGAGGAATGGTAGAATGTGCTTCCCTGAGAAGCACAAAAACGGATTGTGGACCAAGGCAGCTAATCTCCTACTGCAGCACAGCCACCAGTGAATTGAGAGCTGAGGAGCTGGGCTGTGCTCTGCTCCTGCCAGCCTTGCTCATGTCAAGTTTTGTTCTTTGAGCCATCTCGATGATGGGACAGCTCAGGTGGGCACTGCTCAGGAGCAGTTTCAGGCCAGCTGCAGAAAGGCAGAAGGCAGAGGAAAGGTGTGTGTCCCTGTCACTGCCAAGGAGGAGGTGTTGAAGAACACGTGGCATGCACCTCACCAGCTGAAAAGCCTGCAGCAGACTGCAGCACCCCAAAATGTGAGGCAGGTTCTGCTCTGAGCTGCTGCTCTTGCCCAGGATAGACCATCCCAGGTCACTCAAAAAAAAACAACTAAAAGCAGTGGATGGATGGCCTTAACCTGTCTCAAATTTTTGTTATCTCCAGGGCTTGCTAGACAGTCAGATCTCTTCTAACCACGCTTTTTCATGCAGACACACTGAGCATTAGATGAGGCTTTGATGCAAAGAAGCAATTGCAAAAATGATGAGTCAGATCCCCAGGCATCATGAGGGAGGAATGAAGTGCAGTGGCATCTGGGATGAGAGATACTCCAGGAGCTCAGGAAGGGATCAACTGAGCTTGAAGTGAATGGTAGAAAGTAGGATCTGGAGGAAAGAGAAAGTTTTTGCACAAAAGAAGGGAACTGTATTGCAAGAGGATACTGGTGAATGGTTTGCTTTTATTCCTGGACAGGAGATAAGAAATGGACACCTGAAATTTAAGGCAGGTGAGAAGGGAAGGTTTTGGAGAAAAAACTAAGGACATGGCAGGGATGGTTGGACCTCTTCTGAAATCGTCCTCATTAGCTTCCTTATTCTGAAATCTTCCTCATTAGCTTTTCTGAATCTTCCTCATTAGATACAGTGTATCTGTTGGTGGAATGCTAAAAAGGCAATGGATCCTGAATAGTGCCCATTAGGAATAAGACTTCCAGGAGACAGAAAATTGTGGATGTTTTTTCCAGGTGAAACCTTCCTGTAAGTAGCATGATTCACAAATTCTGTGTTGTAGTCATCTTCTCACACAGTGACACTCTTTGCTACACCATGTAGATCTCTGTTACCCTCATGCTCTCTCAGGTAATGATTTTAAGGTTAATCTGATATTTGGACTTGGACAGAGGCTCTTGTTCTAATTGCTTGGAAGAATAAATTAGGACACTTAAAGTACAAAACCATGGTCAGAGAGAACAACAGGGTTTGTGAGTGTTTTGCCATGCGCTGCTCTAAATTCTGCCCAAAACCAAATGTACACAGAGGGTGCACACAGAGCACCCTTGTATGTCCAGGGACGAGTGCTGGCAATCCCAGGGATCCATTTCCCAAGTCCACACTAACCAGCACGGGCCAGCTGGGGCTGGAAGCAGAGCAGCCACATTAGTGTGATGCCAGGTCTGAGCTGAGAAACCAGGTCAGCATTTATCCCACAAGGTCTGCCTCGAGTACACCTTATGCCCCCACACTCAATTCCATCCAAAGGCAGGCAGATGTCTGCTCAGCTCGTGGGCCTGCATCCCTCTGAGGGCAGGAGTAAGTGCAGGACTGGGAATGGGTGGAGAACAAGGACTGCAGTGAAGAGATTAGAGTGTCTGCCCAGCTAAAACAAGCCTTCATCTCTGCAGGATTTTTTACTTGCCTGCCTAATGGTTCTTACTTCACAGACTTTTTGTTCCACATTCTTGTCTGTATCTTTGCAGTACCAGCCATAGAATGCTGCATGCTTTAACCCATAGTTTTGCTATTTTGATGTTGAGCTACGTCTGGTCTAATTAGGTATTCATGCAGTGATAAACACTCATTTCTTATACACATTATGCAGAACCTTGTGTGTTTTCCTGCATTTTCTTTTATTTCTTTTGTAGTGTTTAAAGAAGGACATGATTCAGTTGAAAGAGGAAAAAGAAAAATGCTTATAAAAGGATCCTGCATAAGCAGAAGAAATGCAATGTGTATTCCTCATAAAACTGGAGGCCAGCCCAGAGCTTGGGACCTCCAGACCTTTTGCTAAGATCTGGTGAAAAATGTCATGGAGGTGCACTGGCTTTTGCCAGGCTTATGGGATAATTTTATGCAGGTCACTTCAGCAGGCACCTGTGCACTTGCTCCACTGCAGTTCCAGGTCTGCTAAACCCACCAGGTCCTGAGTTATTGTGTGAATGGCAACAGTGGCAGCCCCCAAGAAATGTGGGACCTCCTTCAGCAATATAGGGAACATCATATAGTTGGGGTCTTGGGAAAATTTGGACAACATTTCTTGATTCATTTAATTTATTAATCTGGAAGGTAATCTGCTGTTTGTGTATGCCTGGGCACAGCTGGGCAGTTATGTTAGACCACTCTTGGTGCCCTCCTGTTTGCCACTCAGAGTTAACTCTGCATTGTTACTGCTACAGCAGCTGGTTTCTCTGTTGCTTGGTGGAAATCCATAAATCAACTGGTCTGACTTCACAAATCCCCAATTTTGTCCACCTTCTTATGCATGTTTTCACTCCTGCCATGTGGGTGATGTCAGTATTTTATTGGCACAGCCTTTGGACTTGATTTCAGTCTCATGTTTTCTGGTGTCCATTGACAGTGTCTTCAATGAAGTGACAAACCTGCAATAATATAAACATGGAATGAGCAAAGGGAATTCACTCTAACAGTTTTTAGAGGGGAAAAAAGTACTTCTGAACTTGAAAAAAGCTTGAGTCTTAATCCAAAGACTTACTGTTGCCACGCTTTATTTGATCCATTTGGCGTGGGTTTTTTGAGGGAAATTCACAGGCACACACATGCACACTCACACAAAACAGAGTTAATGGTTTGTGTGATAAAAGATGGATTCAGTTTTTAAAAAAGTAATGTTACTGATTATTACTATATAACATGTACTACAGCCTAAAGCTGTATGCTATGCCAAATGAAAGCTTGTCAGCAATAGTTTGAAAAAGTATATGCTGTGCATTGCATTGTTTCATGGGTTTTTCTGCACTAGACAAAGGATACTGTGTCAAAATGCAGCGCTCTGTACAAAGGTAAATTTACAACAATTTACATAAAAATGATAGATTTTGCAAATCTATCTGCTGGTCAAATCCTGCTCTTGTTTACACTCTATATTCAAGTAACCAATTTCACACTATATACATTAATGCAAAATTCAGTGCTGCATGTATTGTACACCTGAAAAGAAAGGAAAAGAAAAATGAAAAGAAGGTCACAAAGCTCTTTCAATTTAGATTTTGAGATTGTGTGGTACATGCATTTCTTTCTAAAACCATCATGAGAAAGCAGGGAAACAACTGTTAAAGCAACCCTGATTTCCAGCCCTATTTCAGCTTGCAAACCTTCTCTGTCCTTTAGGTCCTTCTCATCCTATATGGCAAGCAGCCCAAAGATTAACCAGCACCTGGACGGTTGCTAGTATTGCCAGGTGCATTTTTTATGACAAGTTCTGCAATAATTGCTGTGCTTCTAACAGCTCCAGCTTCTGGATTCATGTGCTTCCTTCAGTTTTCAGGACAAAGCTTTGATATGTAGGTTCAGGGACTGTAATGAGCTGAAAATGTTGGGGGAAATTCCACGTCACCTCTCCAGAGTGGGAAGTTTGGTGGTAAATCCCAGAAGCTGAGGGAGCTCTGCCTGTGTTATCATCCTCTCACATCGTGGGGAAGAACACCCCCTAGCACCTCAAATGCCATCATGGGATGATGGCTGCTACTGAGGGTGCTCTGCTTCCATCCAGTTCTCTCTCAAGGCATGTCTAATCCTGTCATCCTCACATTCCTTCCCTTTAGTTCACTTCTGTACCCCATAATCAGTCATTTTTCCTCCTTTTCTTTCTTTTTCCTTTAGCCCTTCCCCTTCTCAGGGGCCTTTGGGTAAAGGCCAGCCTGATCCTAAAAGGAGAATTGCAAAAAGGAGTGGCTGCCTTTTAAGGGCAGAAGCCTCATCAGTGTCAGCAAACACTGAAGCTGCACAGCTGTATTGCTCATTTTGTGCTCCTGTTGTCTTGTGCAGTTGGATGGAGAAGAAAGGAAAATGTTTCTTCTTCAGGTTACATAAAACTGCCCCATGGCATTTTGTATGGCCAACTGACAGGTGCCAGAGGAGTAAAAAGCCACTGTAGGCCAGCAGAGAGTGAATGTTTCAAACCAGGGGAGCTTTGCAAAGTTCAGTGGAAGAAGCAGAAATGTGGGGTTGTCACCCTGAGAAGCCAAGCTCCACTTGCTTTCAGAATTCAGCTTCAGAATGCATTAATTTTTACATGAATTTCCAGGAAATTAGACTGTGCTTTGCAATTTCAGAGTTACACAGCCTTTAGTTCTGGAGTCTCCACGAGGCCACATAATAATTGCTATGAATCCTTTCATCCATCACAGAGATGACGTGTCAGGTGTTTGGAAGCACAGAATGATGCCACAGTTGTGGAAGGGCAGTGAAAAATGATGTGTTCTGTGGGAGCTGCAAGAAGGAATTGGGTAGACTGGAAGGATTTTGTCAGTGTTTCTCAGAGTTGGTTGGGGCACGTGCACACTTTGTGAAAAATGCATTGGGATCTTCCATCAGCAGAAGTGTCTCCTTCAGACAATAAGAACAGCTCTCCTTTCCTCTCCCAAGGCAAAACATTATCCACCAAATACTCCTTACAGCTCCTGATCCTTTAGAATTGGTCTCCAATTGAGCCTTCACAAAGCCTAGAACTTCCCAGTTTGTCCTTGGGGGGTTCTGGGTTTGCACTGGGCTGTACCAGCTCTGCTTGTGGCCTGAAACAACTTCCCATGTTTATTTCCAGATTATTTCCTTTGGTTTTTCATTTTTATTGCTGTGGACAGCCAAGTAGTGAAAACCATGCCAGAGGAGTCCTTACAGCTCACTGGAGGAAGAGAACAGCGCATCTCTTCTAATGACAGGAGTGAGAGCATGGAGCCATCCAGGGGAGCTGAGAGTGGAACCAGTGCTTCACCAAGAGACCTGCCATGATTCCAGGAATAAAAATAAGCACCTGTTTTAGTTTAAGGGCCAGAGCTGAGTTTTTTGATTAGAATATATGAGATCTATTGTAAACCTTGGTAGGCTGATGACTTCGGTTGTGTGGAGTTCTTCTCTGACATAAACAGATGAGCAGGGAAGATTTGGAGCTACAGAGCAGATGAAAAATTCAAGGCAAGGAGCAGTTCCCAGAGAAGTGCTCAGGTGCAGAAGAATGCAAAGATTTGCCTCCTAGAGCATTGTTATGGGAAGCTTTTAGTAGAGCAGATTGAACAAAAAGAATCAGTGGAGTGTTCTTCTCTTTGTAAAAGTGTTTTTGTCAAAAAGCAATTATTTTTTGGAAATGTATCAAAATTTAAAATAGGAAGATGAGAAACAATTGTCTTTTGACTTTCTCATTTCATTGTGGTAATGTCAAATTGTTTCATTTATTGCAAGTCAAAGCATTTCATTCTGATTTCCTCATTTAGATCTGGATTCTTCTATTGCAGCATTTACTGGTGTATTTACATATTTCTGTCTATATAGTCCATGTTTATATTGCTTCAGTGTTGCAGAAGTACAGAATTTCTGGTTCTGCAGAAACAATTCTATTTTATTTTTTGTTCTGTTTTGAAGTCAGTTTGCTTTAAAAAGAGTGATGTTCCCCACCCACCCTACTCCCAAAAACAGACATGCAGATTTTTGTGTCATCTCTGCTTCTAATGAGAATTAATTTTCCCCTCCATTTCGAGTGCACAGCAAAACCTTCTGAGGCTAAAGTGGTTTTATTTTGGATCAGTCCTTGTTCTGAGCTCAGGTTTTGATTCAGAGGACTTACAGTGATCAAGCAGTGGTAACCAATCCCTGAATAATACCTGTCTTCCTAATACATCTTAAAGTAATTGAAGTTACTTTCAGCTACTTTCCATACTGTCTTTAGGAGTCCTTAGTCTCATATCCTGATGGTGTCAATCTCAGTTCCACCGTGCAGTCAACTCACAATCCCTGTGGAAATGTATCCCACAGAAGGAGGAGCTGTCCAGAAAGTCCCCAGTGTCCTTTCTCATTCTTTCAGCACTGTTGCCTTCTTCCAAATTAAGCCAGTGTGTTGTGCACATGCATTTTATCAAGCTTGCAATGCTTATCTTTGGATTCTCTGCACCACTGTCTTGTGTTTGGGGTTGGCATTTTAAATGTAATTCTGAAAGTGACATTGGGAGGAATTAAACAGGGATCAGAAACCAACTTTTTAGGAAATAGCTGGTTGTGAATAGCAGTTCTTGTGTCTTGCTTCAAAATCCTGCAGCATCAGTCTGCAGTTAAGGAAAGAACAAAGCAGATTCCAGAGTCAGAGATGTTTTTCCCAAGAGGGAACATGTGTGCACAGGGGATGAGTGCTAATTGTCCCCTCTCTTCCCCTTGTGTCCAAGCCAACCTGGCAAAAAAATCGAGTGGGATTCAGTGGACATGTAAACCAGAAAGGCAAGATGAGCAGTGCCTTTCCCAGCCTTGTGTTTTCCCTCCCCCACTGGGGCCTTGGGAGGTTGCTGCTGCATTGGTGGAGAATGACTGAAACGTGCATTCACAGCACCAAAATTCAGCTTTGAAAAATTTCCCAGGTGAGTGTCAGCGAGCCTCTAATCAAATTGAGGGTTGATTGCAAAACTAAAAATGAAGCAAACACTTTGCATAATTTGTTAGACTGCTGCTGTGTGTGCATGCGTGTGTTTATAGACTCTTCCTCAAGCATTGTGAATTGAATTAATCATGGAAAGAGAAGCACTCTGTGTTCATATTCTTGGTGCCTTTCCAGAGAAGTTTTGTATGTTCTGGGATGGATTTAGGGCTGTGTTAGGAAATAAGGGCGAGACCAGGCCTTGTTCTCCAACTGCTGCATTTGTGGGCAAGATTTAATGGCAGTTCGATGTATTTTGTATGACTTGAGAAATTTTAGACTGCTTTCTGTATTTACTGTGCAGAAATGGAAAGAGCTGTTTGATCTCAGCTTGTAGGAATGCTTCAGTTAAGTTAGTCTGTGCCTACTTGAGTAACCACAGCTACTGAAATAGAGCACAGGAAATCCCTGATCCAGTTAGAGCACCCCAAAAATGCAGCCTTAATGTATCTGAGAAGTCCCCAGAAATTTCCAGTTCTCAACAAGCATCAGCCTTTCCCCAAAGCCAGGTTTACTTACCTCAGCCCACACTCTGATCCATGAATTAAATACAAGAACCAATTTGTGAGGTCCTTCACCAAGACCTCACAAATTCCCCACCTCTACCTAAGCCTACAGAATTTTTGTCTCACTTACCCTGGTTTGAGTGGGATAAATTAAGATTAAGCAAAGGGATTGCCATAGTAAAAGAGTTGACCAAGCTCTCAGATGCCTTTCAGTTGACTGCAAGGAGACTGAGCCCCTTCCCCCTATGAAGGCTTTATGACAAAAACATCTTCTGGGCAGTGCAGAGGGACTGCTCCATTCAAGCTAACCCTCTTTTGTTCTGTGAGATGAAACAAAATCACCACAGCTTATTTGACTTGCTCTAGATTCATTGCTTTGACATGTTTTCTCAGTAAAACCAAACCTAACCAGTGCCAGTCACCCGGAGCATTGGACTGGACCCATCGCTTTTAATTCTCTTCTTTCTTTGAAGAATGATGGAGCTTCTAAAAGGTTCCTTAAGGCCACCTCATTTTCCCTCCTGTACTAATCCTGGGCTTCAAGATATCACTGCCAGTCCCTGGGTGTTGTCAGGCTGCTGGGCACAGCTCACTGTCCTTTTCCCCAGATTTGTGTTGTCTCAAAAAGCAGCATGTGGGGATGCTTTGGCAATAGGAAAGAAAGGGGTTTATAGCTGTCATGGGGAAGGGAAATGCACTGCAAAATAAAAGTTCAAATCTCAGTGCAGCTCTCCCTCAGTGACTGATATCTTAACCTTCAAATATCTACCCTGTCTGATAGGAAAGGGTAAATAGGGAAAAATGGGGGAAATGATAGGAACCTACTAACTATTATCTGTAACCTTCCTAAAGGGTCAGTGCAAATCCTCCTGGGAGAAAATCAGTGTACTGATGGGCCCACTGATTCATAGTGTCTTGAAAGCAAGGATACAGGAATATCTTTCTCCCTTTCAGGCAAGGCTGTCTGCAGCTGGCTCAGGGGCTGAGGGAGGCCAGGCAAGCAGCAAGGTGCCCAGGGAAACAGCCAGGAATTGAAAGGAGCAGGGAGGGATCTCAAAATCCCACCCAGCCTACAGGTTCCCTGCTGAACTCGTGCAAGAGGAAGGAAAAACATGGTACTGGCTCTCAAAAGCTGCTTCCTTGCTTTCTCTGCCTGCCAGAGGTATCTGGAACAGCACATGCAGATGCTTTCCATCAAGTTGTCATTCCCTCCTTGCTCAGCCACCTTTGCTGTTCCCTGACCCAGTCCTCTGCTCCAGGCAATACTTTGTGCTGTTTCTTTTTTGACCCTCTTGGTCTCTCATCAAGGTGTAAGTAGCCCTTCCCATGACATGAGAATCTGCAGGGCTCTGCTGTTCTCCTGCAGAGCTAAAAATCTTCTGCAGCAAAGCAGCTGCTCTGTAGAATTTATCTGACTAAAAGATGAGACTTCCTGAAATGCATCGAAGGGCTAGATCCTCCCAGCTGGTATAAATCCTCATTTACAACATAGATCACAGCTATAGCCAACATGTAAATCACAATGCTCCCTCCTGACTTGAAAATCTATGAATCTATGAAAATTGGCATAATTGCATTGATTTCAGGAAGGCTCCTGTGATTTACTCCAGCTGGGGACACGGCCTGGCGTACGCCCATCCTGTTAGAACAAATTAGGATTCTCTCTGTGGCACAGCAGTTCAGCATCCAGGCAGGCTGGGTCAGCCACAGCCGCCAGCTCCTCCCAGAGCCCGCAGGGGAGCAGGGCTCAGCTCTCCCTGAGCTCTGAGCATGTGGCTTTGCTCCCTGCTAGGCTGTGTTTGAAAAATACTACTGCCCAGTGAAGTGGTGCAGAGTAGGAATGTAGCAGTGGTGGCACTTTGACCAAGGAAAACCTGTGGGGGTTTTCAGCAGCTAGCCAGTGGTTCAGGAAAGGCTTTTGCAGAATGCATCCAGCACTTCTGCCCACAGAGCTCTGAAGCCCTCAGTGCCAGGTTCCTTGGCATAGCAAAGGATGCAGGCAAAGTGGCATCAAATCAGATTAACAGCCATTGAGATTTTCCCTTGTGCAATGAAGGGATCTTGCTCTCTGCCTGATGAAAAATTATAAAAAAGTGAATAAATAGCAAATAGGAAATATGGAGAAGAATTTCAAACAGGTAATTTTGTTTTCCATGCAAGTTTACTTTTAATTTGGTTTACATGGGATTATTTTACAGTACAATGGTAATTTACCCTAAAGTCTCTGGAAGAAGAATCAAAGTCATTAGTCTTAAAATGCATTTATTAAAGCCTTAGTTGATAGTGAAAGGCCTATTTAAGGCTGTACTTGCACTTGAGTTACAATAGATTTTTTCCCATTGCTTACAATTTTCTGTAAAAAATTACTCCTTTGGATTTAATTTTCAACACCTGGCCTATGCTCAGTAGCAAAGATTGTTGGTTTGGAGGGAAACCTATTGATCAATTTTCTAAAAAAAGTAAAGAACCAACTTTTTATTATCAAATTACATTCAGATTCTTTTGCATAGGATTTAATCCCGACAAAACCCGCAAGTTAAAAATATGTCATTTGCTTAATTCTCACCCAGGAGTGGAGTCAAGGTCAATTGACTTTGGACATGTTCATTGAACAGTTTCAGCTGTGCTTAGAGTCATGAGCATGCAGGTCACAACAAATAAATATTGACAGATCTGTGAAAGCCCAGAATGTGGCCAAATTCTTCTTTTGACTACACAGCCGTATCTCCCTGGGGATATTTATGTTGCTTTTGCATATTTTCATAATCCAGGCTTAGGAGGACTTTCAGGTTTGGATTTTGTTTTAAACTATCTGGTTATGGTGCTGTGATGGATGTTTAATTTCCCTAAAGACCTGGGTAAATAGCAGATCTCATTTTGGTGGCCAATCTGAAACCTGTAGCTTCTACAGAGTAAACAGTGGAACCACGGTGTTTTGCAACAGCCATTTCCACTCTAAATCTCTGAGATGGTATCAGGGATAGGAGCCTGCCACTAGTTTCAGTCACTAGCAAGGAAAAGAGGTGGATGCACAGCATACAGGGTGTGCACCCTCCTCCCCTTCACTGCTTCTCCCAAATGCTGCTCTTTGGTGGGGAGGGGATGTTTGGATCCCCCTCCTTGGTCCCCGGGGCTGTACCGTGTCCATCAGGGAGTTTGTCCCTGTGCTGGGCTGCCTCACATTGCAGCCACTGCAACAGAAGACTAGCCTGTTAAAATGGACTTGCTTACACAAGTCAGCCTCATCTTGTATTATTTTGAAAGGAAAGTTAGCCTGGACACATTCAGTATGAAAGCTGCCACTGATTGCAGGTTTTATTGGCACTTGCCAGAGCTGGCTTCGACACAAGTTTCTGTGAGATAGGTGTGGCCCTGAAAACATCCATCCCACTCATGCCAGACCTGTTCTGGCTCGCTTGCATGAGGAAAAGAGCTCAAACACCCTTTGTGGGAAGGATCTCCTGACATAGCTACAAACAGGAAAGAGGGTGCCCCTGAGGAACCAGCACACTCTTCTGTCCTTTCAACTTGGTCCTGCTGTGCTCCCTCCCCACCTCACTGCCAGGGAAACCCATTTCCTTTGGCAAATGCCCCTCTGATGGTGAAACCCTGTGTAACATCCCTGCATTGTCAGAAAACCTGTGTTTGGTGGGTTTTTTATGGCTGGCTTGTCTGGGAGGGTGGTGACTCAAATTATCTCCGCGTGCATGAGCGAAAAGAGCGCCTGGCATTTGCCGCTGGCTAGAGCGGCCCTGTGGCTTGACTTCTACCCTGCCAGGCAGCTGGGACCCACCCAACAGGCAAGCAGGGCAGGTCCCTGGCCACCTCACAGTTTCCCTGCCAGCTGGCAGGAAGGTGGGCTGGTGCCTGACACTGACTGAGGCAGGTTGTTCTGCTCCTGCTTAGGGGATGTTTTTATTGCAGTGTGAAACGAAGCAAAATATAGAAGCTGGCTGAGACTGTGTTGTGAGGAAATCCTCTGATCTTGCTAGCTCTGCTCAGTGTTTAGCCTTTTATCAGGACATGAGCTCATTGCTGTTTCAGGCTAAAGACAGAGCTTTGTATGGATTCTTTGCTTTCACTCTTGAAATTCTCTGTTTGACTTGCAGCTTGTGTCAGAAGGGCCTGATCACAAAAAAAAAAAATGTTAATGCTTTTACCAGGAAAGTTAGCAGGCACTTACACGTCACTCTTCCAAGGGATACAGGTGTGTAAGTAGAGAAAAGTCACACATTTCTCTTTGAATTGGGTTCTCAGAGCATCCATGGAGATACTAATTATCTTCTGCTGAATATCCCCAATTTCTTTTATGTCACTGAGAGCTGTAGTTGCCTGGCAATACCCAGTAACATCCAAGTGCCTCGGAGGACTGGATGTAAACTGCAACATCGGCGCATTGTAAATGCAGGCAGGTGTATTTCAAGATTTTTACAGAGGAAAAGGTGCACAGAAAATTTTAAACAGACAGCTGAAACGAGTTCTTTTTATTCACATGATATTTTATTCCTTGTGATTACCAACTTCTCCTTTTATTAAATAAACTCCAACAAAACCTTCCCCAGCTTTTGTCTGATGCTTTTTCCATTGCTGATCTTTGTGTCATACTCATGATTTTGTTGCTGCAGGAATTTACACCAGGGGATGCCTGACTGGGATATCCAGAGCCTATTCAGAATATGCAGGGAAGGACTGAAGGACATGTCCAGGGGTATCAGCCTTGGTGCTGTCTGGGCCACTTTGTGGGGTGTCACAAGGCTCCTGATGTGTGAGTGTGGGCTCACACGCTCTGTGAAATGACTGTGGGTTGTGTGAGCTGATGGGCAGCTTACCAGCAGGACAGCCAGTTCAAGTAGTGGCAACGTCTCTTTCCCCTGGACAAGCTTGTTAAGAACTCATTTAAGAGTCCAGAAGACTTGGGAATAGTTTTAGCCTCAGCTTCCAGCTCTGGCACGCTGTGGCAGCTCCTGCATGATGTCTGCTCTGCTGCAGAAGAGGCACCTGCTCTGCTTGGAGCCTTTTCCCTCAATATAATCAACACCTAAGGAGCACAATTGCCTTCACTTGGCTGCCTAGGTCCTGACTCCAGGCTGTACTGCACAGTCCATTCAGGTACTCAGAAGGCTTCTGTAACAGAAAGCTCAGACTCCATTGGTCACAGGACTATTCAGAGCATTTAAGCTACAATTTATGGCTTGAATCCAGGCTCAGCAGCGGGCGGCCGCGCGCGTTAGCGCCTGCCGCGGTGTGAGAGCTCTCTATTGCAGAAGCAAGAGAAAACTTCTGAAAAAGCTGGCAGAGTGGTGGCTTTGTTTTGTTTTCTGTTCTGTTTGGTATTTCATCTAACTGTCAGGGGAGTTGTGGTTTTGTTTTCATGAGAGACTTTGTCTTCATAATGCCTCTGAGCACAGGACAGCAGGTGAAGGCTGTGCCTGCAATGTGGCTTGGGGCGTGTTGCAGGCAGCTCAGTTCCTTTCCCTTAGCAGAGATAGGAGTGAGTTTTTATCAAGCACTGCTTTAATCAACACTTCCTTAACTCTAAGGTGAAGCCTGTTTGTTTGTATTATAAACTAATTCAGCGATGACTGGTTCAAATTGTGCCTTTAATTTCATGGGTATGTGAAATGGCTGTGCTGTGGACAGCTGGCCCACTGTTTAAGAGGGGGTTCTCTGCTCAGGTTGCAGTTCTTCATAGTCTGGAGCAACAGCTTTCCAGAATATAGAAGAAGAAATTACCTCAATCTGTTTCCTAAGGGAACTGGATTTTAAACTGAATTTTTCTTATTGCTTTTAGCAGAATAAGTGGTGCCTGTATTAGGAGAATAAGCTGCCATATTCCAGTCCATTCCAAGTGGGAAAAGGAGCCTGATGCAGCCTCTACCTGTGACCTGAAAATTCACCATCATGTGCATATTCCATGGCTGGATGAAAAGCACCTTGGCACAGGTGATGCAGGGGAAGGACACATTATTGCATTCTGAATCAAGAAAAGCATAACATACAGGAGGATGTGGTTTTTTTCTTTTCTGTCATCTCTTTGAACATCACAGACAGCACTCACTTCCCTGCATTCCCCTTCTTTTCCTTAATATCAGAGTGTCCCTCAATAAGCCATTGTGCTCTGTGCCTCTGGGTGGTGTTTGGTACAAGCTGAAGAAAATTAAACTTTCGTGGCAGTATAATTCAATGTCCTGTCATTGCACAGCTCTGTGCATGGATACCAGGCTTCAGCCATTCCCTGCAGTGTGGCCACTCTGTCATTCTGGCCATTTCCTCCTGCAGTGACCTAAAGCATGACTGCTGTTGTAACAAGCAGGTAATTTAGACTTCCAGAGAAATTTAGGAGAGGCATGCCAGGGAACTGGGTACTCCAGGCTGAGACTTCAGAGCCATCAATTAAAGATCATAAGTTATTGTATTTTCTAGTCATAACTACTTGCTTAATTTCTACTTTCTAATTTTTGTCCTTTTGTGTTGTAGGTATATGTCATATACATGTCTAATGCAATTTACTGCAGTGTATTTATCACATTATGGAAGAGTGTTATCTTCATCAATTACAAGCAAAAAAGGCTGCTAGAATTAATAAGGGGATAAAAGCTAAATTTGTATTTCAGTGGACTCTTGAAGGCTTATCTCCATGGGAAAGCTGCATGTAAATCTGCAGTGTTTCATCTGGCTTATGTTAAGTCCTAAGTTGGGATTTCAATTCAATGGTAAGTGCAAAGTATCTCTCCACAATAAAAGGGGAGTAAACTGCCTTGGAGTTAGTGAAGGTGTGCAAAATGAGTCACAAACTAGCTCATATTCTCTATGTTCTGCTCCATCTTGTCTTGCAGCAACATGTGCATACTTTTCAGCTAATATTTTTCTTTATAATCCAACTACTGGTTAAATTAGGGTAGCTGTAGTGTTAAGAAATAGGTGGTGTAGTGGAAAAAACATCCTTGTGCTGCTTTATGTTGTGTGCCTGTTGCAAACCTTCTCAGTGCTCATCCTTCCCAATTCCTGACAAGTTACCTGTCCTGTCTAGCCAGAATAAACACTGATTACAAAATTCTCTAGCACTTAGAACTACTGAAGCCCCCCTGTCAGGGCTATACTTGGCTGTGGTGTCTGAGCCAGCTTCTTGATCCTTCTTGCTGCTAACACTGCCTGGTCTGAAGTGACCAGTCCACTCTTCATTTCCTCTGCTTCTCCTGGCACACTTCCTAGAAAGGAGAACACAAAGCTCTGCTTTTCCCAGGAATCATGCTCACCTCTTTTTCCTGTGCCAGAGTTTTGCCAGTGGCATAAGCTCATGCTTTCTCAGAGTCTCTCTTCAAGGTTCTCATCAGGAATATTAGAAGCCAAATTATCCTTTATTTTAGTGGCATAACAAGTAGCCTAAGGTAGAAAAAGCAGTGAGTTACCTGTCCTGTTTTCTGCCACACTTTAGCATTCTTAACTGCTCTTTGGGTTAAGGTCAGTTTACAGAAGCTGAAGATACAGCTTTATACCCCAAAAAATAATTGTGGTTCCAAAATACCCCTTTTTAACATTCCATTTTTCCAGAATAGCTCTGAGAGCTTTCATTTTTACACACTGTCATGACTGAAACATAAGAACTTTTCACGGACATAAATTTTCACAAGAAGAGATGCAATGTAATTCTACTGAACCTGGTTCTATACTTCTCATGCATATACAATTATTTTTACCTTTTTCACATTGGGTGGGAGAGACCCTTGGCTTGGAGTAATAGAGAGTTAAAGTCACTTAGTGCTGGTCTGAATGACTATGTAAATTGCAAGAGGCAGAGAATCTGATACTGTGCCTATAAATTTTATTAAACCAGCTGCTTGTCAAAATTCATTTTTGCTTTATTTAATCATTAGCTATTACTGGAAGAAAATTGTACATTCTGCTGTTAGCTCTTCTGTTATAAATCTGGAAAAAGAGCCTCATTCTTACCTTCTTCTGTCTGGTATCTGGAAATCAATTCCAGTGAAATTTACTTTAGATTTAAGCTACCATATTCATAGCATAACCTGGTCTTTGTGGTTCTTAAAACAGATGCATGGAAATGCCTATAGTTGTAAAAAATGATATAAGTCAGCTGATTTCATGCCATAGCTTTTAGTTCTGTGTGATGGACTGTATTCTGCCACACACCTTTGAGCATCAGATACTCAACTGGCTGGCCACTGAGCTGACTGTGGCTAAAAAATAGATCCTGGCACATGTTGCAGTCAGGCATGAGGTTGACAGGGAGAGTCAAAATTGCCAGTTGTTGCAATAGTGCCTGAAGCAAAGGTGTGGCTGAGTTAGCAAGCATCTGCCCTTCAAACAGTGATCAGCTTCCACCACAGTGTCCTGGAAAAGCTCTTCATGAGCTGTGTAATCCCTTCTGCACACTTTTACTGCAGGTTTATCCTGGGAATGGAGTGGGTAGATGGGGTGATGTGCCCTGGTCAATTTATCCTCCGTGGGGCTGAGACCATTGCAAAACAGTAGAAGAGGTGCTGGAGATTAAACACCAGAGCCCAAGGCAGCAGCTGCAAGCACAGGGAGCAGGAGGGGCTGTGGGCAGTGCAGGAGCCAGGCTGATTGTGTGTGGGGTGGACTGGAGCTTGCTTCTCCACAAGAAGGGACTCTGTGTACCAGGGAGAGGCTCAGGTGATCAGAACAGACCCACACTGTGCATGCATGGGGCAGTGCCAGCACCTTTTAGCCAAGGAATGTAACACTGCCATGCCCAACAGGGATTTTATCCAAACTGATGCCATTTGGCTCCTTCTTAGCAGTTTCCATGCACAGAGTGTTCAGAGAAGGACATCTAGCTAAAGGGTGTTAGCTCTCCAATTACCCTTGCCTGCTGTAATGGCTCCCAGAGGCACATTCTTCGCTGCTGTAAATTAGAATAACCCTTAAAGTTGGCTAATTTGTCCATGCCCTTTACTAGGGATGAGGGTAATACCAAGGAGATGTAGAGCATCCTTCTCCCCTCATAGCCTCGGGGCTCTCTCATCCACCTCAGCCCAGCCAGCAGTGGGGATCAGCTGTAATCCTCCCTTCCTGCTGACAGCAAGGAAAAGCTGGGCAGGATGTCACATGGGCCAAAATAAATCCCTTCAGAAACACACCACCATTCTCATATTCTACTCACAGCCAGCACACACCCTGAGAAGGCAAAGGAAGCTTTTCCAGTCCTCTGGCTAGAGCAGCACTGGGGTTCTGTGGCCTAACAGGTGCTTGCATAAGCATCAGTCATGGGTTATCCTTTGTCTCAGCTGGGGAAAAAGAAATACTTTATTTTTCAGGTTAGCTATGGACTTTCAGCTGCTCCAAAGTTGCATTTTCAGCATGGAGAAAAGCTGTTAGGTGCTTTTCTGCATGGTGATCTGCATGCATAATTTAAAGAAAAGGAGAAAGATCTTGTGGGAGGAAACCTTCACTTGAAAGGAACTGCTTTGTTCTGCTTTAATCTGTGTTGTTTGATTGACCCTTTCTGGTGATAAACCTGGTGCACTGCTGCTCTGCTCCTGAGGCCAGGCAGCAGAGGTCATTTCCATGCTGGAATGATAAAGTGCTAGGGGTAAATTTGTATGGTATTACCCCAGTTCTTCCAGTTTGGGTTTAAAAGAGGTTCCAGAGGGGCCACTGCAGCCCCACCAGTGACTGATGGAAGTTTGCACACTCATTTGGACACTGCAAAGCTGTGAACAGGGCTGTCTACAGCAGGTTTCATGTGTGTGTTAAGCTGTGTGAGGAGCACCTGAAGACCCCTGGGGTTCCTGCCCAGTCCTTTGCACCCTTTTGGCAGCCTGGGGAAGAGATCCCCTAAAGACCTTGGGAGTGTGGGGGGACCTTCTGCTGTTTTTCAGCCACATCAGTTCCCTGATCTTGTTTCTATACAGAGGTGCAAACATTTGTCCCAGCCCTGCAGATGGGTGGTGTGAGGGAGGAAACAGTGGTGAAGGGAGAGGAGACTGAATCTGCTAATCCAGTACTGCCACCAAATAAACACACCTTGAACTGCAGCTGCTGGAAGCTCATCTGTCCCTGCTGCCTTTTCACAGGGTGATGGGGAACAGGAGCTGAGCCTAGGACTTAGCTTTGAGAAGCAAATTTATTTCAGTTAAGTCTAAAAGAAGCCAGATATTCTTTTCTTTAAGTTTATCCAGCCAGATCTCTGGCAGTTTCCCCATTTCCCTTTGAATTACCTCCTCTGAGTTCACTGCAGTGCCTTGAGTTCACTCTGGAGCATAATTGAGTTATGGCTGCTCATTTCCTTGTGTTTTTGTGATAAAAACAAATCTGTGGTGTGGGGATACCTCTTGGCTTAGTCAGAAGGTGAGTGAAGGCACCTAACTGCACCCAAATACTTGCAGAGCCACTGTCCATCACAGACTGCAAGGGCCAGTGTGACCACAGGCTGGAAGAGTGTGTGAAGGGTGAGGAGACTGGCTCCTGTTTCACTGATGTGTTTATCAAGAGACTCCTGTAGTGGTTTTACCCTGGTATAAACCAAGCAAACACTGAGAGGAACCAGGCCAAAGTTCAAATGAGCCTGCTCTTTTGTGCATTCACCTTATCTGACTGCTCCCACCCCTTGTGCAATATATAATAAATGTTAGTGAGTTATTTCTTATGGGCATTGCTGTGGAATACCAATCCTAGCTGCACCCTGGTCAGACCCCCAACTTCCTCCTCTCCCCTCCCACTCTTCACACACCTCAAACAAGGTGCAGGTGCTGCAGACAGTCAGCTGTTAGGGGGAGCTGACTGACCAACACAAGGCTCATTTTTTTTGCTCTGAACTGTACCCCTGAAAACAAACCTTTTTAAAAAAAATCTTCTCTCAGACAGTTTCTTTCTGTTTCTACATCAAAATATGGCAGCCCCAGCCCCCACACTGATTTCACCAGAATTGGAGAGTATTCAGCTAAACTCAGACTTTGCCTACGATCTCAGGAAGGTCTGGTCAGGTTTCACAGTGGGAAAACAGTCTGCTCCTGTCTCTGAATGTGTGGAATTGAACAGGGGAATGTGATGAATGAGAATGTTTTTCTTTCTCAGCGTATCTTCTAAATCCCACTGGTCAGTCTATGTGACTGGCAAAACTCTCCCAGAATTCTGACTGTTGTAGCCCATCCCAAATCTCATCTCTCATTCAAGGATTAAAGGGCATGCCAGTATTTCTCCACAAAACGTTTCCAAAAATCCTGTGAAGAAAGCCTCTGCTTTTCTCTCTCTCCCTGGGAGCCAGTGGTGAAGCTGGAACCCCAAACTCTGAGCAGGTTGTGCCAGTTCTTGTTACCATTCCTCCCTGGCCTGGGGCTGCCTCCACCTGGATTCAGTGTGGTTCTGGTTCCTGGACAGTTCTGTAAGCCCCAGAGCTGATCTGCACAAGGATCCAGCCAAGGTGGGACAGATCTCATGTACCTGGGCTGTTGTGCAGGGCGTCACCCCAGGAGACTCTTCTTAACTTTCTTTCTTAAAATTTAAAGGGGAAAAAGGGAGATTAGTGATCCCTCAACTCCTGCACCATCTGAGAATTCCAGATAGATTCTCAGATGGTGCAGATCACCAGGATGTTTTGGGACTGAATTCCAGCCAAGAGCCTGGCCCCACGTTCTTTATAGGGAAGCAGCACTCAAGGGCAGCATAGGAAATTAATGTCCTCTCTTTAGATGTAATGAATGTTTGCCCCTGTTGTTTAATTCTCTTGCTCACTGTCCTGCCAAGGAGTTTAGTGCTGGATTATACAAATGAAAGCCATCCCCACCCTGAAGGGCTGACAGCTCAAGAGACAGACACACTGCAGACTGCTTTTGCCAGGGAATAAATAGGTGAACTTGGTTTCGTGTTTGTCACTTTTACCAGTGATGAAGAGCAGGACAGATTCAGAAATTAATGTGCCTGAGAGAGGTTTTTTTCCCTGTTGATCTTGGGGAAAAAAAAACAAACCAAAACCAAAAACAAACAAAAACCCATCCAGTGAACAGTGAATTTAGGAGAATTTGAATGGGGAAGTAGCTAGAGAGCAGTGTTTGGCCATGGAGAGGAAGACAAACTGTTCAGGGCAAAGTCTCCCCACAGGAGAAAATTACCTTAAAATTGCCTCTGAAATAAATCAGAAGTTCTTCTCCAAGTAATCCCACTTAGTGCACATGTACTGTAAACTGACTAATTCATTACCTGTCTAACAAAACTGGCATAGCTGAACCACATTTTCTAATTTAACCAGAAAATTATTTGTCTGATTTACCTGACAGCAAAGGGCTACTGAAAAACTTAAGTACACTTCTTCAGAATTCAGGGACAATTGACCAAACCTTGCCCTGGCTTTCTGGCTACATGAAATCTGTATTTCCAGCCATGGCTTAACTATACAGAAAATATTAGCTGCAAGGATAAGGAGAGTAGCAGCACCCTTATTTTGGCTGCATAGCTTTATGCACCTGCACAGGCAAACAAGGTGCCTATACCATTGCAGAATTCAAACACACTCATGTTTAATTCAAGGCTCTGATTCTTCTAGTCATCAATTATTGCTCTGCAAAGTTTTCAGGCTGGTGCCCAAATTTGTTAAAACTTCTTATATAAACCTTGGCTGTTCCCTGCACAGAAGTGAAACAGCAGGGATTTACACCTGCCTGTCACAAGGTCCTGGAGGTGATGTGCATTTTTGGCTGCATGCTTTTGCCAGCTTCTCTGCATGGCTATTTACACAATATTTGCAATATACATTTTCTCAAAATGTTTATCTATTCATAGGTTTTCAGGGTTACAAACAGGGAAGGTAAAGGAAGAAGGTAAATATTACATGGAAAACTCCGTATTAAGGGTTAAACACATCCACAGACACAATCAACAATGTGATTACCATGAGATTGAAGACCAAGTGTTTTGGTATTTCTAAAAGCCTTCAGGACCACCTGCACTTATAGCACAGTAATACTTTAATGCAGCTTTTTTGTTTTAGAACTCAAAGTGTGAAATTCTCACATAGACATTTCCCAGGCTTGTGTTCTCTGTATGCCCTCAATCACACTGGCATTCACAGGAATTTTCTATGAATGCAGGGTCGGGCCCTGTTACAAGTTTCTGTTTTCTAAGTCTATTAGGGGAACACAAAAAGAAGCAGATATTACATGTGCAAATTTTTTACTTTCATCTCCAGGTGGGTATGAATAGTGTGTCATTAGTTAATGATGACATAAGAGCTGGCATTCCTGATAAGCCCACAGCTCCTTCAGGCTTGCTGGAAGGTTGCAATCCTATTAGTCAGATGCTGTAAAAGTTGGGGTTTTAATTACCTTGGAGTCAAGATAACTCTTCCTTTCTGAGCTGCTCAGAATTACTCAGAGATACATGTTCAAGGGAAGGATTTGGCTCCCAAATTTTAAGTGCAATCACTTTTTAACACAGGGTGAAATACAAGCTTTTTTCCTATGGTACCCAACAAGCACCTTTCCTACCTGACCTTCTCCTGCCTCTTTGTCATCATCTTTCATGATTCAGGGTTCATGTGACCTCCTTCACATCCCACCCTCAGCCTCACACCCTCCACCACTGACAGTCTGATCACCTGGAGCAGGGGACCTGAGATGTCAGGGGACAGATCTGTACAGATCTTTGATGGTGTCAAAGTCAAAAAAAGCCTGAGTGTGAGAGGGGAGCTGAGGACAGCAGCTGGCAGGGAGCCAAGAGGAGCGTGTCAGTGGCTGTGTTTTGTAAACTAGCAGCAATCCTGTTGCCACTGTGGATTGCAAAAACAGCAGCACTGCCAATGTTTATGTGCCTCTGGCATCCTGACTAAGAATCTTTTAGTTACATCATAGGTATGTGCAATAGGGTTTGGAGTTGTGCTGGCTACTGGTGTGATTTTTGGCCTCATGAAATGTGGTTGGATGTGTAACTGAGTGTCAGAGTTATATCTGGAGCTGAACCAAAACCACAGGGAGACAGCCTCATACTGTGAGCAGTTCTTGGTATAGTAGTGGGGGAAGAGGGACTTGACTCCTCTTAAGTCATGAGCCTGACCAGCAGAACTGCATTGTTTTGCTCCAGATGTTTCTCTGGTGTGAATAATTTGATTTCCCCTACATTGGACTGGGTAGCAGAACTTTGCATAGCAAACCCCTTTTGCTGTGCTCCAGTTTGTAGCTTGTGGACATTGTAGGAAGCAGAAGATTGCAGACCAGAGGATGGCTTTGGGTTGGTTTTTTTTTCCCTGTGGTCCATATGTGGAACTTTAGGATTAAATGTGTACTGTTTTCCTAGTGAAGCTTGTCCTTCTTGGCTAAGGACTAGTTGTCAATAGGAAGTTGATGTGAAAATTACCAAGGGCTTATTCTAATGTCTTACAAAGTTCTGCAAACTTTCATCAAAAAACAAGAAATGCAAAGCTAGAAAGGCCACTGGTTTTGTATCTGGAATATATGGACAAACATCATTTAATTTTTCTATTGTTTGTAATTTTATTGTTTTCACCAGCAATATAAGCAGCTTTGCACTATTCTTCTCTACAAAGGTAAATACTATTTTTGTAGTATGATCAAGACCTCAGCTGAAGCTGTCATTATGAAGGGTGATGGTACAGATGGAAAAAAATTTACACTGCTTGATTCAAATACAAATGTGATCTTGAGAGATACAGGGTACCATGGCAGTGAGGAAAATAACTGTGTAAAATCCAGACACAGTTTTCTTCCTGCCCTGGGTCCCTCAGGCAGTGACTGAGAGCATCCCTAGCCATTCTTCCCCACCTGGTTGATTCCTCTCCTCTCTGAGCAGGGGTTCAGAGAAGCCTCAGCTGTTTGAGGCAGCTGCAGAGCTACCTGGCCTGTGTTGTCCAGCAGAGATTTGGTGGCTGCTCCATGAGCAGACAAACCTTTCTTGCAGAGGAGAAGTTTAGCCCTGAGAGCAGCTGTAGAAAGCATGGGTGCTGTGCTCCTGCTGACCCATCCTGCTCCTGAGCCAGAACCCTGCACCATCTCTCAGTTCTTTCATCTGTGAAAGGAGGTAAGAGGATTGCTGTACCTCAGAGACATGAAGTTTAGGTAATTACAAGTGTGAGACACTGAAATATTACACCAGTAAAAATACTTCAGATGAAGAATTGTTGCTCTTTCAAGGCTAATGTGATTTTCTCCAGGTTGTCCTGTTCAGTGAATTCTAAAGGGCAGGGATATGGTTTTCTTAAACTCTGTGGAATGATGCTGGATTTCTATTTGTTGGCTTTTATTTTCTGTGATAGCCCATAGGGTTTTTCCTCAAGGGATTAAAGTACATTTATAGACCTTGCTCACCACATCCTTCTTCTTCCCATTCCTTCTCTTTTGAACTTAGGTATACACTTCATTCTGACAAGTAGCAGAAAAAAATCTATCTGATCTGTTAGCAGTTTTCTGTAATTTAGAATGCAGGGTTACACTGGACTATTTTCTGTGGAGAAAAAAGGAGGTGAATCATCCTGAGGTGGGTGCAATCCCTTCAAGATCTTGAGTCTTAAACTCACAAGTTACTGTGGGGAAGCTGAACCACTTGGTTCCCAAGTCCATCCCAATCGTAATCTATAACAAAGAAGGATATTTTCTTAGGTTAATGCTTCAGCTGCTTCTCATCTTTTGTGCCACTTTTCTGAAATAATTTTTGGGTATGAGTTGATGCTGCACATCAAATTTCCCTTTTGCATTCAACGAGGGCCCAGTCATTCTAACAAACTTCAAAAGGGATTTCATATTCTATGAAATACTTCACATTTCTTTTTATCAAAGTCTGATTTTTTTTCTCCCAGGGTTGTACAAGCTCACACTACCTACCGAGTCTGTCTGTCTGCATCACTTTCATGTGTTTGTGAATTGCTAATGAAGCTACGTGGGCCTCAAAGCTTGCAAAGGGTTCCCTTTGACTGGGTTTGTACAACCTGAATTAATTCTCCTCTAGAAATCCCAAAGTGCCTTGCCCCTTTTGCCCAGTGCTTAAAAGAAAAGGATTCCCTTGGTTGTGAGGGTGAGCTCACAGAAGCCCAGCAACAACACTGTCGACCAAAGGTTATCATTTTTGCTTTGCAAATTATTGATAGGGAAACACAAGATGCAAAATCCAGGGAGATGTTCTCAGCTGAAAATCCTATTTTTACTCCGCTGTTGCTGAGTAGCCTTGACCACTTCTGCTTATAATGTAACATCCCATAACTTCCATACCTGACTACAAAATTGCTGAAAACCCCAAATGTGCAACTTTACTTACAGTCCACTTTTTTTTTTTGGTAACAGTGGTGCAGTGATGCATCTTTCCTTTCTGCTTATCCAGCTTAGTTACAGATCCAGTAAACAGATATTCCTCCAAAGGAGTGACAAGAGGTGTCCTCCATTCTAAAGCTGTTAGTAGAGATTTCTTCCTAGTGAAAAGCAGTTAATTGTTCACTTATAACCTAAAATGAAAGGTTAAAGAACATATTTTGTATGCTAGTAATCTTTTTTACCAAATAGTTTAAGATTTTTATGAATACTTTTTTATGAATGTATACTTTTTTATAAAAAAAGTGTAAGTCATTCCTTTAATTTCTTTAATTTCAAGACTAGCCAGTGACAATGAACTCTCCATGTTGGTAGTTTGTTGATGGGGGAAAGAGATATCTGTCTGTATTATTTAAAATTCTGTAATAGGGACAGAAGGAAAGATTGAAAGCATTCTCAAAAGTATTCTCTCACTTGTACAATTAATTATGTAGGTTTTATCAGAAATGCTCATGAAGCCCTTTGTCCTCTGTGCAAACAGAATGTGAAAGAACCCAAGAAGGTGGCAGAAACTAAGAAGGTGTGGAGGGCTGATCCCAAAAAGGACCTGTGCACATACTGTGGCTTATAACTGAGATAAAGGTGCCTGAGTCCAAATCTGCATTCCTGGAGGTGTCCACCTCATCCTGTGTTTCACAAACTTTTTACTTTAACATTCCCCAGCTGTGCATCTGTTTATGCTCAGGAACACCTCAGTCCTGAGAAAGCTGAGCAGAGTGAGACCGACCTCATCCCTAACCCAGGAGCTCTGCACTCAGGGCTCATTTCCCCAGAGATCCACACTGCTGAGGATTGTCATGGCATGCCTGGAAGGTGAAATCCAGACAGAGTGGAATGGAGACCTCACTTTGGCAGGGACAGATGCCTTCTGTACACAGCTAGCTG
Organism: Peucedramus taeniatus; assembly: GCA_013400575.1. Taxonomy (NCBI): domain Eukaryota; kingdom Metazoa; phylum Chordata; class Aves; order Passeriformes; family Fringillidae; genus Peucedramus; species Peucedramus taeniatus. The sequence goes on along the minus strand of WBNO01027059.1, from coordinate 120,717 downwards.
GCTCAACAGCCTGCCCTTCACTCTCAGGGCTCTCCACAGTGATTCAATCCACACCTTCCCCAGCCATCAAGTTAAAAGCCAGTCTGATCTGAAAGGGGCACAGCCATCAGCTTCTGAGAACAAACTCAGTTGTGCCATGTCCCAAATGATCCCAGGATCCACACACACACTGGATCCCCTTTATGGCAGTTTCTGTGGCAGCTTGTGCTGTCACTGTCCTTGGTCACCCACCACATCCTTGCAGCCAAAACAGCACAAGCCAGAGGAAATTCCAGTCCACTAAATGTCCTATGGATGCTTCAGTTTATCAAGCAAATAAGACAGCAGTGCACCATCAGAATTAGAGTCATATAGATAAATGTGACCCCATATGTATTTCTTTCCTTCTGCAGCCCTTTTCTTATGTTTTCCTGAAAGCAGAGTAATTATTTAACTTGGGAGGCATGTGTTTGTTGCTACATGGTTATAGAAAAGGTGCCAGAGCCCTGTAATAAATTATTTCTCTGAAACATTAAATATCTGGACAAGTAACTGTCAAGGATTTTCCATGCACAGATGGGAGCTGCAGAACAGCAGATCTGTGGGGTCTGAATCTCATGCAGCACAAAAGGAGCCCTTTCATGTTACATGAAAACACCCTGCAGTGTTTGAAATTAATTCCTTTGGATCAGGGGGAATCAATTTGGGTCAAATTGCCTTCAATCAGATGACTAATGGTTTTGTTAAAAATCTCATTGTCAGTCTTGAAGAGAGATGTTCATCTGGATAAGCTATGCTCAGCTTCCCTTTGCTCCCTCACTGCTCATGGCTTGAGAAAACTCTTCAGAAAAATATCCCATGCAGCATATTATGATGTTATCACCTGTTAGCACATCTCATCCAGAGCTATCCAATCTGATTTTAAATTGCATGTAAAACTTCAACTAAATATAATCCAGATTTCATATTGTTTTATTATTTTCTTCCTCTATACCTGTTCCCAGAGTGCATTCAATAAGACCATATTATTCCTTCCTCTGCCATGAATATTCATTATATTCAGGTTTTCAGATCGGGACCTGGGATGGGCAAAGCCAGTGCCAGTGAGGTTTCTTTCTTGTGAAATCTGTTTGATCAGGGGGGGTTGTGGTTTCTTAATTCTCTAAAATTCAACACCGGGCCAATTTCACTTCTCTTTATCTGATAAGATTTTGGTGTGGTGTTAGATTAAAAAGAAATGCCATTGTGGAGTGCAGCATCTGAGATTTAAAGAAAGAATTACTTCTGTTCAGTTGTAATGAACATTATTTGCCCTTTGTGTGCAGGTCTTCTATTAGATCCAGCAGCTTTTGCCTTAGATAATAAGGAAGGGATTATGTGAGAGATAAGTTGATTACTCAATAATTCCCCAGGAAAAAATTCTGAAGCAAATTCAGGTGATAAACACCATCTGTGTGGGGAAGAACAGTCTGTGAATGGGTATGGTAAATCTCTTATATGTGTGTGTACAATATGTTCTCCATATCCCAAGCTGAGGTAGTCAGGTCCTCTTCTTCAGTCAGGAATATCCCACCCCCAGCCCTCCCCACAGCAGCACAGCTCTTGGCTCTATCATGGGCATCCAGTGCTTTATTTCCAGGTCTTTCCATAGTAAAGCAGAGAAAAAGCAGTAACTTTTGAGTGTCTCTGAATACTCTCCTTGCTGCTGCTGAGCCCCGTCTCTTCTTGCTTACTGGTGCAGCTCACTTGAGGATTTCTTCCCCAGGTTTGCTTTGGCTCCTTCTTGTGATCTGCTTGCTTCTCTGCAGAGCTTCTCAGACCTCTGTATGCATATCACCATGAATAAGGTTCTTTTGGAAGACTTTTTATACTTTCTTTTTTTGCTTCTTCACAATTTTTATAAATATACATATCCAGTGGAAAGCTGGTGCCAGGTTTTGGCTACACATCATTTCTTCACATGAGCTACACAACAGCCAGAAAATGCTCCAAAATGAGTTTATCTCCATGTCCAAGGTGGATTCACTGTTTCATTGCCAGGCTGTCATGTGGAAAATCGCCACTGCTTCGTCCCTTGGAAAATCTGGTTATGGGTGGCCCTCAAATTCTGCCCATAATGGTTAGGGAAGCCAAACTGTGGTTTACCCCAGGGCAGGTGCTTTGAGGGGCTCCATGAAGCAGTGCCTGCCCTGACTGCAGAGCAGCTTAGCACCTCTGAGCCCAGCAGCCTGCTCCATCAGCCAGACAGGACAGGTCTGCTGCTGCACCATGCACAACACTCACACACACAGAAATTTAAGAAAGACTGATTTATTCTTATGCAGAGTAGCTACAAAAGGTGCAGAGCATGATATTAAGTGAGATTTGCAGCCTTGTAACCTTCTCTACAAGAAGCAAATGATGAAGAATTGAGAACTGGGGTCTTGATATTTCATGTAATGCCCTGTTGAGTCCACACAAAGTACCACAATCAACTTTATACTGCACGTGTAGTTGTAGTAAAACTGTTCACTGCTCTTTTAAATCAGCCTTTTCCAAGGTAAAATTTCTGTGGGAACCATAGAATGTTGGGACACATATCTTTAGGTGTTATTTCCAAATGCTAGGGAAGTTGATATTAATTTTCTTTAAAGTCTGATTGTCTTCATTCCTTTGATCGAAGTTAATAATTTAGATAATGTTTCCAAAGGGCTTTGAAACTGATCCAAATTTGCTAGTAACAGAGTGAATGGAAAAGATTTGGAAACTAAAATGTCATGAGATTTTTTTTTTATCAATGTGGCAAACTTTGTTGGAACAGATGTATTTTGATTTACCTTATCAAATGTTTAAAAAGCATAGTGATAACAAGCTCATTGCATAGACATTTTCAAGATTAATAAGTTATCTTAAAGCTTTCTGCATTATCTCCACACTTCAGTTCACCAAGCTTTCTGTATCTGAACATTTTAGAGAGGCTTCAAATAACTTTCAGGGGGCTCACTTAAAATTCAGAGCATGCCATGATGAAGGCAAGCTTTTTTGCAATGGCTTTGAAGTGACCAAGTAACCCACTGACTTGCATTACAGACACAGATCATGACAGACTTGTCCTCATGAATCTCTGAAATTGCTCTTTCCAGCCATGCTCAAAGCTCTGCTCTTGCCTACCCCCACACCCCTCTCTACACCTCTCACCAGGAGCTGCTTCTGTCTCCCTGACCCACACCATCCAATGAATGCTTTTCCAGCATTTTGGGAGTGGTGGCTTCACCTGCCTAAGCTCACACTCATGCTTTAGGACAGTAGGAATCCTAAAAGAGCCCTCTGTCAGTGGGATAAGAATATGCTGGGATCAACATCTCTTTCTCCTTTTTCCTGCCTTTCTTAGTTACTGTTTTGTGCACTTCTTCTTGAGCTGTAAGATTTCAAGGGAAGAGGGCAAGTTCTTACTGTGTGCTTAGCTGGATCTGTGCCCTTCATGGTTTGTGATAGAGAGTGCCCAGGGGGTTGGGGGTATTTTAGGGAATGTAGTAGGCACAGGTGCTGTGCTCAGTTCCCTCAAAACAGTGGACTGGAGAAGCAGGGGCCATTGCAGTACTTCCTCCTTTTTCTCAACACCCATTTTATCTCAGGTTGTAATAATTTAGCTAACCTGGGCGCAAGGGGCCACACTACCTGTCTGTAATGCCCTTGGAAAAGGAGTGGCTTTTTTTGCCTTGAATAATGTCCAGGGCAAATGAACATGACAAGGATTTTCTTTGGGATCAAAGCCAGTGCCCCAAAAAAAAAACAAAAAAACAAAAAAACAGTGTGTGTGATCATACAGTCTAAAGGAAATAAAATTCTTCCTGAATAGATTAGGTTTAATTATGTCTTTTCTTTCTCCTCTGCCTTGGTTTTAGGTGGATTATAAAATAATCATTTGCATTGCACACAAATTCTCCTCTTTTTAACCTGAAAATGTCTGGGCATATAATGGTGAGAACAGAGAGAGAACAATTTTCCTGGAGAAAGATGCATTTCCTTCAGCATTCCTTTGGCTGTGTCCATGGTCATTTTGTTGGCTCCATCATCTGTACCTGTCTGCTGACCCATCATGCTGTTTGTGACAAACTGTGCTCCCATTCTCAGAGTGTTTTAATGAAATTAATAGCACTGACATTGCTGCATGGTCAGGTGCCACTCAAAAGTGAAGCCTGTGAGCCATTTTAGTGCAACAGAAAGGGAGGAAATGGCAGGTTTGAGTCCAACTACACAAAAATTTGAGAAGATGACTAGAACCATGCTATTCAGGCATGAAGAAAATAGCATGTGAATTTTTCTGGGAATATGTATCAAGGAGTTATGGAATCATAGAATGGCTTGGGTTGGAAGTGACCTTAAAGACTGTCTAGTTCCAGCCTGTTGGGGGTTGGATCTGTTTCTTCTGTGTTTGTGGAATTTTTTCCTGGTGGTTTTGCCAGGTAACTAATTGCTGGATACTTATGGGTGCTTGACTGAAACAAAGGGAGCAGCAGGTTTTTGCTGGGAACAGCAGGGAACAGGACAGTTCTGTCTGAAGGGCACCGTTCTGAAAGGACATCAGAGCACCAGAGGACCCTGCTGGTTTTCCACTGGATTTCTTCCCAGAGGAAGGCTGGACTCATCACCACTGGACTTTCCTACAGGACTATCTCCACTCCACAGAACTGCATCTACTACTCCAGGAGGATTCATATGGACTGCTTTTAACACCTGGACACCCAGGGTGTCAGGTCACATCCCTGACTCTGTCAGGGTATTTTCTGGGGTTTTGTTTTGTTTTGCTTGTCTCTTAGTGCTATTACATTTGTTTTTTCTTTGTTTTGTCTAATATTCCTAGTAAAGAACTGTTATTCCCACTCCCAAATCTTTGCCTGAGAGCCTCCAATTGCAAAATTATAATAATCTGAGGGAGGGGAATTACATTCTCTATTCAAAGGGAGATTCCAGCTTTTGCTGGCAGGTCTTTCAAACTAAGACACAGCCCCATTCCCACCTTCCATGGGCAGGGATGCCACACACACATCAAGTTGCTCAGGTCCCCACCCAACCTGGCCTTCCCCGTGTGTATGGAGAAGGATGTTTGGGCAGATGCCACAAATGCAGAGAGCATCCCTAGTTTTGGCCCCAACATGCTTTGAGGAATGGTGGTAGGAGGTGTTGCTGCCCTCAGGGTGCTCAGCAAGGGTCACTCAGGCTCTGGACTCAGGCAGTCACCACCTCTCTGGCTGGATGGGAAGGAAGACAACAGCAGCTCTGGGTAAGATGAGATTCAAAGGGCAGTGGCTGAGAGCTGGGGCCTTTCACTGGTGTCTGAAAGCAATGTCTGAGATAAACCTAGACTGCCAAACATGCTCAGAATACCTTTTCATGGTGCTACCAAGAGACTTTAATCTCCTGTATTTGCTCTGGCTACCAAACGTGTTGCAGGCATTCCATTCTCAGCTGTCATGTAGGATACAGGCTGTGCCTGTGCATGTGGCTATCTCTGTTATGTAGCCAAATGTTCAGCCTTGTTCTAGAACTTGTACAAAGGCTTTCCATCCCGACCTTGCACTTCTCATGCCCCACTCTCTGCATAAGTTGTTCTTTCCAGTATAACACAGGAGGAAATAAGAGAGAAACTGGTGGAGGCAGACTGGCTGAAGAAGCAATGTTGGGGTTGCAAAGAGGATTCTGGGTTTGTTTGTCCCGTCCTCTGTGTGGAGAATGGAGAGCCCAGCCACAGTTTGTGCTGCAGCTCAGGCCTTGACACCCCATTTGGATGGGCTGGCATCAGCAGTGTTTCCAAGGAGAGACCCTGAGCTCCCCTGTTCCTGGGCAGGGTGAGGATGCTTTGAGCAGCAGCTGCAGGTGAGCTGCCACCAGCCAGGTGTAAAGAAAGGGAAGGGGTCAGATGGCTCATGCTGCTCAAGCCAGGGCTCAAAACTGTGCTTCCATGGAAATTGCAGAGAAGTGATTCAGAAGAGCTGAAGGAAAAGATGGGAATTCGAAGGCACAGAATAGCTACTTCACCATCCTCCCTTTTTCATTCATCAGCCCTGCACACTCTGTTAAAGGGAGGGGGCCTGTGGACACCTGGGAGGGCATTTGCCAACACACACACACACACACACACACACACAGAAGCTCCCCTCCCCCACCTTTCTTTTTATTGCCTCACTTCTACCTGTAATGAAAAAAGGTCCCTGCTGTGGTCAGACTTTGTGCTGTTTGATTTAAGCGCAGATCACAGTGATGGGGGCTTAGCGAAGGCCTTTGTGTGTGTTTAACACTACAGCTGCCAAGGTGAAGAGAAAACCCAACAGACTAAGCAAGATGCTCTAAATACTAATAAAGTCTGAGGGTGATTGGAAGGAGTGGGAATGGGAAAGCCCACAATCCAGGTAATTAAGCTGTAAAGCCCACAGAGGAAGGGCTGTCACCAAGTCATCTGATGTGGGATGAAGACCAAAGCACAGTGTGATTCTTTGTCTCTTAATCCCCTCCTCCGCTCCCCAGCATGTTCTTATTTCCCTATAAAGTCTTTATATGAAAGGTGGAAAAAAATGATTTAAAAAAAAATCCTGAAGGATAAATCTTGTAATTCAGAGCACTGAACAGCTGGTAGTTTAAAGCACAGAACAGCAGTTTAGTGATTAATTTACCTCTTTAAAATGCTGAACAATACAATGCAATAAAATGTAAAATTTTATTTTGTATGGTCTCCTTCAAACCGACTGTATCCTGGAGCTCTTTCTAAAGTTAAAGTGCAGCTACAGAGTTAAATAATCAGTAATAGCAGAAGGGAGAGGTATAAAGAAAGATGTGCAAGCAATAAAAAGATCAGCTCCACAGGAGCCCCCCTCCAGTCCATTTAATTTTACTGAAAGAAAGTAGCCTTTGCGATGGTTTCTACATACTGATGGATTTTCCCCTCACATGCCCTTTCCTTCTTCTTCCATCTTACAGGAGCATCGCTCTCTCCTCTCACTGCCCCGCGGCACCGGCGAGCGGCTGGGACCGCCACGGGCTGCCGGGCCCGGGGAGCGAGCACTGCCCCTGGGCATCGGTCCCACCCTGCGGCTCAGTGTCACCCCCGGAGGGTCTCCCTGGCACCGCCACCGAGGGCGTTCTGCCCTTTTGTCCCGCTCCCCCGGACTGAGAGCTCCGGCAGCCCGCGGTGTGTTCGTGTCCGTGTGTGTGACCCCTCTGGGGACAGCGCGGGGTGAAGTCAGTGCTGGGCACAGAGAGCTGTGACTGACACGGGTTTGTGTGTGTGTGTGTGTGTGAGAGTGTGTGTGTGTGTGTGTGAGTGTGTGTGTGTGTCTGTGTGTCTGTGTGTGTGAGAGTGTGTGTGTGTGTGTGTGTCTGTGTGTGTGAGAGTGTGTGTGTGTGTGTCTGTGTGTGTGAGAGTGTGTGTGTGTGTGAGTGTGTCTGTGTCTGTGTGTCTGTGTGTGTGAGTGTGTGTGTGTGTGAGTGTCTCTGTGTGTTTGTGTGTGTGTGAATGTGTGTGTAAGTGTGTGTGTGAGAGTGTGTGTGTGTGTGTTTGTGAGTGTGTCTGTGTGTGTGTGTCTGTGAGTGCGTGAGTG